>WOXC01004895.1:600000-1085000 GCA_011680675.1 Gymnobelideus leadbeateri | reverse complement strand
CTCTCTGTCTCTCTGTCCCTGTCTCTCTGTCCCTCTCTCCCTGTCTCTCTGTCTCTCTGTCCCTGTCTCTCTGTCTCTCTGTCCCTGTCTCTCTGTCTCTCTGTCCCTGTCTCTGTCTCTCTGTCCCTGTCCTCCCTGTCCCTCTCTGTCCCTGTCTCCCTGTCTCTCTGTCTCTCTGTCCCTGTCTCTCTGTCTCTCTGTCCCTGTCTCTCTGTCTCTCTGTCCCTCCTCTGTCTCTCTGTCCCTCTGTCTCTGTCTCTCTGTCTCTCTGTCTCTGTCTCTCTGTCTCTCTGTCTCTCTGTCTCTCTGTCTCTCTGTCTCTCTGTCTCTCTGTCTCTCTGTCTCTCTGTCTCTCTGTCTCTCTGTCTCTCTGTCTCTCTGTCTCTCTGTCTCTCTGTCTCTCTGTCTCTCTGTCTCCCTGTCTCTCTGTCTCTCTGTCTCCCTGTCTCCCTGTCTCCCTGTCTCCCTGTCTCCCTGTCTCCCTGTCTGTCCCTCCTTCTCCCCCCCATCTCTCCCCCCTTTCCCTCTCCTTCCCTTCCTTCTTCCATCTCTCTCTTCCTCCCTCTCCTACTTCCCTCTTTCTCCCTCCCTATTTTGTCTCAAAGTAGAAGCCATTGACTATTTGTCCTTGAGAGCAGATGACTCCTCAGATAATCTTATTTGGTTTCCACGTTATTTCAGGAATATCCTCCTTCTTCCTAGTTTGCAGCCCATCAAGATTAAGTGCCAACATGGGGTGGCTAGGTGGCACAGTGAATGGGGCAGATAGGTGGCTCAGTGAATAGAGCACCCGCCCTGGAGACAAGAGGACCTGATTTCAAATCTGGCCTCAGACACTTAACACAAAAAAACTAGCCATGTGACCTTGGGCAAGTCACTTAACCCCAGTTGCCCTCCAAAAAGAAAAAAAAAAAGATTAAGTGCCAACATTTGCCAGGCAGTAGGATTTTTAGAGGAGGTTGACTTCTTTTTGTCAGTGTAGGGAATTGGGGCTTTGAAATCAACTTTTGGATTGCTTTTGATTATTCTGGGTTAGTGTTGCCTTTCTCTAGGGTCACCCATCCCCAAGCCTTTTATGTAGATCCTACTTTGGATCTGACAGGTCCTATGTACCCTCGACTGGGGATACAAGGCAGTGTATGAAACACAAACTAGCCTCATGGAACCTCCATTGTTCCCTTGAAGGGTGATATTAAAACTCTTTATTTGGGTGAGCAGTTCTTTTGGAGTCACTAAAAACAACCTCATTTCTTCAGCCTTGTATGTTGGGAAATTGGTTCCACTAGCAGCTGGTCACTGAGGATTGTTGTCAATAATGAAACCTTTCAACAAAAACATTGGTATTATCAGCTCTTTCTTCTAGGACCTAGAATCTAGGTCATCAGCAGGATTTGAGTTGGAGATTCAGTTTTCCTTGGCTCCAAAGTGGAGTGATCTCCTCTGTCATCTAAGTTAAGTGACTTGTATTCACGAGGGGACAGGGGACACGATGTATCCTAGAGCCCTGGATGGTCCCATCTTGCCTACTTTTCTCTCTCTCTAGTCAGAGCCTACATCTGGGTTGGGGAGTTCATGCAGTACCTGCTGCCATCCTGGTCCCAGGGCTTTATATATGCATGAATATTGGAACAGGGGAAATATAGTCACATGTGCCCATCCCTCAGCCTACGCATTTGTTATATGCAAAGAACAGTTTGTTAGTAAAGTAAGGAAACGTTGAGAATGACTGAGAGACAGAGGTTTTCTTGCCCTGGTTCTGAATTGTTTGTATTTTTATCCACAGGTGGATCATTAACCAAATTGGCTTATTATTCAACTGTACAGCACAAAGTAGCCAAAGTGAGATCTTTTGACCACTCAGGAAAGGTAAAAACTTCAAGTTGTTGAGAAACTCCAATGAGATAATGATTGTTACAGTAGTAATAGCAGCTGGCATTGACATGTCTCTGTGAGATTTATAAAATGCTTTCTTACGTGTTGGCTCCTTTGATCCACACAACACACCTGGGAGGTACCTGTGCTTCTTGTCCCCGTCTGTCTCTGTCTCTCTCATCTCATCTCTGAGATGATGTGTAGGTAGGGCTATACAGAAGTCTTCATCGGCCTCCTCTTTATTACTAAGATGCTGCTGGTATTTTCTTCAGGATGCTGAACAGGAGCATGAGCCTCCCTATGAAATCTCCGTACAGGAGGAGATCAGCGCTCGGCTGCATTTTATTAAATTTGAGAACACGTACATTGAAACCTGCCTGGACTTCATCAAGGACCATCTTGTCAACACAGAAACAAAAGTGATCCAGGCGACCGGAGGGGGCGCATATAAGTTCAAAGACCTCATTGAGCAGAAGCTTAGACTCAGGTAAGTGCAGATGGGTTAGAGTGAGACAAGCATTTGTTCTTATTGGGGAGAGGTTTAAAGATTTTTTATTTAAAATTTAAAAAGGACAATTCTGGTAAGCCTCAAGGTAAGCTTAGTGTAAAAACCTGAGTCAGTTCCCTGCTGGTGCCATTAGCGGCCATGCCTTGGAGCACAGCTAAGTGCCCCTGCAAGGACCAGCCAGCCATGGGGCCCTGTGCTGTTAACACTGGTGCCCGGAGGACCCTATAGGTGCCTGGGAAACAAACCCACTTCAGGCATCTCTAGGGTCACACAGCAGAGGAGGTCACAGGGATGGAACTGGGCATAAATTCAGAGACCCCTTTTCACTTGCTGAGCTCACCAGGGTATCTTTGATGGGGGTACAGGAAAACCAAGGGGAATGGCTGCATTTAGAAGCTCTTCATCCTGCATAAGAGCTGGAGAGTAGGGGGAAAGACAGAACATCATCCAGCAGTGCCTGATGGGGATGTCTTTGGATGGCAGTGATGCCCATCGACTCTCTGGATATGGAAGGGGGGGAGGGGCAGGTCACAGGACAGACTTTTTCCTTTATTTTCTGAGTTACTATAGCCAAAGAAATCATCACCTAGTGATCAATGTACCTTCCTGTGCCAAGAGTGAAGGGACACAGAGAGCCAGCCCATGTTCTGCATTTGTATCTACTAAATATAAAAAAGACCTAGGGGAAGGCTTTCTCCAGCATTTCATGCTAAAGAGGGGGCTACAATTAAGCATAAATACACACACACACATATACACACAAATATAAACATATACATGCTTCCACATATATGTAAGACCATACTTTGCTTATTTCCACTTTTCATCTCTCTTTCTGAAGGTGGATAGCATTTTCCCTCATAGGTCTGAGGCTTTCCATGTTTTTCTAAATCAGCCAGCTCATCATTTCCTACACCATAGCAATATTCCAACCCAATCACATCCCATCTGAGAGATTATCTATGAAAGTTTTTTTTTTTACCAGTTTTCTGCATTCCTTCTTTTCTTGGCTATATAGGTTTTGTTTATACAAGAAAATTTTAATTTAAATTAATAGAAATTAAATTAATAGAAATTTCTGCTTCTATGTCTCTTTACACTTCAACAATACTCTCCCTTAAAATATAGTTTAGGATCTGATACTGTTGATTGTACTTCCTTTATATCTTTTTTTTCCTAGTTTCTTTGAAGTTCCTGACCTTTTACTCTTCCAAATGAATTTTATTATTTTTTTTTCTAATTCTGTAAAATATGTTTTTAGTAATTTAATTGGGATGACATTGAATAAATAGATTAGTTAGGTAAAATTGTCATTTTTTTTAAATTGCTGACTTTACCTACCCATGAACAATAAATATTACCAGTTGTTTAGATCTGAGTTTTATTTGTATAAAAAGTGATTTATGTTTAATGTTCATATAGTTCTATGTCTGTTTTGGCAGGCTTACCCTCAAGTGTTTTAAATAGTCTAAAACTGTATTGAATAATGTTGCTGGCACATAGTGTAGTTTCTCTATTGTTCCTCATGATTAAATCTATTTTAACTTTAACTTTGAGATCATGATCACTATCCCTGCTTTTTTTACATTCTAAATTCTACTTTGCCCTTTATTTTATCTTTGTGTGTAACTCTCATTTTTATGTTTCCTAAACGCAACGTATTGTCAAATGCAAATTTTTAATCTGCTCTCTATTTCCATTTTAATGGGTAAATCTGTCCCATTCATATTATAAGACATAATTTCTTGTTGTGTATTTTCCTCTTTCCTTCTCTCTCCTCACTCTTTACTTCTACCTACTACTTCTGTGCCTTAACTTGCCCTCTTATTTCTTTCTGAATTGAGAAGACTTTTGTACCCTTCTAGATATAGCTGTTGTCCCTTCCCTGTGAGTGTAAGGTTCCAGCACTGTATGCCCTGCCCTTATTAGCTTCTTCTGTATCAACTCCTCTTCTTATGCCTCATTTGTGTGAGATAATTACTCCTTTTTATCTCTCCTTGCACAGTTTTATATTTTTTTTTAGAATTACTCCATCATGCTCAGCTTAGCCCAAGCCTTTCTTTCAAACTACCCAAATATAAGTGACAGTCATAAAAGAACTGATAATACTTTTACATATAAGAAGTAAGCAATTTTACCTTGAGTCCCTTATATTTTGTCTTTAACATTTACTTTAGCAGCTAGGTGGTTCAGTGAACAGAGCACCGGCCCTGGATTCAGGAGGACCTGAGTTCAAATCCATGCTCAGACCCTTAACACACACACACACACACACACACACACACACACACACACACACTCTCTCTCTCTCTCTCTCTCTCTCTCTCTCTCTCTCTCTCTCTCTAGTCGTGTGACCTTGGGCAAATCGCTTAACCCCAATTGCCCTCCAAAAAAAGGCAAAAAAAAAATTTTGCCTTATATTTCTCCAGGTTGTATATGTTGAATTTTCCCTTAATTCCTGGGTTTTTTTTTTGTCACAAAAAACCTAAAAATCTTTCAGTTTGTTAAATGTCCTTTTTTTTTTTTTCATTCAGAAATATACCTAATTTTGCTGGGTAAGTTACTCTTGGTTGTAACCCCAGAGCTCTTTTGTTCTACTGAATGTTATAGTTATTGTTTGTCTTTCATTCCCAAGGAGAGCCATGACATCAGGAAGGGGTGACATCATGACTTGCATGTGAATTGGATTTAAGTGAGGAAGGGTTGTGCAAAGTCACCAGTCTCACTTTCACCTCCAGAGCCATCTAGATCCAATGACAAGATCTAGATCAGGATGACTAGACATGGCCCAACTCCAAAGACTGTAGTATTCCAAGACCTATGATCCTTTAGTGTAGTAGCTGCTAGGTCTTGTGTAATCTTTATTATATCTCCATGATATTTACATTTTTTTCTTGTTGCTTTTAATATTTTCTTTTCTTTCTTTCTTTCTTTTTTTTTTTTTTTTTTTGAGAGAGGAAGGCTGGGCAATTAGGGTTAAGTGACTTGCCCAAGGTCATGTGGCTAATAAGTGTTAAGTTTCTGAGGCTGGATTTGAACTCAGGTCCTCCTGATTTCAGGGCCAGTGTGCTATTCACTGTACCACCGAGTTGTCCCAATATTTTCTTCTTAATCTGGCAACTTTGAAACTTGGCTATGATAGTCCTCTAAGTTTTCTTCCTGGGATTTCTTCCAGGTGTCAGTTGGTAGGTTTTAATTTTTTTTTCTATTTCTGCTTTGCCTTCTTGTTCTAGAACTTAAGGGCAGTTTTCCTTGATAATTTCTTTTAATATTGTATGAAGGTTTTTTTTTTTTTATCATTTTTCATGTGGTCCAACTATTCTTATATTATTTCTCCTTGATTTGTTCTCCAGATCAGTTGTTTTTCTGATGAGATGTTTCACTTTCTTTTCAATTTTTTCATTCTTTTGATTTTGTTTTATGATTTCTTGTTGTCTTAGAATGTCATTAGTTTCCCCTTGCCCAGTTCTAGTTTTCAAGGAATTATTTTCTTCCTTAAGTTTTTGATTCTCTATTCAAAGTTGGTTGACTTTGGTTTTTATAATTTTCTTGAATTTTTTGGATTGCTCTTATTTTTTTTTTCTAATTTTTCTTTAGTTTCTCCTATTTGATTTTTTTTTTCGCTTTTTGGAGGGCAATTGGGATTAATTAACTTGGCCAAGGTCACACGGCTAGGGGGGCGGGGTGTGTGTGTGTGTGTGTGTGTGTGTGTGTGTGTGTGTGTGTGTGTGTGTGTGTTTTGCCAGATCCAAACTCAGGTGCTTTCTGATTCCAGGGCCAATGCTCTACTCACTCTGCCACCTAGCTGCCTCTCCTATTTGATTTTTAAAGTCTTTTTTGAGTTCTTCTAAGAACTCTCTGTGCTGGGGGCCATTTGACATTTCTCATTGAAAAAGTAGTGTATTTTTTAGCTTCGTTATCTTCCTCTGAATGTGAACCCCGATCACCTCTATCCCCATAGTTACTGTTTATGGTTGGGTTCTTCTTGGCTTAATAATTTTATTTATTTAGCTAGCTAGTTAGTTTTTACCAGCTATTAGTACAATCATTAGTAGTCCTAAGGAATGAGGAATGATGTCCCAAACCTCAGGTCCTTCTTATTGTTTTTTATTTTTTTATTTTTTTTGCTTTTTGGAGGGCAGTTGGGGTTAAGTAACTTGCCCAAGGTCACAAGGTTTTTGTTTGTGTGTGCGTGCGTTGTCTGAGGCCGGATCCGAACTCGGGTCCTTCTGACTCCAGGGCCGACGCTCTACTCACTGCGACACCTAGCCGCCTCTTTCTTATTGTTATTTACTGAGATCTATATTGGGGTCCAGCCTTGAGCTGCTCTGCTCTTCACTCCTAAGCCACAGCTAGGGCCCCTAGCCATACTGTCCCACATATGATTTTATTCCCTGCCATCCCTCTGGTGCCTGTAAACTACAGTTGTCCTCTCTGCTTGGGAACTGAAACCAAGCACTCTGCTCTCCTGCAAGTGCCCACAGCCAACAGGGTCCTTGCCCCTTGCTGCTGCACTCAGCAGATTTGTGCTAGCTCCTTCTCCCTCCAACCACAGCCTGGAACTAGTCTGGTCAGCAGGACTATGCTTGATTTCCCTCCACAGTGGAAAGTCTTTCAGTCTTCTATTCAGCAGTCAGACACTCCTAGCCCACTGTTTGCAAAATGAAAGTTTCTAAGGCTGAGGCCAACAGCCCCCAGGTCTTGTTGTTCATTGATTCTGCAGAGTCAGCTTGGGGGTGTTTGCATTTCACTCAGGCTCAACCTCAGCCCCTGGAGGTCAGGTCTTTCCTGGGGTCTTCTCAGATTGTCCTAGGAAGAGGACTGATTTACCCCGTGTTTATTTCTGCTGCTCTGAGGTGATGTTCTCCTTTTTTTTTGTGTGTGTGTGTGTGTGTGTGTGTGTGTGTGTGTGTGTGTGTGTGGAGGAAATTTGGAGAGCTGAAAGTGTTCTGACCTACTCTGTCATCTTCCCAGAATCATCTCCCAGGAGATTTGAAAGAACAGTTCTATTTGCAAACAAAACTCAGAAAAGATGAAAAATGGGTTCTACTCTATAGGGGCCTGAGTTTCCCTAGAAATGTCAGCCCCTGAGGTTGGGATCATTTATATTACCCATGCCTGAGTCAGTTATTGTATTAGAAAGTCTCCTGTATTGATGATGTGGGATTATGGAAAAGCAGAGACACAAGTTTAAGCCACAGAATCATGTTCTCAGTCTTGGTATCACTTGAGTGAGTCCCTCTTCAGAAATTTGCTCCCCTGGGTCAGTGCTTGGCAGGATTTAGAATGGCTCCCTTTTAAATGACTGTCAGGTGATCAATTTACTATCTGTCTATTTCTATTTCTCTATTTTACTATTTCTGTTTATTTGCTATCCACTCATCCATCTGTCTCTGTCTTTCTATGTCATCTGTTTGTCTCAGTATGTTATCTGTGGATCTCTTTACCTGTCTGCCCATCTATCCACCTCTCTATCTTCCATCCAACTCCATCTCTGTTTTACACATTCTCTCTCTCTCTCTCTCTCTCTCTCTCTCTCTCTCTCTCTCTCTCTTGCGCACACACACACACACACACACACACACACACACAGAATTAATGACTAACCTCTTGAAATAGTACTTGATTTCCTTTTCAGAGTTGATAAGGAAGATGTGATGACTTGCCTGATAAAAGGGTGTAATTTTGTGCTAAAGAATATCCCCCATGAGGCGTTCATGTACCAGAAAGATGCTGATCCTGAATTTCGGTTTCAGACCAACCACCCTAACATTTTCCCATACCTCCTTGTCAACATTGGCTCTGGAGTTTCCATAGTGAAGGTGAGTGGAGGGGTGCAGGAGGCAGGGTGCTGGCTCAGTAGGGAGGGGGCTACCTCATGGCTCTCCTACATCTGGGTCCTGACTTCGGGTTCAGAGGAGAGGCCATCAACTGCTCTGAAGGGCCTTCATTTAGGGGCACTGTTCTTGGCCTCTCTGCCTCAGCCACATGACTTCGAGCAGAGCTGCCCTTCTGCTTCATCATCAGAGGGGGAGCAGTAACCCTTGTAGCCCCTGCTCTCCGGGGTTGTTGTGGTGCTCCCACAAGTTGCTGTTTGTAAAGGGCTGTTCAGCTGAAGTGCAGAGGGAAGCCAAACCCTCACCATGGCCTTCTCTGTGCCATCAGGGCAGTGGATGCTTTGGGTCTTGTCCCAGCTGGGCCTCTGCTTAGCTCCAAGACCCAGATTCATCTGGAGAACAGGAGCAGGGCTGGGAGTGGTGGGGCACCCAGTAGGGCATCATTTCCTTGGCTCTCTGACCTTTCCCTCCTAATACAGAGCAGTTAATAGAGAAGCAGCCCCTCCAAGCCACTGCCCCCCAATCCCCTGGCCCATTCAGAGAAGGCCCCAGGTACACAGTTGATATATCACTCATTTGTCAGCTGAGTCACATGTTGGACAATAGTGTTAACCAAGCTGTCCTGATTCTGACTGCTAGGTGGAGACGGAAGACAAATTTGAGTGGATTGGCGGGAGCTCAATTGGAGGAGGCACCTTCTGGGGGCTTGGTGCCCTACTTACCAAGACAAAGGTATCAGAAGCCCTTTGTGAGGCTATGATTTTTTTCTTTCTTGGTTCCTTGAAGGAAAGGGACATTTTTTTTTTTTTTTTTTTTTTTTTTTGCTTTTTGAGGGGTTAAGTAACTTGCCCAAGGTCACATGGCTAGGTTTTTGTTTGTGTGTGCCTTAAGTGTCTGAGACCGGAACTGAACTCAGGTCCTTCTGACTCCAGGGCCGACGCTCTACTCACTGCGCGCCACCTAGCCGCCCCTGAAAGGGACATTATAAGTAAGACCTCTGCAGCTTGTGGTTTGAAGTTTTTTCCCCCCTATCCTAAAGGCCCTTCTCAGTAGCTTAATGGTTTTTGTCCTTATTTACGAGTGCCTATAAACCCCCAGTTCTTTTTTGGGGAGGGTATTATTGCATGATGTTAAAGGCGGCCAGTTCAAACAGCAGGTTTTATCAATATTAGCACAAACTGAGCTGGCCATCCTTGTGGGTGTTGACGTCTGGGGACAATGAGACTGGGAGTTGAGGTCGAGTTTGTGGGGCCTTCACGGGCCTTGGCTGTCACACTGTGGACTCTCAGTCCCTCAGTCCCTTTCTGGACCTCCTTTCATCATGCTGTCTTTGGTCCCCCAAATCTAGGTAATCTCTTGATTTCCTCTGTTCTTTCCTTCCAGAAATTTGATGAGCTGCTGCATCTTGCCTCAAAGGGCCAGCACACGAATGTGGATATGTTGGTGCGAGATATTTATGGTGGGGCCTACCAGACCCTGGGGCTCAGTGGCAACCTCATAGCCAGTAGCTTTGGAAAGTCTGCCACTGCAGATAAAGGTACCCCCATTGGGTGCTCTCCCCTCCCAGAAATCCAGAGGCAGAGTCTGCACTGATTATAGGGAGCTGAATGATGATTCATAAGATTGTTAGCAGGGAATTATGGACAGATGTCTGGGGCAATTTCCATCCCATCTGCTGCTTACAGAATGCTCTGATTTATAAAAAAGAAAAAAAATTTACTTGCAGCATTTTTACTTTAGTTACTAGGCGGAAATGAAAACCTGTTAGAATGAACCCACAGAACCTTTTCCTTCCTTAAATTGATGACTATTTTCATTGTGAGAGTTTAACCTCACTTGGGTGTGAGGCATTTGTGGTCAGAATTTTAGTTTCCCTGTGAGAAGATTAATGTCTTCCTGTGCTTTGTTGGGGGAAGAGGCACAGGGAGAGTCTGACCTGGGGGGCAGAGAGAGCTGGCTTTGACTCCCACCTCTTGATGGGTACTAACTGTGTGGCCCTGGACAAGTCATTGAACCTTTCTGAGCCTCAGTTTCCCCATTTGTAAAAGGGGGATTCCAGTAGCCCCTACATCACAGTGTTGTTAGGATGGTAGGATGTCTATAAAATGCTTTACAAACCTTTCAGCGTTAGCACTGACTACTCCTACTACAGTCTCCCCTCGAGTAGGACTGTACTTACTTCCATCTGGAGGCAGTGTCCATTGCCCCCCAAACAGTACAGAGCACACATGTACCCTTCCTTGACTTAGGACCAAGACGTTTTTACTCTCTCCTAGAGTTTTCCAAAGAAGATATGTCCAAGAGCTTACTACACATGATCAGCAATGACATTGGGCAGCTGGCTTGTCTCTACGCCAAACTCCACAACCTGGACAGAGTTTATTTTGGGGGCTTCTTCATTCGGGGCCATCCGGTCACCATGCGCACAATCACTTACAGTATTAACTTCTTCTCCAAGGTAATGAAGACTGAATGCCCTTTGTGATCTGCTACCACTGGTGGATTGGGGGAATTATCCTTTATCCCATCCCTGTTCCTTTCCCTTAACAC
Organism: Gymnobelideus leadbeateri; assembly: GCA_011680675.1. Taxonomy (NCBI): domain Eukaryota; kingdom Metazoa; phylum Chordata; class Mammalia; order Diprotodontia; family Petauridae; genus Gymnobelideus; species Gymnobelideus leadbeateri. Next base: position 1,074,233 of record WOXC01004895.1, on the reverse strand, counting down.
CGAGTCATTTTTCAGGGAGTCAAGAGTATTCCTAAATATGTGGAGGCAGCAGAGTAAGACTGAAGGATGCCTCTTCAAATTAGCTACAAATGGGGGCCGTTGACTTCTTCGCTCCATGCTCCATGCCCTGAACCCTGAGTGATTGAGTAGAGTTGGTTTGGAGAGGCATCAGAGAGCCCATGAAGCTGGGGAGTTACCCAGCATTTCTCTTCTTTCTGGTTTGCTGCACCTTGAAAGAGTCCTCCAGGAGAACAGTGAGGACACGTCCTCATGTACCTAATGACCCATGCTGTGGAGAAACCACAGAGGACCAGGGGCCTTGAGCAGTGACCCTTTGGTCCCTGTGGGTGACGGCTTCAACGCTGGTGTGCCCTATCTGGGAAGTGGCATGAGCTTTCATTGCCTTCAGTTGCTACCCTTCTGGGACCATTTCAGTGTCTTCTAATACCCCCATGTTTTGGTTAGCCTGGGTAGATATACTTCTCCCAGGCCAAGTCTAGCTGTGTGTATTGAGAGCTCCCATATTAGGTATATAGGATGATTGATGATTTTGTTTTACAAATGGATCCTTTGCCTGGCAGAAAGATGTTCCTTGGAATTTCTGTAATTAGCAAACTTCCCTATTGCAGTTCAAATGCTCTTCAGCTGACAAAAGTCTATTATGCACAACTTTTCAGGAATGCATTGACTGTGTGAGGCGAGGTACCCACGTGTATTGTAATTGCCTTAAACCACCTAGTGAGCACAAAGTGCCCATGCTGGCTGGCCATCAGGGACCATCCCAATGCAATATTTCATCTTGTGGCAGGGAGAGGTTCAGGCATTGTTCCTGAGGCATGAAGGCTACCTGGGAGCCATCGGGGCATTCCTAAAAGGAGCAGAACAAGACAGTGAGTAGAGGGTTGCTCTTTTTTTGCTAATGGGGTGTTTAGCAATGTTGGTGTACAGTGGGGTGGCATGTATTGATGAAGTGCTAGGGAGCAGGATAGGGTGGAACAGGTCCTGGGTGGTGTGGGCCGTGGCAGGAATGCCCACCAGCAAGGAATGGCCAGCCTGTTCACAGGTGTGGTTTTAAAAAACCAAACTCTTATGCTTTCCCATTTCTACTCTTTGAGTTAAGTGGAATTGGTAGAACTTGGCCATCTTGTTTCTTGACTATGTCAATGACCTCTTCCTCTAGAGAAGGGAAAAAGTAGGACCTTTGACTGTGATCATTCCAGAGGGGCCTGAATAAGACTTTGGCTGACACATTCCTATGTTTGGTGTCCAGGTGATTGCCAAGGGCTTCATGTGGTTGTCTCTCTATCTCTCTGTCTCTCTGTCATTCTCTCTCCTCCCTGGCAAAAGAAACCATTAGCCAAGGTAAAAAAGAATGACAGACATCTCAAATTCTGCTAACTGCTGCTTTGCCTTTTTCCCATCACCAGTCTTGGGCCCTCAGTTACCTTTCGTCCTGATTCTCTGTATCTAGTGACTATGTTTTTTTTTTTCTCTAAAGTCATAAACTGCTTCTTAAATGAGAAATATATTTTATTAATTTTTTAAAATTTATTTTATTTTTAGTTTTCAACATTCATATCCACAAGATTTTGAGTTCCAAACTTTCTCCACTTCTCTCCCCTACCCCCCACCCCAAGATGGCAAGCATACTGAATACATCTTTCCCAATCTGTCCCCTTTTATATCCCCCCATCTCTCCTCTCCCCTTACTTTCTTGTAGGGCAGGATGGAAGAGAAATGTATTTTAAGTGATCCCAGCAGTGTGCCTTGCCTTACAAAAACTAGAGAACTTAGTTCCACTGTTGGGTATCTTATTTTCCCAGAAATTGAAAGAGTCATTGCTCTCAGAGCTTAAAGATAAGCCTGGTGAGCAACCTTTATAATATCTTCCCTGTAAGTTTCCTGATTTAAATGTGACAGGAAGTTTTCTCTGGCCTTATATATTTTCTTACATTTAGCCTAGCCCTAAAGAAATCTGACTAATTTGACACCCCCAAACAGTGTACTAGGGGCAGGCAACTAGGTCATGAAGTTAATAGTGTGCTGGGCCTAGAAAGAAAACTCATCTTTCTGAATTCAAATCTAGCCTAGCTGTGTGACCCTGGGCAAGTCATTTCACCCTCTTTGTCTCAGTTTCCTCATTTGTAAAATAAGCTGAAGAAGGAATTGTCAAACCATTCTAGCATCTTTGCTAAGAAAACCCCAAATAGGGTCACAAGGAGAGTTGGATGTGACTGAAAAATGACTGAACAACAGTAAAAATAGGGCACATTCCCTTTTCTTTGCAAGCAGAATTTGACTTCTTACGTGTTTTTAGATACTTTAAAGGATTTGCGTTTCAGAAACTTGAGGCAGTCTTTCTGTTAGTCCTGTGTTTTCTGGATGTGTAACATGTTCTAGGAGCCCTTATGTTTGAGGACTTATTGCCTTCTTTTGTTGTTCTTCTAGATCCTAACCAGTACAGCTGGGGAGAGAATTATGCTGGAAGTTCTGGTCTGATGAGCACGTCCCCAGAACTGTATCCCATGCAGAGAGCTCGGAGTGGCACTGTGAGTCCCTTGGGTTATGCCCTGGTGGGAGCCAGCATCAGTGTGCCTGACGGGGCTCTGAGGCGGGAGGGCCGGGTGCCAGCCTCATGCTCACTAGCTGTGTGACCTTCAGCAGGTTATTTCCTCTTTCTGGGCTTTAGCTCCTTATCTGTAAGATGGGGGGAGGGGGTCAATGATCCTGGCCATGAAGTTTCTGTTGATGTTAATGTCAAGCTAGCATAGGATTTTCAGACTCCTTCTCTTTTCAGGCTTTTACTGTGGTGGGTCCCCCATTTGGAGGTGGGAGGGCATTACCTATTTTGAAATTATTTCAGCCTCCCTCTTTTGTTTTGTTTTTTAAAGCAATTGGGGTTAAGTAACTTACTCAAGGTTACACAGCTAGTTATTTATGTGTGGGTGCTAAGTAACTGAGGCAGGAACCAATCCCAGGTCCTCCCAACTCTGGGGCCTGCACTCTTACTGTGCCACCTAGCCGCCCTTCGCCTCCCTGTTTTTAAGGTACTTTCCCTCATCTGTCTCTAGCTGTAGCATGACAGTCCTTGGAGTAAGTCAAGCTTAGGTAGAAATAAGTTATGTTCCTGTCGTCCTTATCCTTAGGGTGGGGTTTGGGGTACAGGGTCTGTGCCCTCTGGAGGGTATCAATCTAAGACAGTCACCTTGGAGGAAATAAACACAGACAGAACAGCTGGGGAGCAGAGTTAAAATATCCCCCATCCCTATTTTGGATCACAGTATTTGCATCCTCAGTAGATTAAGTGCTATATTGGGATGTGGGGAGAGGGTAAGCATATATTTGGAATGGGGACCAAGGGTAGCCCTGGCAGGTGCTTTTGGACTGGTTGTCTCTTGGAATCTTCACCATTTTCTCATATTCTTTAGTGTTTTTAATAGGAATGGGTATTTTGTCAAAAGCTTTTTTTTGCATCTATTGACATAATCATACAATTCTTATCATTTTTGTTACTGATATGGTAAAAATTTTTTTTTTTCCAATATTGAACCATCCCTGAATTTCTGATATAAATTCAGCCTGGTCATAGTATATGATCTTTGTGATATGTTGCTGTAATTTTGCTAGTATTTTATTTAAAAATTTTTCATCAGTTTATTAGGGAAATTGGTCTATAGTTTTCTTTCTCTTTTTATTTTCTCTGGTTTTAAGTATCGAGACTATAGAAAGAATTTCATTGAACTCCTTTACTCATTTTCCCAGACAGTTTGTGTAGTATTAGAATTAATTGAATTTTAACTATTTGGTAAAATTCTCTTATAAATCTGTGTGGTATTGGGGTTTTTCTTAGGGAATTCATTTATGGTTTGTTCAATTTATTTTTCTAAGGTAGGGTTATTAAAATACTGTGTTTCCTGTTTTATTAATCTGGATGATTTATATTTTTATAAATATTCATCCTTTTTGTTAAGCTTGTCAGCAACAGCTTGTCAGGCACAGTGGATAGAGCACCAGTCTTGGAGTCAGGAGGACCAGAGTTCAGATTTGACATGAGACACATGCTGTGTGACCCCTTGGCAAGTCACTTAACCTTGCTTGCCTGTTGGGGAAAGTAGTCCTTAATAATTGCTGCCTTTGTATCATCTTCATTGGTTGTAAATTCACCTTTTTCATTTTTGATAATGGTAATTTGATTTTCTTCCTTTTAAAAAATCAAATTAACAGATGGTTTGTCTATTTTACTATTTTTTAAAAGCTTCTAGTTTTATTCAATTTTTTTTTTTACTTTCAGTTTTGTTAATCTTACTTTTGATTTTTGGGATTTCCACTTTGGTGTTTAATTGAGGGTTTTTAATCTTTTGTTTCCTTCTTTTGTTATATGCCTAATTTGTTGAATAGTTCTTTTTCCTCTTTTATTGATAGAAAGATAGAATGATAGAGATAGAAATTTTCCCCTACATACTGCTTTGGCTATATCCCATAAGTTTTAGTACATTTTCTTGTTATTATCTTTAATGAAATTATTGATAATTTCTGTTATTTCTATGGTTTTTTTTTTGACACACCCATCCACAACCCTATGTTGTTTACTTTACAATTAATTTTCTAATCTGTGTTTTGAAGACCCTTTATTGAACATAATTTTTATTGTATGCAGAAAGAGATGCATTTAATGTCTGCTTTTTTGCATTTGTTTGTAAAATTTTTTTACCCTAGTAAATGGTCATTTTTTTTTTTTAAGGCGCCATGCATAGCTAAGGAGTAGGTATTATTCCCATTTAACATTCTCCACGGGTCTGTCTTATCTAATGTTTCTAAGATTCTATTCAGCTCCTTAACTTCTTTCTTATTTTATTGAAAGATTTATCTAGATATGAAAGGCATAAATTGCCCTACCCCACTATTATAGTTTTACTGTTTCCTTGTAACTTATTTAACTTTCCTTTAAGAAATTAGATACTATGCTATTTGATACATATATGTTCTGCATTGATATTAATTTACTGTTTATAGTATCCTTTAGTAAAATGTAGTTTACTTGTTTTTTTTTTTTTTAATTGGGTCTAATTTTGCTTTGCTTTCCCCAAGATCATGATTTCTTCTTCTACCTTTTTTACTTCAGTTGAAGCATAATAGAATGTGTTTGTCAGCAATGTACAGATTCTTGTTTCTAATCCATTTTGATACCCTCTTCCATTTTCTGGGTGAGTTTATCCTGGTCACATTCACAGTTATGGCTAACTGTCTAGTCCCTTTGTCCTCTTCTCTTGTACCTATCCTTCTCTTTTTTACCTTGTTCCCTCTTTAAGAATCTGTTTTATTTCTGATCATTTTCTCCCTTAATCTGCCTTCCCTTTTGCTCTCCTCCCCCACTCCCTTCCCAGCTCTTTCCCTCCTACTTGCCTGCTGGGTAAGATGAATTTGTGTACCAAACTCTGTTTTTTCCTCCTTGAACCAGTTCAGATGAGAGTGAGGTTCAAATGTTTCTCTCCCTTTCCTTCACAGCCCTCTCCATTGTAAATTCTTCCTATCATTCCCCATTTACATGAGATAATTTTCCCCATTCTTTCCTTCTCTTCCTCCCCTCCTCCAGTGTATTCCTCTTCTACATCCTTCTGTTCTTCTTTTGAGATCATTCAGTCTTATTTGAAAAACACCCAGGCCTTCTGTCTAATTGGACTTCCTCTAAAAGCCCTGGTGATAAGTTGTAAGGGGTTACATGTATCATCTCCCCATATGAGAATATAAACAGTTTAACCTTGTTAACGGCCAGTTATTTTTGTGTGGGTGTTAAAGTCTGAGGCTGGAACTGATCCTGGGTCCTCCCGACGCCAGGGCTGGTGGTCTTACTGTGCCACCTAGACACCCCTAATGTTGACCTTTTTAATGCTTCTCTTGAATCTTGTGTTTGTCAAATTTTCTACTCAGTTCTGATCTTTTCATAAGGAATGCTTGATAGTCCTCTGTTTCACTAAATATCCATTTTCTCCCCTGTAGGATTACACTCATTATTGCTGGGTAGGTTAATCTTGGTTATAATTCTAGATCTTTGCCTTCCAGAATATCCCTATTCCTTTGTAGTGGTGGCTGCTAAATCTTGTGTGATCTTGACTGTGGTTCCACAGTACTTGAATTCTTTTTCTTACCACTTGTAGTATTTTCTTCTTGACCTGGAAGCTCAGGATTTTTGCTTTGCTTATTCCTGGGAGTTTTAATTTTGGTGTTTCTTTCAGGAGATAGCTGGTAGATTCTTTCAATTTCTGTTTTGCCTTCTAGTTCTTAAGATATCTAGGCAGTTTTCCTTTATAATTTCTTGAAATGTGATGATTAGGCTCCCCCCCCCCTTTTTTTTTTTTTTTTGTTCATAGATCTCAGGTAGTTGAGTGATTCTTAAATTATCTCTCTGTGGTCTATTTTCTAGTTAATTTTTCCTATGAAACATTTGTATTTTTTCAGTGTTGACTTTGTTTTATTGTTTCCTGCTATCTTATGGGATCATTAGCTTCTACTTGACCAATTCAAATTTTTAAGGAATTATTTTCTTCAGTGAGGTTTTATACATCTTCTAAGTTGTTAATTCTGTTTTCATAATTTTCTTGCATTACTCCCATTTCCTTTACAGATTTTCACTCTATCACTTATTTGGTTTTTAAGATCTTTTTTTTCCTATTTTTAAACATTTCTTTCTTTAGCTCTCCTAGGAATTCTTGTTGAGCTTGTGTCCAGTTTGCATTGTTTTCTTTGAGGCTTAGCTTGTAGATGTTTTCAAGTCATTGTCTTCTAAAGTTTGTCTCCTGAGCTTCCTGTCAGCATAGTAGCTTTTTATGGTCAGGTTTTCTTTTTTGTCCTTTTGGTTGTTTGCTAGTCTCCTTCTTGACTTTGGATCTATGTTAATGTTGAACTCTACTCACCTCTGGGAGGTAGGGGGGATGTTTGGCCTGAGTCCTTTGATATACTGCTGCTGCTTTTGCAGTTCATGCTAGGGAGCCAGCGGCTTTTGTCATCCCCAGAGTGGTATGATCTGTAGAGAGGTCTGTTCACTGCCCTCCTGGTCTGAGCTCTGCATGTCCCTGACCCAGGTTTGGACATAGTTGAGTTTCTGTATATTACAGTTGGGCTCTGTTACTCACTGTTAGGCTGCTGGGAGCTTCTCCAGGATCAGAGTGACTAACTGGCTAGCTCCTCTTTGGTCTTGGTGTCCTGCCCTGGTTACTCCACTGCAGGCTTATATATGGTATGTATATATAGGGCTAAAAGCTAGAAATGAGTCACTGCAGTGCTCTGGGCCTTAGAGCCACCCAGTGAAGTTTCTGGAACTTTTTCTTGCTCTTTCCTCAGCTGGGTTCCTGTGCTTGGTTGCCACCCCTTTTTGCCCTGGCTATGACCCAGCTGTCATAGATGTCCAGATGGCCCCCTGTTCCTACTCTCAGAACTTAGTTAACGATTCCACAACACTTCTTTCTGCCTGGAACTCCCTACCTGTTGCTCTGTCTTGGTTCCTTTTCTTCTTTGGACTCGGGCTCATTCTGGGGCCCTGTGCTGCATTCTTGGCTAGCCCACACTCAGATGTCTACTTGCTGAGCCCTCTATCTATCTTCCTAAGCTGTCCAGGATTGGGCAAAGGACTCATTAAATTTTTTTCTCAACTTTCCTGATCAAAATTTGGCCTGATGTGTTTTCTGAGTTGTTGTGAAAGCTGTGCGCTGGGAGAGCTGGGCAAAGATGCCGCTTCTCAATCTGCCATCTTGACTCTGCCTCCCCAATCTGTTTTCTTGAAAAGCCAAGGGCAGGGCTGGTCCCTCCAGTATGCCTGTCCCATTGCTCATCATTCCCATTTCTATACAAGGTTTGCAGAACTCTAGACATATGTCACTCCATTTGATCCTCACAGTGGCCCTGGGAGGCAGGTGCAGTTATTACCCCCATTTTACAGTGGAGGAAACTGAGGCAGACAGCAGTGGAGTGACTTATATAGGGTCTCACAGCTAGGAAGTATCTGAGGAAAGATTTGAGCATTCTGATTCTATTCGTCCCTAGCTGTACTTTGCTTTCTTTGGAGGGCTGACATTAATGTCTGCCATGGTCATTGAGCCACATGACTTACCTTGCAAGGTTTTAGCCGTGGCCCGGACATTAACCTTTAGAGCCTGTAGAGATTCAGCAGCCCTTCTTGCTTTGTTGGCCTTCAAAGTCCAGTTGACCTTAGTATTAGATCTGCTGCCAGTGGCCTTCTTTCAGTGTCTGTCCTTTCAGAAGTCACCCAAGCTGACTTGGGTCCACTCGACCCAAAGTTGGGGCCTTAAGTTGATTGAGTAGAAATCTTTTTGTAAACAGAAGGCTTTCCAGAAACAGAGGTGGTGTGAGGGCCTAAGAAAGAAGCCTGTGACATGTGGGGTTTTTATTTCCTTTTTAGTTTCCAGTCATCAGCCTTTCCTAAAATAACTGAGTTTAGAATCTGAAGCAGTCTTCGAGATTATTCAATCCAATCCCCCCATTCTGTGCAGTTGAAGTGACTTTGTCCCGGATCACATCATGGGCAGCAAAGCAGCCAGATGGGCTGCATTTGGAGCCAGGGAGACCTGTGTTCAAATCCTACTACAGACATTAGCTGTATAGTCCTGGGCAAGTAATTTCACCTCTGTCTACCTTAGTTTTCCCAACTGTAAAATGAGAGTAATAATAGCATCCGATGTAATAATAATAGTATCAGTAATAGTATTAATAGATCAGATGAGATCAGGTATGTAAAGCTCTGCATACCCTAAAGCACTTTATTAATTCTAGTTATCATTGTCATTACAGAGTGGGTTGGTGGCTAGAACCCAGGTCTCCCTCACTTTTAGTCCAGTATCTTCTGCCAGGGAAGTATTTCTGTCCTTAGGGTTCATTTGCCCCATTTCATCCCTCCTGTGTTTCTTGTCTCTCCCGGTATCTCCACTCTGCCCATTTTTGCTGAGGCCCAGGGTAGATGGATAGTGGCCCACAGGCCCAAGTTCAGAAGGAGGCAGCTCACCAGCCACACCCAGATGCAGGCTGGCCTCTGTTGGACCCCAAGACAGGCTGCCAGGCATGTCTTAGCAGACCTGGAAGGTGGCCACAGCAAATGAACAACAAGGGACAATGCTTTTTTTTGAACCTTCTCTCAGTGTCGCCCAGCTAGGACTGGGTGTTAATCAACGACAAGATGGTTGATTTCACAGCTCTGTCATGGTGGAAATCACCAATTTCATGGGCTGTCACAGGTTTATTGAATAACCATTTCCAAAATGACATATTACTTTTGTGGCCAAGGAAACTTAGCACAAGTGACCCATATGCACTGAGAGACAAAAAGGGGTAGTTATAGCAATTAAGTTGTGAATTGAATATTAACATACCTGTGAAATAAAGGCCTTTCCACCAGGCCCACATGCCAAAATGGGACTGTGGTTGAAGCCAAAGCCAACCCAAATTAACCTAGAAATTATTGAGATTGCATGTAATATTGCTCCAGCTTTCTTAACAAAGAAGGAGTTACTGAATGATTCTGGGCTGTCAGATGGCATTCTCAGAACTGACTAGATTAAAGACCTAAAGTAAATCACTTAATTATTTCTGAGGTTGGTGATTGATTGATTTCACCACCCTGTGAAAGCCAGACTGAAGGACTCCCCCCAGCCCTGGTTTCTAACCCATTCTCTATCATTGATCCCCTGCAGGCAGCGGGAAGTCTGGGGAAACCTAGGGACCCCTGCTCAGGACCAGAAAATGAGATACAGAAAATTACCAAGGCTCATAAACGATCAGGTTCACTGCCCACTCTTCTGGATGTCAGCAGAAGAGTTTTTTGAGCTCATGGGCAGTTCACATCTAGTTGTGCCAGTCCTTGGGCTTGTGCTATTCTGGCAGAGTCCTTCAGAGCTCTAGGCTCACCTCTGTTCTCAAGTGAAGCATGTTAGTGGGAGGAATTATTAGAGTCTAAATAGCATGTAGATTTCTTGCTTGGTGACATCAATGTGGAGAAAGTCTTTGGAGAAGCTTAGAGCAAAATACATCAAATATTTGATTTTTATTCTGAACTTTCATAAAACTGAGCATTTTTATAGCAACAGGATAGGAAGAAAAAGATGATGGCTACTGGATTTGTGAATCTATTAGGTGCAGCTTGTTACTTCTTTTAAAGTAATCATGTAACTTTTTTCTTTTTTTTTCCTTGCTTCCCCCCTCCCCATCCTAGAGATGGCTACTATTAGGTACATTTATTTATATTTTATGTAATTTTTTGTAATTATGTAATAGAAATATGTAATTGTATAACATATTTTATATAAAATCATTCTATATTTAATTCTACTTATCAGTTCTTTCTCTGGATGCAGATAGCATCTTTCTTCATAGGTCCTTTGTGGTTTATTGGGGTCTTTACTATAGTCAAAAATTTAGTTGCTCAAAGTCATTCTTTTTTTAAATTGTATTTTACTAAATTTGTTTATCTAAGCTTTTAGTTTACAACATTCAGTTCCACAATCCCTGGAGTTCCAAATTTTCTACCCCTCTCCCTACTGTGGCAGCATGCCATCTGATACAGGCTCTGCAAATATCTTCCCATTAAGCATTAGTCAGGTTGTAAAGAAGAATTATAACCAATGAATGAACAACGAGAAAGAAGGAATGAAACCAAAGAGAACAAGTAGTTTGCTTCAATCTGCATTCAAACTCTATAGTTCTTTTCTCTGGATGTGGCTATCCTTGCCATCATGAGTCTTTTGGAGTTGTCTTCTGACCTTGCATTGCTGAGAGGAGCCAGTCATCACAGATACCATGTGTCTGTAATTATGTACAAAGTTCTCCTGGTTCTGCTCTCCTCACTCAGCATCAGTTTATATGTCTCCAGTTATGAAGTCTGTCTGTTCCTCGTTTCTTATAGCACAGTAGTATTCCATTACATTCATATATCACAACTTGTTTAGCCATTCCCCAGTGGATGAGCATCCCCTCAATTTCCAGTTCTTTGACACCACAAAGAGAACTGCTATAAATATTTTCGGATATATAGGTTCTTTCCCTTTTCCCCTAATTATCTTTGGAAATAGACCTAGTAGGGACAGCTAGGTGGTGCAGTGAGTAAGAGCGACGGCTCCGCCGTTGGTATGACCTGGAATCGGTCCCGGCCTCAGAAAATGAGCACCCACACATAAATAATGACTGGCCGTGTAACCTTGAGCAAGTTACTTAACCCCAATTGCTAAAAATAAAAAATAAAAAAGAAATAGACATAGTAACGGTATGCCTGGGTCAAAGAGTACTGGCAGTTTAATAACTCTTTAGGCATAATTCCAGATTATTTTCCAAAATGGTTGGGTCAGTTCATAATTCTACTAATAGTGAATTATTGTCCCAGTTTTTTCACATTCCCTCCAACATGTGTGGCTTTCCCCTTCAATCATTTTAGCCAATCTGATGGGTGTAAAATGATATCTTGCATTTCTATAATCAATAATAATTTAGAACATTTTTTTTCATATGACTATAAATTGTTTTGATTTCTTCATTGGGAAACTGCCTCTTCATATGCTTTGACCATTTATTAGTTGGGGAATGACTTGTATTCTTATAGTGTTGAAAAAATTCTTTCTGTGTTTGAGATATGAGACCTTTATCTGAGAAACTGTAAACTTTTCCCCCCAGTTTTCTGTTTTCCTTTTGATCTTGGCTATATTTATTTTATTTGTACAAAACCCTTTTTAATTTAATGTAATTGAAATTACCCATTTTATACCTCACAGTGTTGGATGCTTCTAGGCTTGTGTGCTCCTAGCGCAATTCTTCTTCATTGACTTGGAAGCTTAATAGCCATTCCTCTTTTGGGCTAGTAACATTTCCAAATTGGGGTATTTGAGAGCCAGACTCCTCTTGGGGAAGTTCTCATTACTTCATCTTACACTGGCCATTCCTCTATACTCCAGGCAGAAGGAGAAATAGGTTCTGGGGCTACTTGCTGGCCAGGAGCCCTCAGATGTAGCCTTCCCTGAGATCTGTTTTTCTGGGAAACGGGAGCAGATGGGGACCCAGGAGTGAGTTCCAATAAGAAAATGTACCCAGATGCCCTTTGAGTGCCATCGTTGTAAGTACCTATCAGGTGCTGGGCTAGAGGCTGGTGTAGAAGGACACAAAGAAAACAGCTCCTGCCCTCAAGGAGCTGCCTCCCTAATAGAGGATGCATGATAGAACTAGACACAAAGTGTATGAGAGGAGATGGAGGAGGAAGGCATCGGGTTAGTGTGTGAGTGGCAAGAAGGTAGAGCGTGACTTTCTTGCTATGGTACAAAATAAGAGTATTAAATTCAGCCTTCTTTTTCCGCGTCAGTGGGAGCCTAATACTTTTAAAATTGTAAATGGGAGGTTTGGTCTTTTTACCAAAACACCTAAGTGACCTCTTTGGGGCTCCTCTTCTCTCTTCCCCCAGTTTGATTTGCTGGAAATGGACCGATTAGAAAGGCCGTTGGTTGATCTGCCCCTCCTCCTAGACCCGTCTTCCTATATCCCTGACACAGTTGACCTCACAGATGATGCCATGGCCCGAAAATACTGGCTTACCTGCTTTGAGGAAGCACTTGATGGGGTAAGTGCTCAGAAAATTGAAAATAGTAAAGAAATGCCTTTGAGCTCTATTGCTTGTTGGCAGAGGAGAATGAAGATACCAATGACACTGAGAACATGGGTTCCTTGGGTTCTGGAGTTTTCTGTTTTCCAAAGCATCATTTCCTTGCAATGGGTTTTTCTGTTAGTTTGAACTCTTGCTATATAACCTTTCTGGCATGGTAAATAGTAGAACCAAAAGTGAATTTCAGGGGGAAGTGAAAAGCAAGATAGGGTTGTTTCTTGGTAAACATTCTGCCTCTTGAATAAGGCTGGTTTCAACCTCTTGGATGAGAAAAGACTTCTGCAAGGAAGTGGATTCCATTGGTTAGTGCCTGTCACCAAAGCCAACATGGAGACCAAGCTCCAGGTAGCTCCCTGTGGAGCTCCCTGGTCCTCAGCCCTTGGTTGTGGCTGGTCGGCATCTCCCAGCAAGGGGCCTTGGGGGTGTGGACATGGGGACGTGGGTCAGCCAAGCAGTTGGCAAACATCAAGCAAGCTACTTCTGGGTGCTAAGCCCTGTGCTAGGGTGGGGATCCAGAAGAAAAGAATGAAACAGCCCCTGCCCCAAGGAGTTTCCATTCCAGCAGTGGCAAGAGCTGATCTATGGGAATACTCCATTGTGCTCTGCGTGTCCAAGATAGCCCCAGAGGAGGCTTGGGCTCGACCTCCTCTTTGTGTTCTGCAGGAAGCGGTTCCTTGGAATTCAGAATGAGCCTCCTCTGATCCTAACTGACTGCAGGCTTACAGAGCCCATGGCAGGAGCAGACCACTTTAAATAAGGGAGAGGGGTGTGAAGAAGCATTTACTACATGGTCCCTACTGTGTGCTGGGCCTCATGCTGAGTGCTTTACAGTCTTATCTCATTTGATTCTCACAGCAGCCCTCAAGGTGGGTGGTGTTATTGTCCCCACTTGATGGTTGAGGCACCTGAAGCAGACAGAGGTTAAGTGATTTGCCCAGCACAGCTAGTCAGTGTCTGAGGTTGGATTTGAATTTGGCTCTTAAATAAGTCACTGCAAGGATGGCTGACAATTCAGCCTTAATTCTTTCTCTCACCGAGATGAGATGACACTTTTAATAAAAAGGAGCCTTCAGAGAACCATATGGAGTCAAAAGGCCAATTCCCTCATCTTACAGATGACGATACTGGGGCCCAGGGAGGAGAAGAAAGTGAGGGCACTTGGCACTTGAGCGAGGGCTAAGCCTGAGGGCTCCAGCTGGGGAGGCCCAGTTCACATTCTTTCATTAGTTCCAAGTAGTAAATAGTGCATGATTTGTGTACCGTAGTCCTTCTTGGGGTCCTTTCAGGGCCATGGGTAGCGCCCTTCTCGGCCAGGTGATGTCCAGCCCTCCCTGTTCCACATGCATTGTCCTTTTTGGGGCCAGTGGCCATTCTGCTTTCCCAGCATTCGTTCAGAATGTTATTACCCTTCTTTCTGTTTATATCATTGACATCATGGATTTCCTAACCAACTACTTTACTTGGCAGCAGTTCACATACCTTCTCTTGTGTATTTGGCACGTGATACATTCATATCGAGCCAGCATGCATCTGAAAGGTTTCTGGTTCTCTGCTGTTGCTGTTTTGAGTGTTTGGGGTCTGAGGGCCTTTCTTCCCATTTTTGGCACCCTTGGGGCACGTGCCTTGCAAGGGGATTTCTGGCCATCACTGCCACTTGGAGTCCTCATGGGAGCAGCCGGTTTAGGTCCAGCACACCAAGCATACTTTCCTTTTGAAATGAAATTTGTCTCTCCTAGGTTGTGAATCGGGCTATAGCCAGCCAGCCTGATTCCATTGATGCAGCTGAACGTGCTGAAAAATTCCGTCAGAAGTACTGGAATAAACTTCAGACACTAAGACATCAGCCCTTGTAAGTCCCTGCATGGTTAGGCTGTTCCATCCTGTTCTGCACCTGCCCTGGTTCCTGACCTGTCATCCAGATGTCAGGCCCTCCGGTGCCTTCCTGGCTCACTGACCCCTGGGGGCAGCTCAGCCCTGGTTGTTGGCATGGCTCCATGATGTGGGGACCCCAGGCCATTTTCCCTTAAGGCAGAAATAGCCCATCATGGCCATCCTAGAATATAGAGTTCTCACTTGACAAATGGAACATCACTGATAAATCTCTTTCCTTTAAGGCGTGTTACATGGTTATTAGACTCTCTTCCCCTCTCATCCCCCTTCCCCCTTTTAAGTGGTTACTGGGCAAATGAAAGGAGAATGAACAACTCCGCCATGATAGCACCCGTTTCAGGAGACCTTCAAGGCTTCCTGGCTCTGCCCACAACCACCTTTGACAAAAGGGGTACCGATGTGGTTGTTGCCATTTTGTTATTCGTCCCTACCACGAGGCTTTTATGTGGAGAGTGGAGCCACGGGAGGAAATGGACAGTGGCCCTGGGTCTGGTTGGCACTGGGGTGATCTGGGCAGCTGGTAAGAAGCAGAAGCATCCCTGTGGTGTGCCTGGCTGGAGTGGGCCACCCAAGGTGCTCTTTAGTCAGGGACTATGGGAGGTCCTGGGCCTGAGGTTTCTGTGGCTGGGGTGAGGTCACCTCTGGTGCTCTCCCTAGCTGTACCTTCTCAGACCACATGGCATCTTTCTGGTTTATGCCTGAAACAAGTGTTTGTTTTTATCCAAATGAAGTCATTCTAACAATTCTGCCAGGGTTTGTGTAACTATAGGCGGTAGGACCCAAAGGTAGGTGAGACAGACTGCTCCCATCCAAAGGGCTCCAAGCCAGGCTCCCACGTCCATCAGCATTGGCTCGGCATGTTCATCCAGTCTCTCTTGGTCTTCCACTTAGTGCCTATGGAACCTTGACAGTGAGGAGCCTCTTAGAAACAAGGGAGCACTGTTTGAATGAATTCAACTTCCCAGACCCCTACTCAAAAGTAAGTCCTGCTTTCTTACAGGGTGGACAGAAATGTAAGTCCACAGATTTGTGCCTTGGTTTTCTCAAATTTGCCTGATTTGGATTATGAAGGGAGCTGGGTCATTGCAAGACTGGGAAAGGGCAAGAGACAAGGGGGCCGTCTGGTATGTCACCAGGTTTTGATCAGTGGGTGACTGGCCCCAGTAACTAAGCAGCTGCTCATGAGGGTGTCTGTACCCTCCCCCCCCCAAACTAAGTCGGCCCTCTCTGTTGGCAGTGTCTGCTGAAAGCCTGTGGATTGAAGGCGCCACGGTGATTTCCCCCATAGATCACATAGAGGTATTGTGTGGGGTACTCTTATACCCAAGATGACCAGGTAGGGGGGAGGAAGGAGGGCGGAGAGAGAAAGGAGAGAGAAAGAGAGAGAGAGAGAGCCAGCTAGATCTCAGTAGGGATTCTTAGAGTGAAATGAGGCCTCTGATTCTGCTCGGGATACTGAGTTACTCAAGCACCCCCTTCCGACCCCTGGAACAAGCCAAGTGGAGGAAGGCAGACTATCTCACAGAGAGAAATGCTGCTTTTGTGAGTGGCTGACCGGCATTGCCTTTAAAAAGGCTGATGCGTGGGCTCTGTACTAACACAGGCCTTTGGGGCTTCATTCTGGGACAGAAGGGAACCGAGGTCAGATTCCCTGAGCACCTCCCAGCTCCTGTCCAGGGAGCTTCGCCTCATCCCCTAGTCTGGGGATGATTATGCCACTGGAAAAGGTGTTTGGCATTGGAATGCCAATGTGTATGTTTGTCTGTATTTTAAAAGTTACATATATAGTGACATGATTAGTCACTACAGAAAGCTGCTGTTAGAACTTTTTCCACTAATTATTAATAAATGGGTATAGTCTTGGATGGGGGGCGGTCATCCAAAGTAAAGCCAGACATGCTGGGTTTATGTGGCAGTTTCCCCTGCCTGGGAGGCTCCCCTCCAGTCAGGTTGAGACAGAAGATCTGGCCCTAACAGACTTTCTGGCCAAGAGCAGAGCAGCCTGGGTGTGGAGGGAGAACTTTGCAGCCTGCCTTGCCTCCCTCCCCTGCCGCTCAGTACTCCCGTGCTGACCTTCATGCCCAAGCATGGGACAGTCCGGTGGCCATCAGAAGCCCTGGGCTCTGGGGCTTAGTGGTTCATGTTATTCCTGCTCTATCTCTCATCTTACTACCATGTAGTTGGGATGTTGATATCTCCACCCACCAGGGCCCTGGTGGTGGCCGAGGAGGGAGGATGCCATTAAAGCCCCTGCTTAGATTGGCTTCAGCCCCAGTCACTGTTGGATGAGGCCCCAAAGAGCAGTCGTTGTGTTTGTTTCCCTGCCTCTGCTGAGCGCTTTACTGATAACGGTGACTTGTTGGTCCAGTAGAGGCCATGAACCTAGCGGAGAATGCTTGAGTGCTTGGAAGTGGTCTTGGGGACTGAACATCTGCTGCTGGGTAAGGACAATTTCTTCATCTGTATATTCAATGTCTCGTATCTTTCTACAGGTAAAGCAGAGAGAAAATGGCATAGCGTTAAAATGTTTTCAAAGAGTAATCAAATCTTTGGATTCATTAGGCTGGGAGGAGAGGCAGTTTGCTCTGGTGAAAGGACTTCTTGCGGGGAATGTCTTTGACTGGGGAGCAAAAGCAGTCTCAGAGTAGGTGTTCAATGTTTCACGGCACTGTTTCTAAGCACCTTCCCTCCCCCCATTTTGGTTTTTCTTGCCTGTCTGGAGACCCCAGCCCCAGTTGAGTTGAATGGTGTGAATGTGACTGTCCCCTCTTACCTCTGCGTGCCCACTGCTTCAGTGTCTGGAATGATTGTTGAGGCCAAGGCCATGCTTTAAAAAGCCTGGCTCTATGCCTGCCCATGGGCACACCAGGGCCATTGTGGCCCACGTGGAGAGCCAGCCAGTCTGGCCTGGACTAGGTTAAGGAGCTGCTTTCAGACTTTGTCCTGAACTTTTAGACACTTGGAGTTCAGACACCTGGCTGTTCTGAGCTGGAAACTCATTTTTCCTCTCCATCCACTGAGTCATAAGCCTCTGCGCAAGTTGAATGACTCTGCTGTGATGTTGGGGTGGGGCCCACTCTATAGAACAATTAAGAATGAAATCTGTTCCACGGGTGAAGCCCTCACCTCGAGTGACTGTCTTTTCTTTTTTAAACAAGTGCTCTAAAAATGTTCCTCAGGGTTATAGAATTGACACCCATGTAAAAGGCCCTTATTTCTAATTTCTATCTAGTGTGGCGTAATCTTTTTATGTTTTATTCCCTGACACCTTTTTAATTGTTAAAGCAACTTAGATTTGTACTAAATTACAGCTCTTCCCATCAGTGTGTTTGCAAAGCTAGAGAAAAGCATCTGAGTAAGCTAATGACATTTCTGGGTTAGTTTTGAAATGACCCTGCCTTTCCATCACCTTTTAAACATGCTTTAGGGAGTGATCGGAGCTTTATAACCTTTTTTTCCCTTTCTTTTGCTTTTTTTTTTTTTTTTTTTTGCTTTTTGGAGGGCAGTTGGAATTAAGTGACTCCAAGGTCACACAGCTAGTAAGTGTGTCAAGTGTCTGAGGCCAGATTTGAACTCAGATCCTCCTGACTCCAGGGCCGGTGCTCTATTCACTGCGCCACCTAGCCACCCCCCCCTTTTATTCTTTCTTTATTTGAAACTATAATTGGCTTTAAAAGAAACCTAAAATCTATCAACGTTGGTGTTTTCTTTCCTTTCAGAGCCCTCTTTCCCTTGCTCTCTCATTGACTTTTGGAGTCTCCCTCTCCATCAGTGGAGGGGGACCTAAGGGCCAGCTGTGCCATTTGATTTTTCCATGTTCTTGGCATGACTTGCATGTCTTCTGCATGTCATGGGCTACGATTGAGGATTGTGTAGGTCTTAGAGACACATGCCATTTAACCAGCACTTACTGCCCCTGGAACCTGGAATACTGTTGCTAGAGTAAGACTCCATTGTCTGCTGTAGCCCCACATCTGTCTGGAGCAGGACCCTCTGGTGTAGCTCCCAGAGATGGGCTCAGTCATCCCTTAGCTCCTCAGCTCCCTTGTTCAGAATCCAGGCCCTCTGTTGGTTCAGCTCTTAGGTTTTAGTCTTGTTCTCCACTTGAGCTAACAGTCTTTATTCATAGTTTTTTTCTTTGTCTAGTGTTCTGGAATCGGAGCCACAGTTTGGATTTGAAGAAGCCAAGAAGAAATTACAAGGTATGGACGCCCTTAGCTGATGATGGGCACTGACTGATGTTAAGCACTGCTTGAGGTAGCCCTCTGACTGACGGATGGACAGACTGATTGACGGCTGAACTTTAGTAAACCAGAAAGCCTCTACACACCTTAATTTCCCTTCTTCCCATTAAAGTGTATTAAGTCATGGAGACAAACCTCCTTGAAGGAGATGCACCCCACCCCTACCCCCGCCTTAGCTGTGGTTGCCCTGTGGATGGCTGGGAAGGCCTCGTTAAGAGGGCTCTGTCCTGTCTTTCCTCTAGAGCGTCCTTGGCTAGTGGACTCGTATGGAGAGTGGCTGCAGCGCCTGAAGGTACGTGTGTGGCCACGATTGTCCAGACTGTCCAAGGGAGCGCCGGCCTGATGCTGTTGGGATGGACCCAAGACGGAGCTGGGCTTCTGTGCCTGGAGCAGCCTGGAGCATGCTGCTCTGCGCTGGGGGTGGGCGTCACCCAGACTGCTACACTCTCAGATGCTCCTCTTCTTTTATCTCACTGATAGAGGATGAGGAAGGGGAGGGCCAGGCAGGCAATGTGTGGCATCCTGCAAAGATGGCCTGGGTTCCACCCTGGTCATTGGGCAGGGAATGTCCCCCTTTGGGTCTTGGCACCTTCTTCTGTTCTGGTCTCCTGTGTGGTAGGGAGGGAAGAGCGCCACTCAGGATGGGTGTGTGTGCATGCAGGGGACAGGCAGAAGTGCGTGTGTCTGCCTTTGAGCATGCGTACGCACACTCGTATTACACACACACACACACACACACACACACACACACACACACACACACCTGTTTTTGGAAATACTTTTTATTCAACAATAAAAGCTTGAACTTTAGTGATCATTGATTCCTTCAAGGATCTGATTGACCCCGCCTTCTGTGGGGGCCTTTTCCAGTCTCCCAGCCGTTCTTGCACCCTTTCAGATGATTTCCATCCATTCTGTACTGCTCTTCTATGTGCCTTCTTTGCATCCTCCGCACTTAGCTGGCACATAGTAGGGATTTGATGGATGCTTATTCCTTCTCCCCTTCTAGCCTCAGCCTCTGGTGTGCAGAGGCTGTTTGAGTCCTCAGAAGAGTTAGAAATAATGTGGGACCTTTGTGATGGTGGAGTTGGTATTAGAGACCATGCCATCAGAAAACACTTGGGAGGAACTGGGGCCATTTAACACAGAGAAAAGAAGCCTCAGGGCTGACCTTCTGTCTGTCTTTAAGTCTTGGGAGCAGTCATGTGGCAGGAGGAATGAGCCTCACTCTGAGGGGAGGGGGAGGGGACAGGCAGGCAAGTTATGGTGTGAGGTCAGGAAGGATCCTGATAATTGAAGCTGCCCCATCCAGAGTGGGGGACCTGCCTCAGAGGGCCCATTGGATCCCCCTTGCTAGAAGTTTGCAGACTGAAGCTGGAAGGCTGCCTGGATGTGAGATTGGGAAGGAGCCTTGTATGGGTCAGACCATCAGGCTGCCAAGGTCCTTCCACCTTGGGCATTCTCTGCTTCTGTGATGATTACTTCTGAATTTAGAAACTCCTGTTCCAAACTGAACATCCTGGTTTTGTCTTGCAGGGTCCCCCTCATAAATGTGCCTTAATTTTCGCAGATAACAGTGGAATAGACATCATTTTGGGAATCTTCCCCTTTGTCAGGGAGCTACTCTTTAGAGGAACAGAGGTGAGTGTGTGCTGCCCAGTATTGGGGACCCTTTTCTCTGGCCAGCGCAGGACACGTGTCACTGCCAGGTTTCTAGCTGCTAAAATTGTGAGGCAACTTGGGGGGTTCTGGCTGCCCTCCAGGCCTTGTCATGCTTTTGACAGTGAGATTTTCCCATGCCCCCAAACTTAGGAGGTAATTTAGACTATATCAGACCAGGGTTATTAGATAGCACATTGGCTTTTTGGTTTCATAGCAGGTTAAGATGACTCTCACAGGGCAGACAGAACTCCTGAGCCTTTCTGTTCCCTAGTTTTAGATTTTGTGTATACTTAAGGAAGCTGGCTGTTGTTTGTTCTTAGACTTGTCTTTGAATGGCAAGCAGCTGAAACCCCCATTACTCCATAAGCCTAAGCCAAACCTTGCCTTCAGTGCTGATGTGGCCATTTTTGCTCCAGGTCATATTAGCCTGTAATTCTGGACCTGCCCTCAACGATGTGACCTACAACGAGTCTCTTATTGTGGCTGAGCGGATAGCAGCGATGGACCCTCTCATACGGTGAGTGGTCTCCTAGCAGCCTTAGGATTTGTCCATCTGGGGCCCCCGGCAGGCAGATGTGGGGCAGGAGGGAGTCCTGGCCTGGGAAAGGGAGACTGAGGCAGTGCTGGGCTCGTGTGTCCACATGTGTCTGAGCAGACAGGGCTGCTGCTTCAGCCTGGGGGCTTGTGTGGGCTCTGCCATGGTATTCAAGGGCCTGTCTTGTTTCCTCCAGATCCGCATTAAAAGAGGACAAGCTGCTTTTGGTACAGACAGGCTCGAGTTCACCCTGCTTAGATCTAAGGTAATCCAGGAGCTTTGACTGGCTCTGCATTGAGATGGGGGAGGAGCTGGGGACAGAGAAGAGAAATTGAGAGAGGAGAGGGAGGGAGGGGGACTGTGAGGATAAGAGTCCTTGGGAGGCAAGATATAGCATCTGCTGACTTCAGCCTGGGAAAGGGAGCACCCAGCACTGATCACTGAACAGGATTTTTTTTTGGTGACTCTGAGAGCGTTGTTGTTTTATAACCATGACCTATTGTGCAGGCATCTGAGGGTGT
Source organism: Gymnobelideus leadbeateri (assembly GCA_011680675.1). NCBI lineage: Eukaryota > Metazoa > Chordata > Mammalia > Diprotodontia > Petauridae > Gymnobelideus > Gymnobelideus leadbeateri. The sequence continues at coordinate 1,052,738 of WOXC01004895.1, read as the reverse complement.
CTCAGCTGTTTGCTGGCTGGTAGCCTTAGCCTCTGTCCCCCCAAATATGTACTGGGATTGGAAGAAGGAGGCGTGACCAAGCAGCTCCCCTGGTCAAGGTGCTCAGTGGGTAGAAAATGCCAAGAGACACATTCAGGCTTGAGGCCAGGGAGACTCTGTGGTAGTAAGGCCTGGTCACCATTGGCCTCAGGGCTTCCTTAGGACGCAGTGGGCTTCCCTTGGCTGGAGCTTTTCACCCACAGGCCATCCAAGTACTTCCAGGTGTGGTGTAGGGGGAGACCATTCCTAGACTGGTTGAGCACTTTAGAAGGGGAACATTTAGTTTGGTACAGATTAATGACAATGAAAAAATGGAGGTTACTGTCAGTTCCGCAGGTGCCAGTGAATGAGTCACTGTCAGGTGCCCAGCTAACTGTGCTCCTTGCTTCTCTTGCAGCCGTCTAGACAAAGGGCTGGCGGTGCTGGTTCGGGAGCGCAGCACAGACCTGGTGATCATCGAGGGCATGGGCCGAGCCATCCACACCAACTACTACGCGGCCCTGCGCTGCGAGAGCCTTAAGCTGGCTGTCATCAAGAACTCATGGCTGGCCGACCGGCTGGGGGGCCGGCTCTTCAGCGTCATCTTCAAGTATGAAGTCCCGGCCAAGTGAGCAGCCCTCGGGCCGGGGAGGGGGCCGCGTGCCCTACACTTGCACTAGCTTTATTGTCAGTGGTAAAGAATGTATTTTTATTACAACAGGGGAAATGGAGTTCCAATCAGATTCTGTATTTATATTGTGCTTTTGTGACTCAAAGCAACAATATGACTAACTCAATAGACTATACCCACAAACGTATATATATATGTATATCATTCATATTGTTTATTTTGGTAAGTGTTTATTTTGATGCTGCAGTATTTGTGATGGAAAGACTTGACTTTTTTGTTCTGTGAGACATTCATATTGAAATATATTTAAATGTTAAAGAGACTTTTTAAAATATATATCTATCTTTGACTAAACTCCGCCAGCAGTCGAATGGCCCATACCAAATAGAGTTTTTAAAGCATTCAGAGTTGCTTTTGCGTGTTCGCTTCTTTAGACAGGGCTGGTTCTGAAGGCCTTTCTCAGCCTACAGAACCTAGTTTCTAGGACCCATTCTCTTTCACATCATCCTGGGCCTCCCTGTATTGGGAAAGACCCAAGACTCTCTGGGTAAAGAGTTCCAGGATGCTGGCAGTGAGCCAGCAGAATGGAACACAGCTTCCCTTAGTTTGCGGGGCCCTGAAGCAGGGTGTTCATGGTGCCACACACAGGGGGAGAGCATGTGGTACCCCTTCAGTAAGCTTGGCCAGCAGCAGGGGCCCTTCACAGGGCGTATTGGTTCTTTCCCTTGTGGGGTCTCCAAGCCCACCAAGGCCCATTCTTCTGTACTTTCTAAACTGTACTACCAAACTCTAGCTGAAAGGGAAGAGGGATAGGGCAGGGTGAGCACCAGCTGGGCATTCTGCTGCAGAGGGATCTGTTTTGTCTGGAAAGCATGACTTTGAAACAAAGCATCTCCTTGCAGGCAAGGACTGTGAGTCTTGCACACATATCTTAAAGACACTCAATAAATATTTGTAGACTGCTTGATGGCCCTTCAGAGGCAGGAGTGGTGTCTGAACAAGGAATGAGGTGGTATCTATTTGCACTCAACCCTGGAGCAAACCAGATTCTCGCTCTCGCTCTCGCTCTCTCGCTCTTTCGCTCTTGCTCTCCTCTCCTTTCTTTCTCTCCCTCCCTTTCTCTGTCTCTGTTTCTTGAAAAATGAAACAGTCCCTGTCTTAAGGGAGCCCACATTCTGCTGGGGGGAAGCAAAACAGACAAGTAGAGGTAAATACAAGATAAGCACAAAGTCATTTTGGGAATGGGGGAGCCAAGGAAGGCCTTGTTTAGCAGGTGGCACTTAAGCTATTCCTTGAACAGAGATTCCAAAGTATGGGAATGGAATTGGGGTGCATTCTAGATGTGGGGACAGCCTGTGCAAAGACATGGAGGTGGGAGATGACCTGTCATGGAAATAGCCACTAGAAGGCAGAGTGTAGGAGGAGGAGTAATGATAACAGCCTAGGGAGGGTTGGAGCCAGACCCTGAAACACTTTAAATGACAAATGGAATTGTTTGAGGCAGGGGGAGCCACTAAGGTTCCCCTTAGGAGATAGCCCACCAGAATGGGAATGGGACTAGATTTAGCCCCCAGGGCTCTTCTGGTTTTAAGTTGTTTGCTCCTAAGTTGTCATAAACACAACTTTGCAGTTCACAGCCTAGTTACCAGCGTGCTGACTGCTTCAGTGAATGCAGGATTTGGAGCCTGTTTTTGAATCCTAGTCCTGCTGCTCTCAGTTTCCTCCTCTGTAAAATGAGGGGATTATTCCCAAGGGCTCTGAAGTCTGCAGCTCTGAGATCTGGGTTCATCTTAAGCAAGTCATGACCCCTTCTGTGGGGCTCAGCTTCCCACTTTGTAAAAGGAGGAGGCTGGACCCAGGGGCCTCCCGAGGTCTTGGCCAGCTGTAAATCTACACAATCCCTGCCCATCTAGTAAATGACACAGGGTCTCTTCCTTGGAGCCTTATCTTTGTGGGGCTGCACTCCCCAAGGATTTATCCAGGGCCAGTAGGCAGGATTTCTGAAAAGCCTAGACATTCGTGGTATTTATAAGTTTTCTAGGGCCTGCCATAGTCTGCCTGTTGAACCAAGCATCTACTGCCTTGGAAAGCACATTGCCCCAAGAAAGCAGTGTGGAACTTGGGTTATAATGAGGGAGAGGTGGAGTCAGACGGGATTTAATTAGTGTCGAGTGTTCCTGGTGAGTAACTTCCTTTACTGATGCTCATTGGGGTTTGCCAGTCTTAGGGAGTGAAGTGGGCCTTAGGAAGCATTGCTAACACTAAGGCCAGTGGGCGTGAGGAGACTCCAGCTGAGCTATTTACAACCCTGAAAGGTGATGCTATTCAAGTGCTGCTCTCAGTATGCCAGCAAATGTAGAAAACTCGGCAATGGCCACTGGATTGGAAGAGACCCATTTACGTCCCAGTCTTAAAGAAGGGCAGTGTCTGGAATGTTCAAATGACCAAACAATTGCACTCATTTCACACACCAGCAAGATTATATATAAAATTCTACAAGCCAGGCTTCAGCAACGCGTGAACCGAAAATTATCAGAAGAGCAGGCTGATTTTTGAAGAGGCAGAGGCAGAGAAACTAGAAACCAAATTGCCAACATTCTCTGGATTATGGAGAAAGTGAGGGAGTTCCAGAAAAAAAACTCTACTTCTGCTTCATTGACTTACAGTAAAGCCTTTGACTGTGTGGATCACAACACAATGTGGCAAGTTCTTGAAGAGATGGGAGAGCCAGATTACCTCATTTCCCAAAGAACTTATGTGAGGGCCAAGAAGCAACAGTTCAAATCAGACGTGGAACAACTGGTTGGTTTTAAGATTGGAAAAGGAGTACGACAAGATTGTATATTGTCACTTTATTTAACTTACACGCAGAGTTCATCGTGGGGAATGCCAAGCTGAATGAATCGAAAGTCGGAATCAGTTTTGCTGGGAGAATTATTAACAATCCCAGATAATGTATTTTTTTTTTTAACAAATGCTTTATTAACTTCTGGCTTACATCATTCATTTCCGCCAGATTTTGAGTTACAATTTTTTCCCCATTTTTCCCCTACCACCATCCCAGAATAGCAGTCCCACAAGATATCCCCTCATCCAATGTGCTCTCTCCCATATCTTCTCCCATACCCCCTTCGACTTTGCCATTAGAGCAAGGTGAATCTCTGTGTCCCAATGCCTGCACATCTTATCTCCCAATTACATGCAAAATAGTATTAATAATAGTATTTATATATATTTGAAACATTTACTTTTAAGACCTCGAATTTCAGATCCATTCCCCTCCTCCCTTGATACCCATTCCCTTTGGGAAGATAAGTAATTTGGTATGTGTTGTACATGTATAGCTGTGCAAAACATTATCATAGTAGATATATTGTACAAGGCTGCTTATAATTCCCTCCCACCCATCCCACCCCACACCTGGTCTATTCCCTACTTTGATCCTGTCCCTCTTCGAAAGTGGGTACTTCCAACCTACCCTCCCCCCAGAATGCCCTCCCCTCCATCATCCCCTCTCTCATCCCCCTTCCCCCTACTCTCCAGCAGGGTGAGATATCCCATTTAGTATGTATGTCATTCTCTCCCTGAGCCAGATTCAGTGAGAATATTGTTTTGCCTTTTTGCCTTCCTGTTCTTCCCCTCCCCTACAACTATTTCCCCTTGCTTCTTCTACATGAGATAGTTTACCCTATCCTGTCTTTCCCCATCTTCTCTTGCGACTTTCCTCTCTCACTTCATAATTTCACCCCTTAAGTATCATCCCTTCCCAACAAATTTAACCTATGCCCTCTATCCATGAATAACTGTAAGCATATATACACAGATTCACATATGTATTCATATGCCCATATACCCTTCTTCCATATTTTCTTTTTCTTTTTTTTAAAGCAATTGGGGTTAAGTAACTTGCTCAAGGTTACACGGCTAGTCATTATTTATGTGTGGGTGCTCATTTTCTGAGGCCGGATTTGATCTCGGGTCATCCCAACTCCGAGGCCAGCGCTCTTACTCACTGCACCACCTAGCCGCCCCTTTAGGGCAATTGGGGTTAAGTAACTTGCCCAAGGTTAGACGGCTAGGTTTTTGTTTGTGTGGATTAAGTGTCTGAGGCCGGCTCTGAACTCAGGTCCTTCTGACTCCAGGGCCAGCACTCTATTCACTGCGCCACCTAGCCGCCCCTTCCATTATTTTCACACTGAGAAAAGTTTCATCAGTCACAGTTATTGTTTTTCCATGTAGGAATGTAAATAGGTCAACTTTGATAAGTTCCTTTTGATTTCTTTTCCCTGATTACTTTCTCAGGCATCTCTAGCTTCTTGTGTCTAGATGTCAAATTTTCTATTCAACTCTGGTTTTTTCCTCAAGAATGCTTGAAAGTCTTCTATTCCACTGAATACCCATATTTTCCCCTGAAACAAAATACTCAGTTTTGCTGGGTAGGTGACCCTTGGCTTCAGTCCCAGCTCTTTTGCCTTCTGGAATAGTATATTCCATGCCCTTTGATCCCTCAGTGTAGAAGCTGCCAGTTCCTGGGCTATTCTGATTGTGTTTCCACAATACTGAAATTGTTTCTTCCTGGATGCTTGGAGTATTTTCTCCTTGATCTGGGGATTCTGGAACCTGGCTATAAAATTCCTGGGAGTTTCCTTTTTGGGATCTTTTTCAGGAGGTGATCCGTGGATTCTTTCAATCTCTATTTTGCCCTCTGTGTCTAAAACATCAGGGCAGTTTTCCTTGAGGATTTCTTGAAGGGTGATTTCTAGGTTCTTTCTTTGATCATGGCTTTCAGGTAGTCCAATAATTTTTAAATTATCTTTCCTGGATCTATTTTCCAGGTCAGTGGTTTTTCCCATGAGATATTTCACATTGCCTTCTATTCTTTCATTTGTTTGGATCTGTTTAACAGCATCTTCATTTGTCATAAAGTCATTAGATTCCATTTGCTCCAGTCTAACTCTGAAGGAATGAATGTCCTCAGTGAGCTTTTGAGATTCTTTTTCCATCTGGCAAATTCGACTTTTTAAGGCATTCTTCTCCTCATTGCCCTTTTGGGCCTCCTTTGCCATTTGAGTTAGTCTATTTTTTAAGGTGTTATTTTCCTGTCAGGCTGTTGACTCTCACTTCATACTTTTCCTGCATCCTTCTCATTTCTCTTCCCAATTTTTCCTCCACTTCTCTTATTTGGTTTTTTAAATCCTTCTTAAGGCCCTCTATGGCCTGTAACCCGCTCATATTTTCATTTGGGGCTTTTGGAGCAGGATTTCTGACCTCACAGTCTTCTTCCCGCTCCATGCTTCGATCCTCTTTGCCCCCCAAATAGGAGTCTAATGTTGAATTTTTCTGTTTATTTTGTTTCCTTTGCCTCGACATGTTGCCACTTAATTACTTGACTTTTGGGCTTGTTGCCACAGTAGGACTCTGCCACCAGACAGGGGAGCTTCTGTCCCAAAGCTGGGTTCTTCACAACTTTTAGTTCTGGCAAGCTGGATACCCACCCCACGACCTTCACCGCAGACCACAATCCATATCCAGGGAGGTTAAAGCAAGAGCGATCACCCCCACAAGACTGATCGCTGGATCTCCCTACAGTTCGCAGGCCAGCAGCTGGAGCTGCCACTGAAAGTGCAAAAATGGCGTCTCCTCAGCAGCTTCTAGCCCCCAGGGAGGAAGCTGACACGTTTCCCAAATACTGGTCCCAGAGTCCATAGGGCACTAACCTCCATGTCTGTGTTGATGATTCTGGAATCACCACAGCTGCTGGTGTTCTGGGGTCCCGCCCGCCAGCCCCAGATATATATTCTAATGACCCAAAGTGAAGAGTTTTAAAAATCTCTTGATGAGAGTGAGAGAGGAGAGTGTGAAAGCTGGCCTGAAGCTTAACATTAAAAACAGCAAACTAAGATCATGGTACCTGGTCCCATTACTTCTTGGCAGGTGGAGGGGAGAAGCAATGGGAGCAGTCAGAGTTTACATTCTTGGGCTCAAAGATCACTGAAGATGGTGACTGCAGCCATGAAATTAAAAGATGCGTGCTCCTTAGGAGGAAAGTTACGGCTTTTTGGACAGCATGCTAAAAAGCAGAGCCATCACCTTGTTGACAAAGGTCTGGATGGTCAAAGCTGTGTTTTTTTCCAGCTGAGCACCTGAAGAAGTGACTCTTTGGAATTCTGGGCTGGAGAAGACATTTGAGAGTCCCTCGGACCGCAAAGAGATCAAAGCAGTTAATACTTAAAGAAGTTAATTCAGACTATTCACTGGAAGGTCACACACTGAAGCTTTAACACTTTGGCCACACAACGAGAAGAGTGGACTCTTTGGAAAAGACCCTGATGTTGGGAAGGAGAAGAGAATGGAAGAGGACAAGGTGAATAGGTAGTGTCCTGGAAGCAATGACCGTGAGCTTGGACAGGCTTTCGGACATAGTGGAGGACAGAAGGACCTGCTGTGCTGTGGTCTATGGGGTCACAAAGATTCAGACACAGCTGGATGAATGAACAATAATAATTCTTAGCAAGCCCGGGTGGCCACCCGGGCTCCAGGGAGTTGTGATTTGCACAGGATCTAACAGCCAGGATGTAGCCCAGGCAGGGCTGGCTCTGAGGCAGGTTCCAGCCTGGCCTGTGATTTTCCTGGTTTAGGGAATTCCCAGGCAGTGACCTCTGCCCTCCAATACCTTTGGACTCCTCTGCAGCTTATAGCCTGGGGCCACTAAGAGGTTCAGATATGTGACCCACATAGGACTTGGACCCAGGTATCCTTGGGTCTTCTTGGATGCTGAAGCCAGTCTGTCCACTATTTTCAATGTCAACTTCTGGACTATAATTTAAAAGGTAAAAAGTCAAGGGATAGCCAAGGAGCACTAGCAACTAACCTTGTCTTTCACTGAACCCAACCTTCCCTCCTCCATTTTGCAGGTAAGTAAAGCAGGTCAGTGCCAGATGGACCATGATATGAGGTGATGTTGGTGGTCAGCCCTAAGGAACCAAACTGTGGGACCAAAGGTTGGTGAGTTGCTAGTGACGAATAACCCCTCTTACAAAGGAAGTGACTGAGACCCAGACAAGTGGAAGGATGAACTCAAAATCACAGAATATCAGTTGAAAAGGGACCTCCATTGAGGCCAACCCGTATTGGCTGGTGGACTTGGAGTCAGACACTTCATGGAGACCCTTTAGAGAATCAGCAGGCATCACGTACACTCTAGGTCAGCACTGTTGTTTATACCATACCTGACTCACGAGACCATCCAACTTAGGCTGCTTTCAAGTACACCCAGTGCAGGTCACGAGACCCCAAATGAGCAGCTTGAGTTTGAGCAGCAGTTTGAGGCCTCCGTGTTCTCTTTGGCTCTCAGCCCCAGACGGGCCCAGCTGCCCACTCCTGCAGACTCCCCGTGTCTTTTCCTTTCCCTCTTCCTTATTCTGCCAGCTTCCTCCCAGGCCGTCCCCTCGGGTTATTGTTAGCTGCCTGTTAGGTTTTCCAGCCTCGCTCATCTTTAGCATTCCTCTCCTCAATAATCATTGACTAAGCACCGGCTGCTTGTCTGGGCCCTTTAGGGCAGAGTGGTATGAAGTGGGTGTGTGCCATGTGGGGAATGAGGATCGGGCATGGCAGGGAGCCCTGGAGTTACCAGGAGAGGGAGGAAACAAAGTATACGTTTTTGTTTGGAGCTAGAAGGGTCCTTCTCCATCACTGAGGAAGAAGACAGGTCTGGAGGGGTTCAGTGACTGATCAGGATCAAAGTGTCTGAGGCAGGAGTCAAACCCAGGGCCTTCCAGGGCCATTGCTGTATTCATTGGAGCACACTGCCTCCATTCTCCGATCTCCAGCAGAGGAAGCCACAGCGCTGAGAAGTGCTGCGATTTGCTTAAGGCAGTGACTTTGCGTCAGTTTGACCCCAGCTCTGGAGGGGCTCCAGGTTCAGTGCTCTGTCTGCTAGCTAGTGAGTTGTTCAGTGTCCCAGTTTAAGAGCTCAGGGTCTCCTGGGGGCCTGTCTGCCTGCCCAGGGGACTGGGTCTGCACTGCCTGCCTGTCTCCTTTCATCAGGGCTGCGGGGGATGACCACCCCTCGGTGGGAGGGCCTCACAGATAAGACAGTGAGCCAGGGACTTCCTCTCAAGAACCACCAGGTGTCACTCGGGAGACACCCAGAAAGCAGCACCGGCCGGAGGCCGGATGTAGGAGGAAGGTGTGGGGCCTGAGGGTCAGGGCCAGCAGGTAGCACCCCTCATCTGGCTGTTCCTGGAAGTGGTGGTGTAGAAAGCGCTTTCCAGGCCTTACTCTATAAACAGTGGCTGCCGTCATCAGTATTTTGCTGCCTGAGGTAGCTGTCTGGTCTCCGGGCTCACCTTTAGGACCCCTGCAGAAGCTTTCCCTTGGCCCCTAGCCAGGAAAGCTGTGGCCCTGGGGTGGGGGGGTGCTTCTGGGGCCCTGGCTGTGGCAGGCGGACTTGTCCATTCCACCTGCTCTGGGGCTGGCACCTTTCTCCTTCTGACCCCCACCCCCCACCCCTATGTTTAGGGCCTCGCTCAGCAGACCTGCTTCCATTGTTACCTCGGCTTGCCTATGGGCTGCTCCCCATCCCTCAGGAGCCTGAGGGGCTGCAAACAGTAATGGGGCACTAGCCTCGGTACCAGGCCTTTTTGCTGGACAGTCTTAGAAGGCAGCTTTGTCCCCATTTTACAGATGAAGGAGAAAGGCAAGTTGGGCTGGGACAGCTGGGACAGCATAAAGCTTCAGTGACATGCCCAAGGAAACCCATCAGAATGTCTGTCTGTGGGAGTAATGCAAAGACCACTCTCCCTCCTTGAGGAGGACAGCGGGGCTCAGGCCTCATGGATTAAGCCACCACTGGCCTGTCAGCAAAGAGCTGCTTCGCCTTCCTACATCCTACTTCCCTTTCAGCTGCCTGCCCTGCCCTTAGGACCCTAGCCTAGAAGAGTTCACTCAGACTGATACCAGCTGTGAGGGAGACAGTCCCAAGTATTGACATCAGCCTCATTTTGCATAAAATAAACAGCCAGGTTCATGGAGGTGGGTACTTTGCCTAAGTAGGACCACACAGCAGGCCTGGGACAGAGGCAGGACTAAAACCCGGATTGGATAACTCCGGGTCCTGGGACTCTTTGGGACACAAGGGGGTGAGTGAAAGGGGTGGGGCTTCCAGGACCTTTCCAAACCCCCCAACATCATCCATAGACTGGTAAGAGCTGGAAGAGGCCATCCTGTCCAGTGCCCCCACTGAACAGTCTGAGGCACAGAGTGGACCTGCTGAAAGTTACCCAGGGAATTATTGACAGAGACAGGCTCAGAATCCACGTCTTCAGTGGCAGCCAAGTCCCTGGAGCCTTAGACCTTCAGGCCATTCGGTCAAGCTCAATTCAGAGCATATATCCCGCACTAGGGCTGGGGCGGGCAACTGGCTGAACTCTGGGAATACAAAGCCTAAGAGATCCTCTCAAAGAGCTTATTTTCTGCTAAAGGGAAGCAGGGTTTAAGCAGGCAAGTAAACCCCAAATAAACCACAAGATAGCTGAATAGTTGAAGAGCTGTGATGTAGTCAAGAGGGGTTTCAGCCATCCTGTTCTGCCTCTCCCTCCTTGCCCCCAGAGGACAGAATTAGGTGCAAATGCAAGGTGTAGAGAAGCAAATGTCACAGAAAACATCCCCAAAATGAGTGGAATGGGCTGCACTTTGACAGAGGTTGGGTTTCTCCCCCTCGCCCCATTGGAGGCCTTTGAGCAGAGGATGGACGACTATTTATTGGTGATTTTGGAGTATAAAATGCAAACTCCTTGGGACAAGGGCTATAATTTTGTCTTCATAGATGAAGCGTAGTGCCTAGTATGTAGGAGCTTACTAGATGTTCATTGATTGATTCCTCGATTTTTCTCCCCCGAGTCAATAATCTGACGTGCCTCTCAACCTAGCCTAGTTCCCAGAGCCCAGTGCCCGAGTCCCAGATTCAGTTTAGTCCAGCACACTGAACCCTGAATCCAACATGGCCCAGCCTAGCCATGAGTCTGAAGTCAGAGTGGAGTCCAACCATTTGGACTCCTGGGGCAATCATTGCCAATTGTACTCAGGGCAGGTGGTGTGAAATGAGCCCCCAACTCAACCTTTGAAGAAAAATCCAATTTGGAGGAAGGAGACCTCAGAATGCTAGGAAACTACAGCTAGGAGGAGGGTGCAGGGCATGGTCCTGACTGAAATGCATCCTCCTTGTGCATGTATCTCTACTACGAGGAAGCAACTGGAAGTTTCCTATTATAAGTGATTTTTCTTCCTAACTAGGTTAGCTCTGTTGTTTCTAGTCTTCCAAATGATAGAAAGCTCTGTCAACAGTCTCTAAATGTAGAACCCTGGGACAGAGATCTGATTATCTTGCCCCTGATGTAGATCTGTCCAATACTGAACCCCAAACAGTGCACTGAATTCAAATACTCTCAGCCCAGAGTCTAGTATTCATGACTAAGCCCAGTGCTCAGTTTCAAACTCAATTCATCCCCACATAGCTGAGAACACTAGATGAGTCCCCCGACCCAACCTAGCCCTGAGAAGAGCCCCAAACCCAACCCAGACTAGAGAGGAATCTCAAATTCAGCTCAACCCAGTGAGGAATCCTATCCAAAGCCAGTCCAGAAGGGAGTGAGTCCCAAACCCACCCAAACCTAGCTCAGCTCAGAAGGGTGTCCCAGCCCAGTTCAGATCTCAGAGAAGAGGAAGTTATCTGAAAGTTCCCAAAGCAGCCCAGCTACAACTGAAAGAAGTCAGAAACCAAAAGGTTGAATGCATTTTATTGGAGTCATTTAAGAGCTTACAAATAGGTTTTTAAAATGTTTCAATGTACAGAGAAAATTCTTATACAAATAAAACAAGATGGGTAAAAAGGGGGTGTGGCCCAGGGTCCTCTCCTGGGACTGGGGTGGGCTTGGAAGCTACTGTGGTCAACATTCTCCCCACCAAGAAGGGTTAGTATCTTCATGTTCTCTCACTGTCCTGAACACACACACACACACACACACACACACACACACACACACACACACACACACATCCATCTGAGCATACACATGTACACATATGCATGTGTAAGTATATACACATGAGGCTAAAAACAAAGGTAAAAATGGGGCTGAAGGATAATTTTGGATAGTTTCATATTCTATATGTGTCTAAAAATTTAAATATATATGTATATAATCTCATTTAAAACACATGAAAATCCTGGCATGGCAGTGCAAACACGGAGAGGCCCGAGAACTTCCCCTCAATGCACTATGTACAGCAGCGTTGTGGGGAGCCATTCCCCTAGCCCAAACCCTCCCCACCTTTGAGCCAGAAGGCAGCTGCCATCCCCCCTGCCCAAACCCTCGGCACGTTTGAGCTGGAGGGCAGCAGCCTTCCCCGAGGGAATGCCACCAGTAACAGAGGCCAAGAGCCCCATGTCCTCTTCTCTCCTGCCTTGACTGCAGAGGGAGCACCTCAGAGCACTGTGGAACTGGCAGATTGGGGAGTGGGGGCGGGAATGTGGGCCGAGGCTCAAGCTTCCCCAGGCAGCCCAGGTTTGGGAAGGGGGAGGTGCTAGCATGCGGGATCTCACCCAACAGCCATGGCCTGGGTGTTAGGGACATTGGATGGAGAAGGATGAGTGGGAAGATCTGGGCACAGAGAAGGGCAGGCCCAGACAATGCAAGGGTGCTTAGTCCTGGACCTGCCTCACCACTCAGCCCCAGCCAGAGCCCAGAGGAGGGGCGAGTGATCACAAGCCAGGACTTAGCAGGTGGTTACATGGGAGTAAGAACACTTCTCAGCCTTTGCAGCCCAAACCCCAAAGGTCTTTCCCTGACTGGACTTTCTCTTCCCCCAGTTCTGCCCGGATTAGAGTTTCAAAAGAACAGGACCCGAGTTCGAATCCTCCATGAGGCCCGGGTTGAACTTGGAAGGGGGAATCAGAAGAGCCAGAGAGTCCACACAGCCCTCCCGGCTCACAGAGCAAGCCCCCTCTGGGTTGCCCCGTTCCTCCAGGGGACCCTGAGCCCCCAGACCCTGGAGCCGCTGCCTCTCCTGGGCCTGCCGGGCTCGGGTGGCAATGTAGCGCACTCTACTCTGGCTCCGAGAAGAAGACCTGCGGAGGAAACCGGGCCCCTGGCCCGCCATGGCCGGCCCGCTTTCATCGTCCTCCTCGTCCTCTGCGGGCCCCAGGCTGGTGGGGGATGTGATGTCGCCCGCCAGCTGGAAGCCGGTCAGTCTCCTCAGTTGTTCGGTCAGCTCATCCCGGGGCCGGGCCTGCAACCTGGATCCCAGCGACCTCCCCGTGCCGGAGGCAGGAGCTGGGCGGGGGCCAAAACTGCGGCTGATGCTCCTGTACGTACTCTCGAAGCCAGGGGCAAAGTCATCAGACGTGAGGTCGCCCAGACTCTTGGACTTGGCAGCGGCCCCCACGTCCTGGGCTCGGGGCCCCAGGGAGGACCCCTCTGCTCGGAGGCCCTCCATGTACAGCCTGCTCCATGTGGGCCTCCGGCGGAGGGAGGCCAGAGCATCCTCGGGCCTCCGGGCCAGGGGCCGGGGCTGCAACTCATCCGGGGATGGTGGGGGTGCCACCCCCGCTCTCAGGTTGGGGTTGGACTTGCTCTTGGTCACGGGGGGCAGTTGGCCCCCACCCGAGGCAGCTGAACGGGGCCAGGGGCCCTTGTGCATTGCTAGCCCCCCCAGCTTCTCCCGGCTGCCTGCAAGACAGCCCAGGTTGGGCAAGCTTTTCCTCACCAGGTTGGGCATCGAGAGGTCGATGACCGTGTCGTTGGAGGACATGCTGGAGGAAGAGGACATGCTGTCCCGGTGACTGCCCGGCTCCAACTTGCTCCACAGCTGGTCGCTGCCCGTGGCATCTGAATAGACAGCTGCAGCAGGGGACTGTCCAGGTGGGGCACGCCGGACCACCAGGTGGTCAAAGGTCACCTGTCCTTCGCTCTTGGCCCTCCTCACCACAGCGGGCGGGCCGGCCAGGGTCCGAGCTGGGGCCGGAGGGATGCGCAGAGGGATGGAACCCACAGGCCGTCGGGGACTCTGAGGGTCACCTGTGTGCTCTGCCCTCCGGCCTGCCCCATCCGTTTTCTCTTCACAATGGGAGGGGGAGGGGTGCAGCAGGGAGCCCTGCCCTACTGGGGGCGTGGGCAGGGCCCCCTGGGACTCCTGTTCTCCTCCGTGCGGCTGCCGTTCCCTCTCTGGACTTCCTTCAGCGTAGTGTGGCCCTGGAGCCATCAGTCCACCTGGGCCATTGGTCCTCGGCCCACCTGGGGAGGGAGAACTCAGAGGGGTGTCAGAGCCTGAGCCCGCTGAGCACTGGGACCCTCCCTCGGAGTCGCTGATGGGGGCGGGGGGCAGAGGGGGGCAGGGAGCTGGGGATGGTGTTTCCTTGGCAACGAGCGGCTCCTCCGCTATGGTTTCGAGGCTGTACAAAGACGAGACAGATCTCTGGATGGAGAACGGGCGGCCATCTGGAGAGAGAAGGGCAGCGTCAAGCCAGGCAGTGGGTGAGTGAGAGACGTGAATACTGCCCAAGGCCCAACCCTCCAAGAGCCCCACAACAAGGGGTGGGGGTGGGGGAGCAGGCACAGAGCTCTGGGAAAGTCTGGATGGGGGTGGGGGTGGGTTTGAAGGACTAGAGCCAACACGCGAAGGTATCCACCCTCTAAATCTTGCATTCCCCCCCAGGTCCCCCGTCATTCCCTCCAGTCAAGGGTACATGCGCGCGCGCGCACGCGCGCACACACACACACACACACACACACACACACATACACACACACACACACACACACACACACACACACACACACACACACACACTTCAAGCATGCTCTGAGATAATCCCATGCTGAACACAAAACCCTCCAGTTTGGGAACTTGGAAATCACCACAGCTGTATTCCCAAACCCATCTGGCCAGCATGCTCAGGCCACACTGAGACCCCGTGGTCAGATATGGCAATGGGGACCAGGGGCCAGGACTTTCAAGAGCCCCAAGCAAGGTCTGCTGGGGTAAATGGGGAGGAAACACTGGGGGCAAGGGAATGGGGAGGAGTCTTGGTGAGTTACCTTCAAGTCTCTCTGTCCTTTCAATTCTTAACTACAGAGGCAGAGTATGCATGTGGACAGGAGAAACCACAATTAGTTGGGAGGGTGAGACAGAAGTGGGAAACTGAGGCAGGACAGGGAGGAAGGGAACCAGGAAGTACAGTGAGGGATTTCATCAAAACCCTCCCTGTAGATGGAAAAGTTTGCCCAACCAGAGCACTGATGACTTATAGGTTTTTATTTTCTGTTTTTTGTTTTTTGGTTTTTTTTTAAGTTTAATAAATGTTTCCTACAGTGCTTGTACATGAAGCTGCCGAATGACTGGTTAGATGTAATGGCACATGCCCTCTGGAGGTTCTGGGGCACCCACATCCAGCAAATTTGGGGTATAAATAGCAGGAGTCCTGGTCAGCTCATCACTTTCCAAACTCTGAGACAGTCACATAGAAAGGTAAGTTTGAGTTGACTCGACAAGGTATTCTGGGCAGCATAGAGAACTCGGAGAGGCCTGACTCCTCACCCCTTGCTCCCAGCCAGGGAAGGATGGTGTCCCCACACTGTGGGAAGCTGGGAAATCTCCCTGTCCAGCCTGATTAAAGGAAGCAGAGCTGGGGGCTGTAACCAGCGTTGGTTCTGCCGGTGAGGCTGAGGGAGGGGGAGCTCAGTGCTTTATTTTCCCCATTGGGATGTAGGCTCTCTGCCTCCAGGTAGTGAAGGGAAATTGTATTATTTGGAGCACTTCTCTTTTAAATCATCATCTCCGTGTGAGGGTGACTTATGGTCCCTTCTACCTTTTGTAGCCAGAGATAGCAGCCTTCAAGGGAAAGAGAAGGCCAGGAATCAGGAATATGATAATGCCCAAGGGGAAATGGGAGGAGAGGGAAGGAGTCTTGGTGGGAAGAGGGTGAGGAGCAGGTACTAAATGCCATATTATATATTGAAGGAACCAGGAGGGGATGTGGGGAGAGGGTATCTGGGACTGTTCCCAAGGACAGAAGGGGAAACAGCCCCAGCTCTCCACCTTTGGACCCAACTTCCTCATTTCTTCTATCCCACATGCCTTCATGAGCAATCCTAAAAGCCCCCAGTTCCACGACTGGCTGATGGAATTTTGGGAATGAGTCTCCCACCTCCACAGTGATTCCAGTGCAGGGTTACAATCAGCTTGAGAAAGATACACAGCAGGGGGCAGAGAGGGTGAGACCAGAGCAGCAATCTTCCTATGGCTGAAGGAGCATCACACTCAAGAGGGGTTATATTCGGTCTGCTTGGCCCCAGAGAGAAGAATTAAAACCAGTGGGGAGAAGGCATCGAGAGTCGTATTTCTGTACATACAGGAAAGACATCTCTACCAATCAGAGTCCTCTGAACTTGACACAGGATGCCTAATGGGGAGTGAGCTGTAACATATCACTGGAAGGGTAGACCAATTGGACCATCCAATCAGTCATATTTCTACAGCAAAACAAGGTTCACAAAATGTTCTCCTCACAATGTGACTATGAGGCAGGTACTGGCAATATTGTCATCCTTCATTCTACAAATGGGAACACTGAGGTTCAGAAGATATGTCTTGCCGAAACTCACACAAGTCTTCTAATATCTGGGACATGATAGACGGGATTCCCATACTGGGTGAACTAGATTACCACCATTTTCTAAGGTAATGACAATTTTTTCTTCCCTAGTAAATTTACACAAAGAGTTCATGCTGCTTTCAAAAACTACATGCCTGCAGAGCAAACATATCCTTATTTTGGGGGGATTTTTTCCATTTCAATGCAAAATATTTTTAAATAAATTCTAAGAACTCTGTGGGTGGCACAGGCAGCTCCAATCATAAAGCCCAGGACCCTGAGAGCAAGAGAAAATGAGGTTCATTCAAGCCATTGCACTCAATGCCATGAATTCTGACAATCCAAGCCCAAAGAGCAAAGATGTCTCATTCCATTAAACCTCTTCAGTATGACAACCTTTGTTAATAAAGAGTTTTCTCCCTGAGATCTCAGCCTAGAGATGTGGGTCAGTAACCCAGAGGAGAGGTTCATTCACAAATCTCAATTATTCTGGATTTCCCTTGGGACCTGACCTTTTAAGAAAATAGAAAGGAAGTCTTTAAGGATAGAGCCCTGAAGGAAGGAAGGATAGACCTTTAAGGGAAGGATGGAGCCCTGGAGGGAAGAAGTTGGGACTTTGAAGGGTCCCTTTGAAAGAGGATCCCACAGAGGGAGCCTGAAAGGGAGAGAGATAAGAGTTCTGAGGGGGCAGTCCTGAGGATGGAGTCCTAAAGGGAGGACCCCAAGGATATAGCCTTGAAAGGAAGAGGATGACACTTTGAAGGGAGGAGCCTGGAAGGGAGAGGGATGGAGCTCTGAAGGGAAGATCTGAGGATGGAGCCTTGAAGGGAAGTCTTCTAGGGATAAAGTCCTGAAGGAAAGACCCCAAGGATAGAGCTATCAAGGGAGGGCCCTGAGGATGGAGCCCTGTGACAGTCCTGCCCCAATCTCAGGCTCTGGTTGGTCAATCCAACATTAAAGCGATTCCACATGGGTTTCCACAGAAGGATGACAATGACCTCATGGGTAGTGGAGAACAGGGTGGCTCATGGGGAGGAATTAAGACTAGGGGCAGAGGTAGGGAGCCTAATCTAAGCAAAACCAAAACCAACTTGGCACAGAAACACACTGAAAAAGAAAAATACCCCCCAACTCCCGAAGAAGCTTTGCCCGGAACGTCTTCACTACCCCACAGGCCATGCTACAGGGGGGTAAGGGGGACGATGGAGACACACACAGCGGGGCAGAGCACTCTGAAGGACCAGTAAGGGGGAAGAAAATCTAGTCTTACCAGTAAAGAATAGAGAGGATTTACTCCGAATCTCTTCCAATTTTTGAACAAACAAAGCATTCATTTCCTTCTGCAAGGTGCCCACAGGCCTGCAGGAATTCTCAGGACCCCTGAGGCTCTCTAGGCTGCTGGAGTCGGAGGACATGGAGCCGCTGGCAGCAGTAACCAGGCTCACAACACTCCCATATTTCCCTCCCGGCCACCTGGGCTGAGAAGGACCCTTGGCCCCACGGTACTTAGACAAGTTTCTGCTCTTCCTTCCCAGCCCGAGGGACTGGGCATTGTCCAGGGGGGCTTGGGCAGCTCCATGGCTGCTGTTGCTGTTGCTGTTGCTGTTGCTGTTGATGCCACCCCCGGGGCCAGAAGTGAGAGAGTCCGGCCGGGCTTGGGGCTGCTCGCTGATCCCCCAGTGTTTGAGTCCTGGCCTCCCAGAACCTCCAAGTCCCTCGCTACACTGCTCAGGATGGGGCTCCTCCCTGATGGCAGGCCCCGGGCAGGGCTGGCAGCCACTCCATTGGCTCTCGACCTCGGGCCCCTCACAGGAGCCAATCATGCATTTCATGCAACTGGCTGCCATCCCAGCAGGCCCAGACCCATCGGGGGTACCTGGCCCCTCACCTGGGGAGCCAAGGCCCAGGCTTTGGAACCTCTCTGACCTTCGGGTGGGCTCGCTCAAGGTCGGGCCCTCAGCTGGGTGGCTCTGGCCTCTCCCTGTCCCAGGACCCTGGGCCTTACCTTTGGGCCCTCGACCTGGCCCCTCACCAAGGGCTCCAGGGGCTGGGGCTGCACTCTCTGGCTCTGAGTCAAAGCGGGGCTGGGAGGTGTCCTCGCATGCCCCCTCCGAGCCGTTGCCTTTGGTGTCCATGGTGAGTTCAGGAAAGCCCTTTTTACCCTTCTTCTGGCTCTTGGTGGGTGCACTAGCCGTGCGCCTCAGGAGCTGGCCACTAATGGAGGGTCTGTTGTGGAACTGACCAGCAGCATGACTGTCCAGGGATGCCTGCTTTGGATTTCTGAGAAACAGGCCTTTTAAGCCCAAAGCCTGTTTGACCTGCAAGAGAGAGAGCCCCACATAATACGCAGCTGCCACTGGGCCCTTCCCCATCCTCCTACATCCATCTCACTTCTCTAGGGGACTAGTAAGGAAGGAGAAAGGAGATTCTCCAACCTTCAAGCTGGACCAGAGGCAGCACCCCATTTGGAGCCCTGCCAGAAGTCATCAGCTTAGCAAGATCTACTTTGGCAGAGTGTTGGGGGAGGAGACGGGAGGGTCAATTTGTAGCAGACACCCTTAGGAAGCTGGGAGGGCAGGAGGGATGTCCCACAGTGCTCGCCCTCCTGAAACTTGGAGGAGAATGTGGAAGGGGCACAAAGGTTGAATCTGTCTACCTTCCCTGCTCTCACAAAGTCTGGAGCTAGGGAGAGAGTATAGTCAGGCAGAGGAACCTTTAAGACCCCTTAAACCCAAACCCAACTCCCTACTACTCCATGGTTTAGGAATATAATGATGACCTCCCATCCCTAGTTGTAATCCCCATTCTAGGAATGGGTAAACATCTCTCCAGGATAGATTCTCTATGAATATCTAGCAGAGGGATTAGCTAAAGCAAGGAGGTTGGGTGCTACAGGATGGTCCCTCCCTGGAGGGCACAGGACTTTTCCCTATGAGGAGGCTACAGCCAGGGTGGGAGAACACATGGCCAGCAAAAAGCCCTGCATGGGGCACAGACTACTGTGTCCTTCTCCCCCTCCCCGACATTCTAGAGGAATGCCCATTGATTTTACCCCCCTCCCCTCACACTCCAAATTCACCCCAGGTCACATGCCCTCTGGAGGGAATCCTAGGGAGACTATCGTAGTGTGCTATAAGGGCATACATGAGTATGGACTGAATTTTTCTGGT
This sequence comes from Gymnobelideus leadbeateri, assembly GCA_011680675.1. NCBI lineage: Eukaryota > Metazoa > Chordata > Mammalia > Diprotodontia > Petauridae > Gymnobelideus > Gymnobelideus leadbeateri. Next base: position 1,033,267 of record WOXC01004895.1, on the reverse strand, counting down.
GTCACTGAAATTCATCAGGAGCATGGGTCCCAGCAGAAGAGGGGTGAGGGGGAGAAGGGTAGGGACCACATAGGTCAATGGCATGACCTTGCAGCTTGCCTGCCCCCTCTGCCACCTCCTTCCCCATTGCCAACCCATAGAAAACAAGCAAGCTTCTCTGGTCAAATCCAGACCATGTGCTATGGGGCTTCATCAAAGTAGGGCTGAGCTTGTGGTTTGGATAGAGAAAAACATCACAGCTAGGTGTTCAAGACTGTGGACAACCCGCTGAATAGACGTACAAAACTTCAGCATTCCTCAATACATTCCAGGTGTACTTGCCAACCCTGTAAATCGCAAGTGCAACAGGTTGGGTTGTTGAAAATTTTTTGTTTGTTTTGTTTTTGATTTTGGCAAGGGGGAAGGTCCCAGAGAAGGATGGAGGAAGCAAGAGATAACTCCTTTTAGGGCTGTCTGCTCTCAAGATCCCATTATACCCAACTGGCTTCAGCATGTCAAATTCAGTTTATTAGGATCCTAGGAGTCAGACCATCCAGTCTTACCCCATTCATTTTATAGAGGAGGAATTGAAGGTCTGGAGATGGGAAGGGACTTGTCCAAGGTCATACACAAGCAGCAAGTGCCAGAGTTAGGGCTGTTATCCAGGGGCAGAAGGTGGCTTCATCTGTACTTAGAGATGAATGGTAAGTTGGGGCTAGAAGGGACCTCAAGGGGCAGAGATCTTCCTCCCCCTTTTTATAGATAGGAATAAGGACATCCAAAGGTCACATGGGGAGGTGAATTATGGCCAACCCAGGATGAGAAATGAGATTTCCTAATGCCCCATCCAAATCTTTCCCCGCTCCTTCCATGTAAATGTTTGTAGCCTTGAATTCCTGTAGCTAAGTTGGGATTCTCAGAGTGCTGAGCCCAGTCTGGAAAAATGTTTAGGGGATACCTTCCCCAAGGAGAGGGACTGGACCACATGGCTTCTTTGTTTTTTGTTTGCTTTTGGTCTTTTTGGAGGGGGGGAAGGCAGAACATTTGGGATTGAGTGACTTGCCCAAGTTCACACAGTTAGTGTTAAGTGTCTGAGGACGAATTTGAACTCAGATCCTCCTGACTCCAGGGTCAGTACTCTACTCACTGTGCCACTTAGCTGCTCCCATGTGGCTTCTTGGTCACCTCTGACTATTGGGGTTTAGGATTGGCTAAGTCCTAGCGGCCAATAAAGAGCTGTCCAATATATGTGGTGGGGAAGTGGGGAGAAGGCTTCATCCATGGATATCCCAGGAGTGCCAGACCTCCCACCATGGTTCTGGCTCCTCCATCTTTTCTCCTTTCCTTCCCCTGACAAGCCTGGCAGGCTTAGGGCCAGGTATGGATGGCTCACTGCAGCCATCAGCCAGGGCCCACTGCCACCTAGCCCAGAAAAGCTGGTACTCTGGAGGCAAATTGGAAGGATTGAAAGCCTAGTAGGCAGCATCAGCTTGAAGATAATGCAGAGAGGTTGGCAAGTACCCAGACTTACTGCTGGGAGATAAGAGTAACCAGCATCCTTAGCAAATGCTTGCAAAATTCAGATAGAAGAGTTCAGAGCACACGCCCGCACGCACGCACACACGCAAACTCCCACCATACACAAGAACATCAATGATACCCCAGACCACCCCCTGCCCCAAGGATGGGATGGTGTGTGTGGCCAGGACCCATGGGAGGGCTGGCTCCCAGGGAGGGCATCCTGGGGGCAAGGAGAGCAAGGAGCCATCAGCTTGAATCAGCTGGCTGATTCAAGATCCCAAATCCAGTGCAAATTTGGTGAAAGGTCACAGGAAAGTCATTTAGAAGAAGATCCAGAATGATAGCTTTGAACTTGGCAGAAACATTCCACCCCCAGGCAGAAGGCAATTAGGGAGGGGCCTTTGAGAAAGTGGCCCCAGGAGCTTATACCCACTGGTTTGAATGAGCCAATCAAGGTGAATGAACAGGGCTGTGGAGACCCAGGGAGAATGTGTGAATGAAAGTTGCTTTTTCCTGTGAAAGAGGAGAGAAAGTGTGTGTGTGTGTGTGTGTGTGTGTGTGTGTGTGTGTGTGTGTGTGTGTGTGTGTGTGTGTGTGTGTGTGTGTGTGTGTGTGTGTGTGTGTGTGTGTGTGTGTGAGAGAGAGAGAGAGAGAGAGAGAGAGAGAGAGAGAGAGAGAGAGAGAGAGATGAAAGGGGAGAGGGAAGGAGGAGAGAGAGGAGAAGAAGAGAGAGAGGAGGAGAGGGGGACAGAGGGGGAGGAGAGGGGAAGGGGAGGGAGAGGGAGAAGGAAAAACGGAGAGAAGGAGGGAGGGAGAGAGAGAAAGACAGAGAGAAGTGGGGGGGAAGAAGAGTGATAGGAGAAAGAAGGGATTAGAGAGAGGAGAAAGAATAAGAGATAAAGAAGGAGAGAAAAGCTATGAACAAAAGAGAGGAGAAAGGGCAGTTGTAAGGGGAGAAGAGAGAGAGGAAGGAGAGAAGAAAAGATGACATAAGAAAGAGAAGGGAGTGGGTTGAGAGAAGAGTAGAAGGGCAGGGATGAGTGGAGACGGGGCAAGAGCAAAAGCTGAGCCATTCCTTGAGGCTTTCCATCCTGGACCTGCTTCATAAATGGCGGGTTTTCTGGCTCCAGATGGCCCCACCATGTCAAGGAGGAATGTCACAATCCATGAGTTGAAGTTTCAAAAATGTCAATGAGGAGGCAGAGGAAGAGGGAAGGTGGCTAGTCTGAGAGCATGCAGGGCAGCCGGCGGCGGCGGTCACTACACCTTCCTGAGACAGGTCGGGGGGTACCTTCAAGGCTCCTAACCATTCTCTGCTTCTAAAAGGAGACTTTGGACGCAGAGAAGCCCACTGTAATACCAAACAGACAGAGTAAAGGCAAATCAGACAGCAACAACATTGGGGGGACGAGGGGGTTAGTCAGCACACCTGGAAAGAGCCCCACAATACAGAAAAACCACAGGTGGGGAGAGGGTGGGGAAGGAGAGCAGAAGACATGGCAAACATGAGCAAGAAGCTTTCTGAGGTGGAATGAGAGAGGTGGGGGGGGGGTGACAGGGTGGTGAGAGGGGTCACCCTGGTGACCAGTGCGTCCCTAGGAGCTCAGGGGACTCATACCCACCCCTAGAGGACCGGAGACCAGATGGGGAGCTGGAGAAGGGCTAAGGTGAGTTGTAGGAAGCACTGGCACATCAGGAATGCCAGGCAGCACCTAAAACTCACTGCCCCTCAATTCAAATCTCCTACTGTGGGGAGATTTTTTCCTCCATTGCCCCTTCTCTCCCGAACTCTCACTGCAGCTCTCTCAGGCTGTGATGGAGAAAGGGAGTGATGAGAAGAATAAAGACTAGGAGAGAAGCTGAGGGAGGGAGAGGAAGGGACCCGAGGGAGTTGAGACAGTGGCTCAGGAGCTGGGAAGGAGGAAGGGGAGGGGTCAGAGGAATGCATCTAGGGGCCTCAGACATAGAATTAAGAAACAGAACACACAGAGAGGCGAGGGAGGAGGAGAAGCGCCTGTCCAGTCTCTCAGACGTGGCTGCAAAGGTTCAGCCAGACCCAGACACCCTCTTCCTCCCCCACTCCGCCCCTGAAAATCAAAACAGTCTCCAACACAGCCTTGGGGGGAAGCTTAAGGAAAAACAAGAGGGAAGGGCTGTCAGGGGACCTCCCACAGGTGAGGTCAGAGGATGAGCAAGCAGAGAGGGGCTTCAGGGAGGGAGAGGGGGGAGGGCGGGATGGATGCTGTTAGAACCATGGGGGAAGGAACCAGAAGGAAGGGGAGAAGAAGGGAAAAGCAGGGCCCTGAGGGAAGGAAGAGAAGAAAAATAGGGAGAGGGAGGAAAGGTCAGGGCTTTGAGGGAAGGAGAAGGCGAGAAGAATGGAAAGAAAGGGAAGCAGGAGAGAAAGGGAAGGAAAGAGAGATGAAGGGAAGGTCAGGAGCATGAAAGAAGGAAGAGAAGGAGGAAAAGAGAAGAAAGGGTAGAAGGAAGAAGAAAGAAGGGAAGAGGAGGGAAGGGAAGAGAAAGGGAAGATGAGAGGGAAGGAAGGAAGGTCAGGGCCATGGGGGAGGGAAGATGAAGGCCTTAATTGGGTTAAGAGGCAATAAAGCTGACAAATCCATCAGATCCCTTATCCCAATACCCAGGGACTTCAAGGAGTCAGGCACTGAATCTGATGTCCATGGGACCAGCAAACCGTCTTCAACAAGACGCTCAGTCCCGTTTAACCTCCCTGATCCACAGGGTGCCACTGTGTGCCCTTCCAGGCCACTGGAGAGTGACCAATGAACCATGCTGAGCTGGCTCCTGGCAGCAGGCTTGCCTTCATACATCCTGCTTGGGTAAAGGGGATCAGGCCCTCAGAGACAGCAGATACGTGTACTAGGACTACTTAGTCTGGGTCAGGGGCAGTGATCTCTTTAGCTAAGTAGTGCTTGGGAGGCCTTATGATAAGCAGACTATAGGCCTTCCCTTCTAGATAAAGGAAAAGATGAATTGGCAAGGAAAGGGGAAAATGAAGGGAAAAGAGCAGAGAGACAACAAGAGACCTCAAAGAAATGGCCAGGCTTGGGTTAGGGTAGGAGACAGGACATTCCTCAGGGACACACTAGCCTAAGTTCAAAACTGCCTTCTCAGTCCTGGACTGCTGAGTCTAGGGACAGCTTGCTCACGTGAACTGTAGGATAAATGGGACTCCAGATAGGGCTAACCATCACCTACTCGCCTCTGCCCCAAACCCCTGGGGCCTCACATCTCTCCTATTCCCATTTCCTATCGATCCTCTGCCCAGCCTGACCTTGTTATGATGGTGTACCTTAACTGAAGCGAACGTTTATATTGTATACAGACATTGGGTTCTAGAATTCAGAAATGTCAGAACATAGAACAGCAGAGGTAGGAGAAACCTTAGCAGAATTGGAGAGTTCAGATAGAGACTTTAGGACATAGAATGTCAGCTCTCAGAAGGGCCTTTTGGACAGTGGTCAGTAGGAAGGACCTACCTGTTTGTATCTCAAATGTACAGAATTACTGGAATGCTGTCTCCCCCCATTAGTATGTGACCTTCTTGAGGGCAGAAATGGCTTTTCCCTTTTTTTATGTCATCAGAGCTAGCTTAAAACAGTGCCTAGTGCATGAAGCTGCTGAACGCAAGCTTATTGACTGATTGACTAACTGACCTTAGGATATAGAACATTAGAGCTCAGAGGGACCCTTGACCATAGAATGTTGGAGTGGGGATGGAGCTCAGAGGCGGTCAATTTACAGCTGAGGAAAGAGAGGGGGAAGGAACTTGACCAGTGATCCAGAGTCAGGGACTTCAGCCTAGATCTGACTCCCAGTGTGTGGGCAGCTTGCACAAGTTGGCTGGTGTGAGATATCTCATGCCAAAAGAGTCACAAGAAATCTCTCTGCCCAAGATGTTCTGACGTGGCTCTGGTGCAATCAAGCTTCTGAGCTTGGGAAGCCAGCAGAAGATAATTCTCTTGTCTCAGATGTCTCTCTCCCCCTTCTTAACTTAGGGTCTGGGCTAAGAATGGGAGGACCCAAGATTGCCTCCCATTGAGACAGCCTACAATGGCTGAACTCCATTGCCTCAGAGGGAGCAACATTTGCCTTCTTACTAACCTCAGTTGGAGAGTAGATAAGGGATGGGGCTGATGTTTGTACAAGTTGGTTTCTGCCCCAGTAGTTTTAGCCAGCTCCCCAAAGCTGGGGTGTGGGCAACCCCCATCCCTTCATGTGCTGCCAGAAGGTGGACAGAAGTCATAAAAGGAGTTGGGGGGCCTACCCTAAACTCCCAGAAGACCAGATGTTCTATTCCATCTCCCTTCACTGAGGGGGTTGGGGCTTGGAATCTGAGAATATCTCTTAAATGAGTTACCTCTAGGATAATCCAAAGGGTTCATTGGTCCTTGAGCTGTCCAGGTGATGACATTTCAGTTCCATTTTGTGTATCAAAAGGGAGACACTTTCTATTTACTCTATAAATCTTATATGTACATAATTATTTGCATGTTGTCTTCCCCATTGGAATATAGATTCCTTGACTGACCCTCTGACCTGTTGCAGCTTGTTGCCTCAGCCTTCACCTGAGGGGCCTGCCTACTTAAAAACCAGGACATTCCGGGAAAGAACCCATGTCTAGTAATGCAGATCCTCCCCCTCCCCCCAATCTTGTGTGGGATTCACTGGAAAGAAGGACTGGTATCTTCAGGTCGGTCACAGCCCAGATCCCAACAAGAAAGACTTTCCTAAAGAATCCCCATAGTGGCCAAGGGTACTCACCTTACCCGAGATGTCATTGATAGCTACGTGAACAAAGATGGAGGCCTCTTCCATCCCTTCCAGGTAGACATGTCGATAACCTGAAACAAAGTAGAAGGACAGAGGAGATGGGGGGAGTCTTTCTGGCCACAATGAGCACCTCATTCCAGGTCAAGGATTGCGTTAGGTGCTCCCTATTCTCCTGGGGTAGGCTGATAGCCAGTGAGCTGGATTAGTCTTTGGAAAGTAGCTTGGACTATACTCAGTGGTAGTACCTGCCATAACTTAATCCACTGACAAGACTTTGCAACCCCAGGGTCATCTGCTACCATGATGAAGCTTTTATCCTCAACATGTCAAAAGAACTTGAGGAAGACCCCTCAGCATGTTGAGTCAGGTGCCATGACAAATTTATGGGATGGTTTGGACAAGTACAATATGGGCAGTATGGATGGGGTGCAGTCTGCATTGGTGGAAGGCAGTGTGTCCAGCTCAAACAGAAATGGGGCCACTAACCCGTACATAAGGACCCCTGCACCCCACATGTTGACTTAGTATTAAAATACAGTATTATTTATGTTTGATTGTTATTTTGTTAAATATTTCCCAATTACATTTTCATCTGATTTGGGCTGTACTTGGGATTGTTGTGGCTCAGGCGATTGGCACCTTTGGTGAAAGGAATACCAATAAGAGCTGTCCATTGAATATTGGCGTATCTCTAGTTGTTAGTAAGCTATCCATCTTTACAGATTTATCTGTTTATATCTTGTATCCTTCACCAGAATAGAAGCTTCTTGAGGCCAGGGACCATTATCTATTCTGTCTTTGCATCCATGATATCTAGCACATGCCTTAGCCAGAGCTCATTGGATTGTCTATCGACCAGTGACTTAGTAATGGAGAACTCACCTGGCATCATGCTGTTGAAAGCCAATGTCCTCTGTCCAATGAAGTCCCGTCCAATGGGGTCATGATCCCAGACCAAGAACCGGACCAGTGCGATCTCTGGCATGTGCACTGTGAACACCAGGGTCTCCTCCCACATGGGGTTGAAGCCTGGAGGTCAGAGAAGGGCAGAGCCCAGAGGAGAAAACAGGTTTCATCTCTGATTCAACTCTCTTTTCCAGGGTCACCATATATTATCCCCTTTATTTCCCTTTAACCTTGTTCTTTCTCATTCCAAAAGTCTGCAAGAGTTTCCCAGCCCACCAAAATCCACTCCAGTATGAGTGATGGCTTTGTCTTTGCCCAGAATCATTGGAGTTATGCCCTTGTCTCTGGTTATCACTTCTCTCTTCCATAGCCCTAACACTGCTTTTGTTCATCCTTTCTTCTCTTGTCTTGACTTGTGCATGAATTGGGTTTAAGTGAGGCAGATATGCACAAAGTCATCAACCTTACTCCTGAGACTAAGAATATAGAGGGAAGCAGATGCCCCTCAGAATCCCTCTGGTTCTCACCAGGACCAGAAAAGGAAGGAAGAGAGAGGGAGGCAGGTGGGCTTCAGTGTCATACATGCCCTCCTCACTCTCCCAATTTAACTGTGAGTTCTACAGGCTAGGGGCGGGAGTTCTCTCCTATAGCAGACAGCACAGGACTCTGGTCCCAGGCACCAGAGTCACAGGAAGGATGGAGAGTGAAGGGATGTTATGCCCACCATTGTCATCCACGACCCGGGTCTGCTCCTTGTTACAGTCCACAGGTAACCCAATGATCTCAACTTCTACGAAAGGATCGATGATCTGGAAGGCAAATAGGAGGATGGGGGTGTGGTGGGAAGCTTGGGAGGTCAGTTAGCATAACCTCCTAGCTTCCAAGAAATCCCTATATTTCAGAAGTATGAGTGAGAGTCATACAGGCTGGTGGTGTGATGGAACGAGGGCTGGACCTGGAATCAGAAAGAAGAGTTCAAATCCAGCTTTAGATGCTTATTAGCCATGTGATCCTGAGCAAGTAATTTAGCTGCTTTCTGCCTCAGTTTCCTCAAATGTAAAATAGAAATAATCATAGCAGCCATCTCCCAAGATTTCTGGGAGATATTTGTAAAGTGCTCTGAAAAGCATCCCCATCACTGTGACTGGAAAGACCCTCAGAAATCATGGGGCTCGCTCCTCTCTTTACCAATGAGGAAACTGAAGCCTGAAGAAAGAAAATCACATGACCAGGATCATGAAGCAGGTTCTTAGCAGGAATGAGACTTGAAACCAGTCACAGAATCACAGAATTGGGAGGGACCTCAGAGGCTATTCAGTCCAACCTATCCTGGAAAGAGAATCCCCCCTCCCAAGATATCCAGCAGTGGTCTTGTAGTCTCTGCCTGAAGACTTCCAGTAATCTGTCCTGTTTTCCCTATCATTTCAAGGTCTCCTTCCTACATCTCCTTGACCCCAGGGTAATACCCATTACATCAGGCTGTTTGTTTCCTGTTCCTCTCCCCTGGCCCACACCCCCCTTGCCCAATCCCCTTCGGGCCCTGTTGGTGCTGGTCAGCTCACCTGCAAAGATGAGGCCAGTCCCTTATCCAGCACCCCCACCTACCTCTCCTCGGTCACCCAACATAGAGTCCCGTGGTTTGGGGAGCTGCTGTCCACTGATAATCCTGAGAATCAGCTGTTTCTTCAATTGTCCTGGGAGAGGGTCTTCAGAGTTGGGATTGAAGACACCTAGAGGAAGACGGAACCAAAAGACATCATGCAGAATGTCCCATCTCTAGGCTACGGATTCCACTGGGGAAATCAGGACCAAGGATCTCCGTCCTTCACGGAGAAGCCAGACCACATGACTGAGTGTCTGGAGGCTCAGTCAATCAGTTGGTCAATAAGCATTTATTAAATGCTGATTCTGTGTCAGATACTCGGTTAAGAACTGGGGATATAAATAAAGGCTAAACTGTGGTCTTTGCCCTAAGAAGCTCCCATTCTAATGGTGCAGACAACATGCAAGTCATTCTGTGTATACAACACGCATACACATTCACTGGTTCAATGAGAGGCAAAGTGGGGAGGGGGGCTAGGAACTTCCTGCAGAAAGTGGAATCTGAGTCAAGTCATGAAGGAGGCCAGGGAAGTTAAGAGGCAGAGATGAGGAGGAAGAGAGAGAGCATTTCAGGTAGTGTGGTATAGTAGGACACACTCTGGATTCAGAGTTTGGAGATCTGAGTTTGAGTCCTGACACTGTGTGATCCTGAGCAAGTCCATTCCTTATCTGGGCCTCAGTTTCTTCATCTGTAAAATGTGGGGGCTGGATCAGATAATACTGACCGTTTATGAGGCACTCTAATCAATCCTGCATCTCAACTGAGCCTCACCAGCACCCTATGAGAGGGGTGTGAGACGGATTGTTAACTCTCTTTTGTAAATGAGGAAACTGAGACTCAGGGAATTTTAGTGAATACAGTGGGCTTCAACAAAAAAGACACCAGCTATGGATTTGGAGGACCTTTGTTCAAATCCTACTTCTGATGGCAACAACCTGTGTGACCTTAGACAAGAAACTTGGGCCTTAGTTTCCTCGTTTGTAAAATGAAGTGGCTGGTTTATATAAATTCCAATATCCCTTCCAATTCTAGTTCTCACTATGACCTCTGAGGGCCTCAGTTTCCTTATCTGTACAATGAAGGTTAAACTAGATAGCTTCTGAGGTCCCCCCGAGTCCAGAGCGATGATTCTGTGATTTGCCCAGTCATATGGCCAGTAAGCATGAGGTGCAAAGGTTGTAGTCAGGTCTCCTTGACTCCAAACCTAGCCTTTTTGCCCCTGTACCCTTCCATTTTGTTTATCTCTGTTGTTGTTTAATCGATTAGATGTGTTTGACTCTTCATGACTCCATTTTGGGTTTTCTTGACAGAGATACTGGCAGGGTTTGCAGTTTTCACTCCAGCTCATCTTTACAGATGAGGAAACTGAGGCAAACAGGGGTAATTGACTTGCCCAGGGTCACACAGCTAGGAAGCATCTCAGGTCAAATTTGACCTCAGCTCCTCCTGGCTCCAGAGCTGGTTCTCTAGCACCACCTTGACTATCTTTAATATTCTATTATTCTATGGCTATGAACCCCATCCCCTCAAAAGAAATAGACCCTACCTTGAGCATATGCCTTATTACCCCATGACCATGGCCTTTCTCAATACCAGCCTCCATTCCAAGGCCCTACCATGAACACAACCCCCTCAGATGCATAACTTGGTCTAAAACTCCCAGGGTGCTGAGGACAGTCTCCTGGTCAAATGGGCTGAGGGGGGTAACTAACAAGGCTGCCTGGAAGTGAGGCTAAGTAGACCAGGTCCAGCCTGGTCCCAGGGAACAAGAATGGCAAGAGCAGAGCACCAAGCTGGGGGCTGGCAGATACCAGTCTGTGGAGGGCTGGATTGAGCAGCTTCAGGAGAGCCAGCTGTGAATGGGGCATCCCCTTCAAATGCTCTCATTCAGCCTATTATCTGTGGCAGCCATAAGAACAGATAAAAGATTTGAAAATTTGAGCATGAGGGGAGGTAGGGGCAGAAGGAGAGAAAAAATGGAGTCATTTTCTTGAGGCAAGGAGGGAGTGGGTGGGGTGAGAGTGGAAACAGTCAGTTCAGAGGCTATGAATGGGCAAACAGATGGGTTAAGAGGTATCACATGGCCCTTGGAGCATCACTCCTTCCACCCCCCAGTGCTGGGTCTGTTAGGACAATCTCTTTATGCCAAAAGGCTAGCAGAGAGCTCTCCAGCATGAATGGTGTGAGTCCGATCTGCTTCAGCTGCTCCCTTTACCCACCAAAATGATTCCAGGGCAAGAGTGCCCATTTGTATCTTCATCAGGCACCACCCAATGACTTAGATTAGATTGGAAGCTCCTGGAGGATAGGGATTATCTCTCACCTTTTTTGTATCTCAAATGCTTAGCAAGTGCCTGGTACATAGTAGGATCTTAATACATGTTTGTTGACTTACTGGCTCCAGGTTTTGCTTGCTCAAATGACCCAGATCTATTTTTATATGCATGCATTATGTCTTCCACGTAATGTAAATTCCATGAGGGCAGGCCATATTTAATTTGTGCTTTTGTATGCCCAGTTCCTGGCACTCAGCTGGCATTTCATCAGTGCTTATTGAATCAAACTGAATTCCAAATGTCCAAAGAACAGGATGATCTCAGACTCCTTAGTAATGTGTTCGAGTCCTCCCAACCAGGACCTTCTTCCTGATGCCAGCCCTAAGTTCCTCCTTTTAGAGGGTGACCCACTTATCCCTCTGTTATCTTTCTAGTGCTATGGCCTCCCCATGTTTCCATGATTCTCTCCTCCCCCTTCCACTTGTAACTGCCCAGCATCCATTCATAGACTCTTAGGAAACAATGTGGTACAGCAGATAGATCTCTGACCCTGCTGTCAGAGGTCCTGAGTTCAGATTCCACTCCTGGCATTTCCTACCCAAGGAAATCTTGGGCAATCTCTTTACCTCCCTGAGACTCCGTATCTGTAAAACAAGGGGGTGAGACTCAGTGGCCGGGACGGACCCCTTAGCTTGGTTGTGAGGAGGATCTAGTCTCCTCCCCAGCCAGGACCCAGCCAGTGACGCTCCTTCTTACCTTGACACATGCACTGGGGCTTGAGGACATAACCACAGTTGCCATTGGCATTGAACTTGGCGCGGTTCAGCTGGAGCATCCTCCCCTCTGATTGGTAGTTGAGGGCAACTGTGGGGAAAACAGGAGATTGAGGTTAGTGCTGAGTCGGCGTAAGGTGGGCAGAGAAAGGATCAGTTTCTCTCTGGTAGGGAGATGGGGAGCCCTTTTCTTCCACCCACAGCCATCCCATGCCAGTAAAAACTCATTAAACCAACAAATATTTTATGAGCATTCAATATTCAAGAGAACAAGAGGAAAGAAGCATTCATTGAAAGTCTACTATCTGCTCAGCACTGCTAAGTGATTTACACATTTTATCTCATTTGATCCTCCAGACATCCTTAGATCAGTGTTGTAATTATTTCAATTTTACAGTTGAGGAAACCGAGGCAGGCAGTGGTTAAGTGTCTTACCTAAGGTCACACAGCTAGTAAATGTCTGAGACTGGGTTTGAACTCAGGTCCTTTGACTCCAAATCTCCCTTCCAAGATTCTTAATATGATTTTTTCCTCTAAGACTACAGCAATGTAGATCATGAATAGGGGTGTAGGTGTGATGTAGATATAGGTCTAGGTGTACTCTTGTGTGCCTAGCAGAGTGCCAGACCCCTTGGAGGAGACAAGGAATTATAACTCATGGTCCTTCCCTATAGGCAGCTCATAGGCCAGTCAGGGAGACAAAATACAAAAACACACACAATTGGTATGAAGCTGCATGTGATTCGGGGCTGTATTTGGGTGCTGCAGACCTCAGGACTGAAGGAAAGGGTTAGAGAAAAGAGACATCTTCAATGGGTGAAGGAGTGGTCAGGGAAGGCTTCAGGGAAGAGGCAGCACCAGGACCTTGAAGGGTAGGCAGGAGAGGGGAAGGGCAGTTGTTGTAGCTCCCAGCTCTATTTCCTGAGGCCAAAGGAAAGGAATTCAGTCATTTTTCAGACTTTTTGTGACTCCATTTGGGGTTTTCTTGGTGAAGATACTAGAGAGGTTTGCCATTTCCTTCTCCAGCTCATTTTACATATGAGGAAACTGAGGTAAATAGGGTTAGGTGACTTGCTTAGGGTCACACAGCTAGTGTCTGAGGCCAATTTGAACTCAGGAAGACTCATCTGCCTGACTCCAGGCCTGGAGCTCTATGTATTGCATAACCTAGCTATCCTAGGATAGAGCCTGGGACTTGTACTCAGAAAGACCGGAGTTCAAATCCATCCTCAGGCACTTATTAACTATGGGACAAATTTCTCAATCTCAGTTTGTTCATCTGTAAGTGGAGATAATCATAGCACCTAAATCCCGGGATTGAAAGGATTGAATTATTGAATATATTGAATATATTGAAAGGATTAAATTAGATATTCATGAAGTTTTGCATACCTCAAAGCACTATTTAAATACTAGCATTTATTATTGTTATTATGACTGTTGGGAGGAAGCCAGGGCTTCCAAAGGGTGGAGGTTGAGGCTAAGGAGGGGAAGTATTCTAGGCATGGGATGGGGACATTTATAAGGATGCAGCATCATGGATCCATGGATTTCAAGGCAGAAGGGACTTTAGAGATATCTGGTTCAACTTCCCCATTTTATGGATGAGAAAACTGAGGCTTAGAAATGTGATATGACCTGTCCAAGGTCACACAGGTAGTAAGTGGCAAAGGTGGGACAAGGACCTAGGTCCCCTGCTTATTGATTGAGCTCTCTTTCTACCAGGAACATGGGAGAGTATGGGAGACAGCAGAGAGATGTGCCCAGCTGGAGGCGGGGGGACAGAATCATTTGCATTCCTTACAGATCTTATCACACCCTGCTTTAAACTAAACAGAGTATACACCATCAGGGGTCTTTTCTCCCCTATCAAACTGTAAGCTCTTGGAGGGCAGACCCTCTGTATACATCTCTGTATCCTCTATGACACCCAGATGAAGGACTTAGCACATACATACAGGGTGTTCAATAAATGTTTGTTGGATGAATGTAGCTTTTGAGTTCCAGGTTAAATAATATTGACTTTATCCTGTGGTAATAGTGAGCCATTACAGACTTTTGAGCAAGAGCAATGTGTGCTAAAAATGCTTAGATATCTTTAGGTCTTGCTTTCAGCCCCAGAGAGTCTTAGAGGTACCCTCTCTCAGCCCTCTCTTACTCTCCATGAGGCATCCTTCCCCCAAATTTCTGCTCCCCAGATCTCCCCCATCTGCTTACTTACCCATTTGACATCCAGCGTTCCAGAAGGGCTGGGGATTGTAGTTACTTGAGTCTACCCTGTAAGAAGATGGGTAGATACGGGAAAGCTGGTGCTGGTTGAAACGCAGGTAGTGGGCTGGCTTCTGTTGTAGAATCTGGTGGGCCTTGGTCTCACTAAAGGATGATACTTGCCAACTGCAGGAGACTAGGATTAGAAATTAATCAAATTAATTAATCAAAGGCTGATCCAGTTGAATTCACACCCAATACTCAACTGTAAAGTCATTAGCATAGTGCCTGGCACATAGAGCCATACTGATGTTATTAATTATTATTACTGTTATAACTATTATTATTAGATTATGTGAAAGGCCATGTGGTTCACACAGTACAGACTCAGCCATTAACTTGCTCTGTGGCCTTGGGTAGGTTGCTTAACCTCTCTGGACCTCATTTTCATCAATATAATATTGAGATTGGACTAGATGGTCCCTAAGTTAGGTAGGTGGCAAAGTACAGTAGTGAGCCTGGAGTCGGAAGAACTAAGTAAAATCTAGCCTCAGGTACTTACTAGTTCTGTGTGACCCTGGGCAAGTCACATAACCTCCATCTACCTCAATTGCTTCAACTATAAAATGGGGATCATGACAGCACCTATGTCTCAGCTGAGGATCCAACAAAAATAATATTTGTAAAGTGCTTATAGCATAGTGCCTAGAACACAGTAGGTAAATAATAAATGCTTGTTTCTTTCCTTCAATGGTCCTTTCTAACTTTGATGTCCTATGAGTCTATAGCTATGGTAACTATCTCTCTCCTGCCCCCCACCGCCGCACAGTCTAATTGGGACATGGACACAAAAAGTCATATAAGACAGATATAAACATAGTAACTGTAAGAGCTGAGGGAGGTGATATTACTTTTGATTAACTGGATGGAGAGGAAGAGATTATGAGGTCGGATGAAGCACTTTAATTATATTAGTTACATGTATCTATATACAAATTATGTTACATTTATATAGTACATGAAAGTAAAAGTGTTCTGTAAACTTAAACCGGTGGGAAATGCTGCAGACATTTGTTTGGCACTCACAACCTTTTAGTTTACAAACAATTCTAACCACACTCTGACCATGTTGTTCCCTGGCCCTCCCAAGACTAGAAGCAGCCTAGGAGAAGGAGAAAGGTTACTGGATGAAGGTAAACTGAAACCACACAAGAGCCTTCCAACCATCTGCCAGTGAGGAAGGAGAGAGAGAGAGAGAGATAATTCCCTTAGAGCCCTTCATACAAATTGGCTCTTGTAATGATGAGCCTGAGCCATAGAAAGAGCATTCAATTCTGTTCAGAATAAATGATGAAAGCGTGTGATACATTTTAAGAACAAGTTTCATTCAAATGAGTTTCAATTAAATTTAAAAAGTATTAATGTTTTAAAAAGCTTGGCGTTTAAGAGGAGGCCTGTCATGTCATTTGGAGATTCACTTGGAGGATGCCCCGGCTGAACCGCAAGGCTGGTCTCAGCTGCTGCCTTCTTTTTCCCTTAAGACCAGGAGAAGTCACAACTCAAGGCAGATATTAGAGAAGAAAAATCTCCCTGGGCCAGAAACCCACAATTATAATGACCATGGAGTGGAATGAAGGGTCAGGAAAAATCTCATCTCTATCCATCCCCCTCCCCAAAGAGAAGATCCCAGTGAGTGGGACTTTACTCCTCAGTGAAGGAATGTGGGTCTCTCAGCATCTAGGTGTCCTCACGTCTGAACTCAGAGGTTTGGCTTTCCCAAATTGGGGCTGATTCAGGATCAGGCATTTCCATCCCTTGGTACTAGCTGCCCAGTATGCTAAGAGTACCCTCTATCCTCATCACCACTTTTTGGAATCTCTTGCTATCTTCAAAGCTCAGCTCAAGGACCACCTCCTACCCTAGTCTTTTCCTTTGGTCTCAGGGGGACCCAAGAATGAGGGTGGAAGCAACATGGAGGTCAATTTGCACTGTCAGATGAAAGCTGTCTCAAAATGGAACAGGCTGCTTCTGGAGGTGATGATTGCCTTTTCCTCACCAGAGGTCTTTGAGCAGTGGCTGGAAAACTACTTATCAGGTACTTTACAGAAAGGATTGCTTTCATGAACTGCATATACCAGATCTGACAGTCAGTCAATACATATTTATTCAGCTCCTTCTACATTCCAGGCACTGTGTTTTCTGCCAAGATAGCCCCTTAGGTCCCTTCCATCAGCTGCTATTGATATCCCCTTCCCAAATTGCCTTGAATTTATTTTGCATAAACATATCTATCAATCTGTCCGTCTATCTCTGTCTGTCTGTCTATCTATCTATCTATCTATCTATCTATCTATCTATCTATCTATCTATCTATCTAATCTATCTCCTTTCCTCCAAACAGAGTATAAGCTCCTTGAGGGCAGGTGTCATTTCAATTTTGACTCTGTCTCCCCATGCTTAACAAAATCTTGTTTGATAGAGGTCTTCTAGTCTAACTTTCTCATTATCCAAAGAAAGAGACCAAAGCCCAGAGATAGGGAAAGACTTTTTCAGGGTTGCACAAAGAGCAGGTAACTTACAGGGTATCTGAGCCCAGGTCCTAAGGCTCCAAAACCATTGCTCCTCTACTGGACCCTGATATCCCTAAAGGATTCAGTTACACATCACTCTAAGGTTCTAAAGTTCTTTCCTCATGACTCTGTAAGGTAGGTAATGTATCCCATGTGTACCTTCCTTCCTACTTCCCTTACCCCCCACCATCTGCATCTCTCTCCCTTCCTCTCCTTATTCCCCCCCCTTGTAGCTCCCTCCCCATCTCCCTTCCACTTCACCTCCCTCCCCCACTCCTGTAGTTCTTTCCCTACCTCCCCTCTGGGATCTAGGGAACTATCTCTACTTACTCTCTGTTTCCACGTCATGGATGCCAACAGACTTGGTATATTTTACCAGGTCAGAGAGAGCTCTGGACAGTTTCATGGTCTTTTTCTGCCGGTTTATCCTACATGAACCAAGCAAGGACAGTGGAACAAGTGTCATGGTCAGCTCACACAGGTACAACTTATCACCTCCACCTTCCCAGAGTTTATGAGATACACCTGTCATGCCACAGGGTAGTGGCTTGAGTGGTGGACTTGGAACAAGGAAGACCTGAATTCAAATCCTTCCCCAGACACTTACTAGTTGTGTGACCCTTTGTTTTCCTCATCTATAAAATGGGGAAGTGGGTCTGGATGAGCTTTAAGTTTCCTTGCAGTTCTGGAGCTAACCTCTAAGAACCTTTGCGATGTGCTTAGATGCTGAATCCCATCCCTGGATGCCCTGCTGGAACTCTATCCCTCCCTTCCCACCCCTGGCCACCAGGTGCCTGCCCCAGGGAACTGACCCTCTGCTCTGGCTTCCTTGGGAGTCCAAATCATCATCACCTTCCTCTATGCTGGAAGTTTTCTTCAGCTTGCTGCCTTTTTTCTGCATAGGGAGGAGAGAGATGTGATGTTAGCCAGTCATGGAAAGTCAGCATTTACGCAGCAGTGAAAAGAATGCTCTACTTAGCAAAGGATGTGGGCTCAAATCCCGGCTCTACCATTTACCACCTGTGTGGCTTCAGGGGAATCACTTCACCTCTCTAGGACTCAGTTACCTCATCTGTAAAACGAAGCGATTGGACTCTATGCTCCCCTCCAGCCCTCAATCTGTGATCCTCTGTACTCAGAGAAGTCTATGCACAATGACTCGAGGGGTCAAGAAGCACAGGTAAGGAGGGGGATCCCAAAAGGAGATGGTACATGAAGGAAGCTGTGAGGCAGAGGTGAGGGAGGCACAAGGCTCCAGCACCTAGCTCAGGCTGTGTGGGGCTGCCCAGTGCCTGCAGGCCCACTCCAAGCTCCTGAACCCTGCCTTAGGACTCTGCTCAGATTAATCCCCAGTGACTAGTACAGGAGCTGGCACAGAGTAGGTGCTTTTTATCTATGTAGTCTCAATACCTAGGATTGTAGTCTCTATGCTTTTATCTATGTAGTCTCAACACCTAGGATAGAAACTGGCACAGAGTAGGTGCTTTTTTCTATGTATCTCCAATACCTAGCACTGGACTTGGCACAGAGTAGATCACCAAACCTAGTATGGTATCTTACACAGAGTAGGTGCTTTTATCTATGTATCCCCAATACCTAGGACAGGACCTGGCACAGAGTAGGTGCTTAATTATTGCTTATGGGTTGATTAATGCACTTGCCACTTCAGTCAATAAGCATTTACCAAGCAATTACTCTGTGCCAGGTACCTCTCTGAGCCTCAGTTTCCTCATCTAATTGGAGGTAATAATATGTCAATTAGTTCTTTCATAGGGTCATTATGATGAAGGTACTTTTATTGTTCAGTCATTTCAGTCCTGTTTGACTCTTCATGATGCCATTTGGGGTTTTCTTGGCAGAGATCCTGGAGTGTTTTGTCATTTCCTTCTCCAGCTCATTTTACAGATGAGGACACTGAGGCAAACAGGGTAAAGTGACTTACCCAGGGTCACACAGCTAGTAAGTATCTGAGTCCAGATTTGAACTCAGGAAGATTAGTTTTCTTGACCTGGTCTATCCTATCCACTGTGGCACCTTAAAACACTCTAGGAGTTTATAAAACCTCACATTTCTGCTGTGCTTTCAGGTTTTGTAAAGTACTTTCATCATAATAACCCTAATAAAAGGGATAATCAAAATATTATCACACCCAATTAAGAGCTGAGAAAACTGAGGCCCAGAGAAGTATTGGCACAGAAGAGGAGCTTGAGAAATGATTATTGACTGACTGAAATGGCAAGAGCATCAATCAACCTGTGAGCAATCATTAAGACCCTACTTTGTACCAGGCATTGGGGTCATACAGACAAAAGCAAAGCCCTCAAAGAGCTTGGACATGGTCAGGACATTGCTGTGCGGGTCAAATGAGAAGATATGTGTAGGGTCCTTGCAAGCTTTAAAGCACATGACAGCTATTCTTACTATGCAGAGTGTCCCTAAAGTCTGGACACATAAGAAATCTCACTAACTATGCATATTTTCAAGAAGTGAAATAAATGAAATTTTCAACATTTTATTTAATTAGCATAAATGAGATTTCATAGGAAGACATAGGAGACACATAGGAAATCTCATTAATATGGAAAATAATCCCCAACAGCTAATGAAAGCTTTTATTCCATATGAAATTGGTATGGCTAAAATTTATGCTAATTAAATAAAATGTTGTTGAAAATTTCATTCATTTCAATTCTTGAAAATATGCATAGTTAATGAGATTTCCTATGTGTCTAGACTTTAGGGATACCCTGTATAATAATAATAAATAATCTAATTTTATCTTTAGATCTAACTATATATGAACCCATAGATAAAATATTTAATACACAAATATAAATTATATACAATATAATATACACAAAATAATTATGTACAATTAGAAAATGATATTAGTAATATTACTAATATAATAGTAATACTACCCTCACCTCTCAGGGTTAACAGGAAGATCAAAGGATTATAAATTTAGAACTAGATGGGCCCTTTTGGGTCATTTAGTCCCTCATTTTATTTTATTTTATTTTATTTACTTATTTTGCTTTTTGGAGGGAGAAGGGAGGGTAATTGGGGTTAAGTGATTTGCCCAAGGTCACATGGCTAGTGTCAAGTGTCTGAGGCTGGATTTGAACTCAGGCCCTTCTGACTCCAGGGCCGGTGCTCTATTCTCTGCACTACCTAGCCACCTCACTCACTCATTTTAAAGATAAAGAAACAGAGCCAGAGAGGGGTCAATGTGACTGCCCTGAGTCACACTGGCAGTAAGAAGCAGAGCTGGCATCTGAACCTGGGGGTCTTTGGTTCCCTAGTCTAGCACTCAAATAAAAGAATGTGTTTTGTGCCCTGCCAAGTATTAGAGAAAGGCTGATTATCAGTGGCATTTCATTGGTGTTCCTGGGCACATCTCTGGCTCCTGAGTCCCACTCCTCCATTGAAACCCCAAGGACTGCCCTGGGTTCCCATCCTGACCTTTCGTTTGGAGAAGCTACTCATTAGCAATCGACTGTTTCTCTTGCTGCCACTCAGGTCCTCCCCGAATTCCACATCTTCTTCTGCTTTGCTCTGTCAGAGGAAGAGAGAGAGGGAGGGAGAGAGGGAGGGAGGGAGGGAAGGAGAGGGAGAGGGAGAGAGAGAGAGAGAGAGAGAGAGAGAGAGAGAGAGAGAGAGAGAAGAGAGGGATAATATATTAATAATGGTAATAAGTAAAGGTTATAAACCTCAGTTATGTACTTCATTTGATCTTTATAACAACTATGGGAGGTCGGTACTCCCCATTTTACAGGGGAGGAATAGAGACATACAGAGATGCAGTCATTTGCCCAGGGTCACACTGCCAGTAAGCTTCTGTGGTCAGATTTGACCTCAGGTCTTCTTGACCCCAAGTCCAGTGTTCTAGTGGAGGCTTCCCCTGTTAGAGGCCTTCAAATGAAGGCTAAATAATCACTTTTAAGGTATGTTTTCTTGTTTGGTAAGGAATTAGATCCAAAGCCTCTGAGGTCCCAACTCAGAGGTCTGGAGTCTTATCCAGGTGCCCCAGACCTTTTCCCCAAAGACCCAGCAGAGTCTGACTAGGATATGTACAGCTGACATTCTACTGGATGAGCCTACATGAGAGGCAGAGGAGTCAAGGGTGGGAGAAGGACTGAATTCGAATCTCAATTCTGACAGTTACTAAGTCATGGGCAAATCCTTTTCTGATCCTCAATCTCCTCCTCTATAAAATGGGGATATGCATGCTACCTACACCCATGGTGAGGTTGTGAATAATAAATGTGAGTTATCATGTGACCCTCACAGTTCTCCCTCCCCCTCCCCCACTGCTTATTAGACCTTGGGAAAGTCACTACCCTGAGTTTGAATTGCCTCCTGTATCCATGTTGGGGATTGGACTTGACCTCCAAGGTCTAAATCCTATGACATTTACCATTCCCTATTTTGTAGGGGAGAGGGGGCTGAGGCCCCCAGGACCTGGGGATGGGTCCAGCGAGACCAGGCTGATAAAGGCCAGAGGATCACCATTATCATCATCACTAACATTCGTATCTTGTTTTAAGGTTTGCAAACCTTATAAACATATGTTTATCAATATATTTTATATATGTAAACATAAACATATGCACATATTTTATCTCATTGGATCTTCCCAATAGCTAAGAGGTAAGTGCTGTTTTTATTTCCATTTTATAGATGAGGAAACTGAGGCAGGCAGAAGTGAAGTGACTTGCCATGGGTCACACAGCTAGTATATGTCTGAGGATTTGAACCTGGATCTTCTTGACTCCAAGCCTTTTGCTCTGTCCAGTGTGTTGCCTAGGTGTCTTGTAGAATCAAAGACTCTCAGAGCTGGCAGGAGCTTTGGCAGTCAGCACTTAGCATGGTGTCTAGCACAATAATCAATCCAACAAGCATTTATTAAGCACCTCCTGTATGTCAGGAACTCTCTAGGGCTATAAGTGCAGAGAAGATTCCAACCTGCATTGACAGAGTTTCCTTTTATGGGAGTCAGGTCCCTACTCTTCCTTTTCCTTACATATCAGACATAGAATAAGTACTTAACACTTTGCTGGATTTTTTTCTTCTTTCTATTTTCCATTCTTAATTTTTTTCCTTATAAGTGATGGCTTTCCAGGAAGGAGAGGGCTATGGGAGAGATTTAGGCTGAATAAAAACAAAATATAGCAATAAAATAATTTTTAAAATAAATGTTTGATGAATTGTTGATTTCTGAACCAACTGGCCATTTCCCCCATACAAGGGACTATCCATCTGAATGCTGCCAGGCCAGGCCATAGCCAAGAGCCCTAAGGAGGAAGGCTCTGTTTTGGCCTCATATTTCCAGGAATTCAGACTCCTCCAGAATGGACATTGCCAACCAGACACCAAAGGAAGTAGAGAACATTCATCACTTAGTCTTCTCAGATTGAGCAGAGCTTGACCCAGGCTGGCCCAGAGGGACTTCTTCTGCTTACCAAAGCCCTAGTCAAACTAAAATCAATGGATTGAGGGAAGAAGAAAGAAGAGAGAGGAGAGAATAAAAGGGAGGAAGAAAGAGGAAAGAAGAGAGGGGAGGAGAGATAAAAGAGAGGATAGAGGAATGAGGGAGGAAGGAAAAGGAGAGAGGATGGAGGAGAGAAAAGGGAGGGGGAGGAAAGAGAAAGAGGGAGGGAGAAGATTGGAGGAAGGAGAGAGAGAAAGAGGGAAGACAGAGGAGGAAGAAGGGAGGAGGGAGGAAATATGAGGGAGGAAGGAGGAGGGAAGAGATAGGAGGGAGAAAGGAAGGAGGAGAGACAGAAAAACAGAGACAGAGAAAAGAGGGAGGAGAGGAGAGAAAGAGAGAAGGGGGGAGGAAAGGGAGAGAAAAAGAGAGGGAGGAGGAGGAGGAGAAGGAGGAGGAGGAGGAGGAGGAGGAGGAGGAGGAGGAGGAGAAGGAGAAGGAGAAGGAGAAGGAGAAGGAGAAGGAGAAGGAGAAGGAGAAGGAGAAGAAGAAGAAGAAGAAGAAGAAGAAGAAGAAGAAGAAGAAGAAGAAGAAGAAGAAGAAGAAGAAGAAGAAGAAGAAGAAAGGATAGAGCCAGAGAGAGGAGACAGAGAGAACCTGGACAATCCTTAGACTCTTGATTTGCTGACATCTTCCCAAAATTGGTCTCTGGAGCTGGCCCCAACACTGATGTGAAGATACCCAGAGTAACACCTTATGCTGACATAGTACTTTAAGGATCACAAAGGGATCACAAGGGATCATCCAGCCAGGACACAGCAGTGTTTACCTCACAGCAAGGTGTGATGGAGAGAAGGCTTGACTTGGAGTTGGAGGATGTGGATTGAAATCCTGTCTCAAACTCTTACTAGCTGTGTGACTCTGGACAAGTTATCTTACTCTTCATTTCTTCCCCTAAAGAATGACAAAGCCAGACTGGGTGGCCTCTGAGGCCCCTCCCAGTTCTGAATCTATGATACTATGAGCATAGGCATAGCTCTCACCTCTTTAGGCCTCAGTTTCCTCATCTGTAAAATATCAGTTATCCTAGATGACTTCTAAGGTCTAAGTCTATGATTCTGTGCCATTGGGCAAGTCACCTTAACTCCTTGGGCCTCAGTTTCCTTCTCTGTAAAGTGAGGGGATTGGATTGGGTGACTTCCAGCAGTTCTTTCCAGTTCTAAATTTTGGATCTTTTAATCTTGCCTCTCACATCAGGTGAGCCCAGGGGAGTTGCTGACAGGCCTCCCCCACCACAAGAGGAATTCCAAGACCACTCCCTGCTTTGGCCACTGCACCCTTCCCTTTCCTTTCTTCCAAAGGAGCCATCTGAACTGCTCAATTCTGTGTCACACAGAGATCCACCTTACATGGGATCCAGCCAGAGTTTGGGGAAGGTGTGTGTGTGTGTGTGTGTGTGTGTGTGTGTGTGTGTGTGTGTGTGTGTGTGTGTGTGTGTGTGCTGCCAGCCTCCGTGGGCAGCGCTCCCGCCTTATAAGCCATAGTTATTAAAAGATTAAATTACCTACAGAATCCAGGCCTGTTTAGGGACAGGCTTGAAAATTAACACAGGCTCATTCTGGAACAAAGCTTGCCTGCTTCCTATTCCAGGCAGCTAAGTCACTTACTGGTGCTTCTTTCCATCCCGGAGGCTCCCAGTCTTTGCCTTCATCCCCCTCCCTGTCCTGCAGCCCCCACAGAAAAGGGGGAGGGAGAATGGGGAATTCTGGCTTTGTTAACAAGGCTGTTCACCTAGCAGCCTCCTTGGCAGGGTGGCGCCTTCTACCGTGGAAACTGGAGCGGCACATAAACATTTATATAAGTACCAAATCATGTCTTGCTCTCGAGACTCAGATAGCTAAAGCCCTCTTTTCCCTGGGTTCCAATTTTTGGTTCCCAAGACTGCGGCCATCTGAGCTCCTTTACAGGGGTAGACAGGCTGCTTACCAGAAGGCAGGGAACCCATGAAAACTTTATTAAGGAGATTTTGAGGCTGTTTCTCTTGAATTCTCTCAATGGGCATCATTGGCAAGAGAGATTTCTCTTGGCAAATTAGGGTCCTGCAGACCACACTACAAATGGGCCGGCATAGGTTGGGCTTAAGACATGGGACAGGGGTCATGGATAGAAAATATATACACACTGTCCCCATTCCCCTTCATTCCCATGTATACACCCACATACAAAATGCATACACGTACAGACATGCCTATCCTTGGGTATGGCATATATGCATGCCATCTGCCATCTCTTTCCTACTCCCATACAGCAGCACAGTCACCTGTACAAATCCTCTCCCTGCATATGTATATAGATACATCCATCCATTGGTACATGGCCACCATTTATCCATTGACCCTTATTTCATATAGGTTCCTATAGCCATGTACCCATCATCCACATGCATGTGTTTACTGGAACATCCAATCGCTGGATTACGCACGCACATAGCACATGCCACATTCTCCCACCTACACAGACCGATCCATCTCTCTGACCATATCCAACACACACACACACACACACACACACACACACACACACACACACACACTCTCTCTCTCTCTCTCTCTCTCTCTCTTTTATCTCTCTCTTTCTCTCTCCCCCTCCCTCCCTCTCTCTCTCCCTATCCCTATCCCTCTCTCTCTGTCTCTGTCTCTCTCCTCTGTCTCTCTGTCTCTCCCTTCCTTCCTCTCTGTCTCTCTGACTCTGTCTCTGTCTCTCTCCTCTCTATCTCTGTCTCAGTCTCCTCTCTCTGTTCTATATCTCTATCTCTGTCTCTCCTCCCTCTATCTCTCTCTGTCTCTCTCCCCCTCTTCTCTCTCTGTGTCTCTCTCTCCTCTCTCTCTGTGTCTCTCTCTCTGTCTCTCCCCCCTCTTCTCTTTCTCTGTCTCTGTCCTCTCTCCTTCCTCTCTCTCTCTCTCTCTCTCTCTCTCTCTCTCTCTCTCTCTCTCTCTCCCCCATCTCTTCTCCATCCCTCCCTCCCCCCTCCCTCCTATATTAGACTGTGAACTTGAGAGCAGGGAATTTTCCCCTTTCTTCATGTCCCCAGTGCTTAGCGCAGTGCCTGGCACATACCAGGTCCTTAATAAAAGCTGGTCACTGACCACATTCACAATCAGTGAATGGTAAAGTGGTAGATAGAGCCCTGGACCTGGAGTCAGGAAGACTTCCGACACTTTCTAGCTGGGTCACCCTGGGCAATACAATTCAATAAGCATTTACTAAGTACCTGCTATTAAGCACCTATAATTATTAAGCACCAGGGATACAAAATGAGTTATGAGACAGTCAAGCTGTCTAGGTTCTCTGGGCCTCAGTTTCCTCATCTGTGGAATGAGGGGGTTGGACTGATGGCCTCTGAGGGTCCTCCCTCCCAGCTTCAAGTCTGGATCCTAACTCACCCAATCTCTTGTTATTTTATAGAAGAGGAAACCGAGGGGCCTGGAGTTGACGACATCAGAGGTCTCTCCAGGTTCTGGACCTCTGATATTCCCAGCAATCAATGCTCCCTAGCCATGGCTCCTCAGATGGAAGCACTTTTCTAGAGGAAGGGAAGGAGTTAGGGACTGGAAATAGGACTTAAGAGGAAATGCGATGGCTGGGGTTTGGGGGTGGGATAAATATGGCAGGGGAAGGTCCCGAGCCCTTCTGGGGAGCAGCAGAAAAACATCTCTCCTCACTATGATACAGATCCTCCTAATTCTTCAGAGTCTCTCACTCTTCAAATATCTGTAGGAGGCCTTTTCCAATTCTCTTAGCTGCTAGTGTCTTCCCCATTGTGATTACCATCCATCTACTACGTCTCTTCTATGTATGGGCAGTTAGGTGGTACAGTAGATAGAGCACAGGGCCAGGAATCAGGAAGACCTGAGTTCAAATCCAGCCCCTGACATGTTTGTGTGACCCTGGGCAAGCTACTGCACCCTTGCCTCAGTTTCCTTATCTGTAAAATAAGGCTAATAACACTTACTTTCCAGGGTTATTGTGAAATGAGACAATAATTGCAAAGTACTTAGTTAGCACAGTGCCCGGAACATATGATATGCTACATAAATGGTAACTGTTATTATCATATACATGTTTCCCCAGTAGAAGATGAGGGCAGTTTTCAAAAGCAGTGTGAGATGCCCAGATTTCGAACTATCTCCATTCCAAATGTTCGAATGGACTATCTGCCCAAGCAGCCACAGTCAGACACACTGTACCTTGACCCCAACATAGTGATAGGATTTTGGTCCTTTTCAAGATCCAATCCTGAAGGCAGGGCCTATATTTGTCTGTCTTTGTCTTCCCAGGGCTTAGCATGGCGCTTGGCACCTAACAAAGTCCTTAACAAAATAAATGCTTGTTGATTGATTGTTTGGAAGTCCCACGGGCAGGTCTGCCAGAGTGAGTCATGTTATGAGTTTGACAGTGTATCCTGAGCTCTCCCCTGGAATGTAGCAACAGTAGGAAAAATAACAACCATGGGATTGTTGGGGGAAGGAAGGTCGTGCTGGAAATGACCTTTGAGTTTGGCTCATCATGTCTTCTTGTCTTACAGAGGGACCCACAGGGTTTCGAGCTGGGAAGGAAGTGCTTTGGAAGTTCAGCTAAGTCCAATCCAATAACTTTGCAGAGCATTAAGCTGAGACCCACAGCTTACCCATGGTCCCAGAGATAAGAAGCTTGGAATCTAAGCCCAGGATTCTTTCCCTATTTTGCAATGACATACCGTTAGCACCAGAGACTAGAACCCAAGTCTCTTGACTCTTTCAGGATTATAGACTCAGACAGGGGTGGGGAAGCTGCAACCTTAAGGTCATGTGTAGCCTTCTAAATCCTTAAGTGTGACCTTCTGGCTGAATCCAGGATTTAGAAGGTCACATGTGACCTTAAGGCCACAGGTTCCCCACCCCTGGACTGGACATCTCATCCACTCTGAATCCCTCCGTTTTCCAGATGAAGAAATTGTGACTCAATGGTCACATAAAAATAGTTAAGTGGCAGTCAGGATTTGAAGCCTTCTCTCTCCAAATTCTGCCCTTCTCCTATTGCACCTAGTCAGCAGATTTCCAAAACCAACAGTGACTAGACCAGAATGTCCAGCATTAACTAGGCAGGAGACTACAGATCCTAAAGACTTATTCCTTCCTAAAGGAGGTCACGAGGAAGAAGATTCCAAGGTTCCAAAGATTCTCCAAGCCCCAGGGTCTCTTTTAACTGTTGGCACTGAGCAGCCCACTAGAAGCCTGGCAAGAAGTCCCCCAAAAGAAGGGGATGGTAGAAGAGGAGATGGAGAGATCATGTCATGGAGACAATGAATATGATCTTGGCCAGACTTCGAGACAGTAGAGGATAGAAGTCATGGAGTCATGAAGAGTCAGACTTGACTAAACAATGACAAACACAACAAAGAGTCCATTCAATTCCAAAGCTCTCTCTGCTCTTGGGACTGTCCTCAGACCAGATAATCAGAGGTATGCTCTACAAAGGCCAAACAACTGTCTTTTACAGTTTGAACACAACTGGGGAACCCTTTTCTCTCTTTTAAATTTTTTAAAATTTATTTATTTATTTTTAATTTTCAACATTGATTTCCACAAGATTTCAAGTTCCAATTTTTTTTCTCCATCTCTCCCTTACCCCCATCCCAAGATGGCAAGCATATCAATTACTCCTTCCCCCAGTCTTCCCTCTCTTCTATCCCCCCCATCCTTCCCTTCCCCCCTTCCCCCTTACTTTCTTGTAAGGCAAGATGGATTTCTATTTCCCATTCCCTGAATATCTTATTTCTCAGGTGCGTGTAAAACAGTTTTTTAACATTTGTTTTTAAAACTTTGAGTTCCAGATTCTCTCCCTTCTTCCCTCCTCACCAGAATCCTCTTCTCTTCAAAAACAAAACAAACAAAACAAAGCTAGAAAAGTCAAGAATATATGATAATAACTCTTATTTCAATGGTGTTTTAAAGATTGCACAATGCTTTTCTTACCCTACCTACCCTATGAGCAAATGTTTTAATTCCCATTTTAGAGAGGAAAAAACAAATGCATGGGGGACTCATCGTCTTGGTGCAACATCTGCTTTCCTGTTGACTATAAGGTTGTACTGGAAGATCTGACCAAAGCAACCAGATCCAAGCCCATAAGACCCACTGGGGCTCAAGCTGGAAGGC
The DNA here is from genome assembly GCA_011680675.1 of Gymnobelideus leadbeateri. Lineage (NCBI taxonomy): Eukaryota > Metazoa > Chordata > Mammalia > Diprotodontia > Petauridae > Gymnobelideus > Gymnobelideus leadbeateri. The sequence continues at coordinate 1,005,009 of WOXC01004895.1, read as the reverse complement.
AAGACCTTGGAAATCTCCAAGTCCAACCCCGTCATTTTATAGATGAGTAGACGGAGACCCAGAGAGGTCATGTGACTGGCCACATAAATTACAAGTAGTAGAGCCAAGAAGGGAACCTAGTCCTTCTGACTTCAAATCCTGGGTCTTTTCTCTTGGAATAGTCCAGAAAATAATATAACTAGTAATAGTTAGCCATCTGCACTATCTTAAAAAAACACACCTCCCTTAGGGGGCAGCTAGGTGGCACAGTGAATAGAGTACCAGCCCTGGAGTCAAGAGGACCTGGGTTTGGATTCGGACTCTGACACTTAACATACACACACACACACAAATTAACCATGTGACCTTGGGCAAGTCACTTATCCCCAACTGCCCTCCAAAAAGAAAAAAAAACACACACATCCCAATCCTGATTATCCCTTCATCTCACAGCATCTCGAAACTGAGAGAGACTTTAGTATCCTTCTGATTGACCACCAGGATGGACCTAGACTCCTTCTGGTCTAATCTATATGAGACTGTACAAATTTCTGAAAAGTGGTCATCCAGGTTCAATTCAATTCAACAAACATCTATTAAACTTCTGCTGTATGCTAAGTACTGAAGATAAAGGGACAAAAATGGTGAAACCATTCCTGCCCACAAGAAGTCATACGTTTTACCCTCTATGTGTGTGGAGGTGGGGACAACATAAACACAAATAAATTGTTGTACAGTTGTTTTAGTTGTATTTGACTTTTCATGGTCTCACTTGGGGTTCTCTTGACAAAGATACTAGAGATATTTGCCATTTCCTTCAGCTCATTTTATAGATGAGGAAACTGAGACAAACAGGGCTAAGTGACTTGCCCAGGGTCACACAGATAAGAAGATCTGAGGCTGGATTTGAACTCAGGTCTTCCTGACTCCAGGCCCAGTGCTTTATCCACTGTGACACATAACTGCCCACAGATAAGCTAATACAAAGTAATTTCAGGGGATCCAGAAGCACTAATAATTAGGGGGAAAGGGATTACTAGAACCTTTGTTTAGGAAACAGTACTTGAACTGAACCTTGATGGAAGCTAGGGATTCTGAGAGCATGGAATTCATATGCTGAGCAGAAAGGATAGTCAATGCAAGGTCCTAGAGGTGGGCGATTGCATGTTGAGTTTGGGGAACATCAAGGATGCGAATTGGGTAGGAACTCAGAGTGAGTGTGTGAGTGTGAGAGTGTGAGTGTGTGTGTGTGTGTGTGTGTGTGTGTGTGTGTGTGTGTGTGTGTGTGTGTGTGTGTGTGTGTGAGGGAAGTGATGAGGAAATCCCTTCCCCTTTGGGACAGTGCTCACTGATGAGAAACTTTCTCTGACATCCAACTTAAGTTGGCCTCTTGACACCTTCCCCCACACTCCAGCTTCTGCCTCTGGGGCCAAGCAGAACACAGCTGATTCCTTTTCCATTACTTGAAGGTAACTCACTTCCCTCCTCAATCTCACAAGCCCCACACTCTCCCTTCTTCCATCTTTCACCTCTCCTTCCCCACATATACACCTGTGAGCACCCACCTACGTCTGGTGTCTGATCCCAACAATAAATGGGGAAGTGCCAATTTAATGGAAACTCAGGTGTTAGTGGGACAATCAGGGGAAAGTAGAGGTGGAGGAGAGGAGAAAGCTGTCATCTCTTGGGTTTTATTTAAAAGGAAACAGTAGACTATATTTACTTCGAGGCTTGAAATATTTATTTGTTGTTCTCCACACTCGTTTTTCAGGGAGCGATACACTGAGGGCCTTAGGAGAGTGGAGACGTGGGGCCCAAATAGCTCATACTACAGACAAATCTTTAGAGACTGTGAATGTAGGCTACTGAGAGTCACATGGAGAATTGTGCCACTTACTAACATAGGACCACAAGCAAGGGATAGAGTATATGCCTGGGGTTACTTTGTTAACCTGGAGAGACTTTTAAAAGAAGAAGGGCTAGAGATAATGACAGACATATTAGATACAATGTTTCAAGGTCATCCTATTTGGGCTGCGGGCAGCTAGGGGGCACCAAAGTGCACAGAACACTGGGCTCAGAATCAGAGACTCATCTTCCTGAGTTCAAATCTGGATTCAGACACTTATTAACTGTGTGACCCCGGGCAAGTCACTTAACCCTCTTTGCCTCAGTTTCCTCATCTGTAAAATGAGTTGGAGAAGGAAATGGAAAAACCACTCCAATATCTTTGCCAAATAGGGTCACAAAGAGTCAGACATGATTGTAAAGAAATTCAAGAACAATTTGGGATGCATAATAACCCCATGAGGATTTGATTTTGTTTTTGCTTTTAAGTCTAAACTTGTGATTTCATCCATGTGTGGAAAACTCCCTCCTTTGGTGCATGTCAGCAACCTCTTCAGTAATTTATAGTTTTAGAGGACTTCCTGAAGGCACTGAAAAGATGAATGACCTGCTGAGGGTCACACCACTGGTAAGTATCTGAAGCAGTACTTCAACCATGCTCAGCACTGTGCAGGTGTCTGAGGCAGGAATGGAACTCGGGTCTCTCTTGACCTCAAGAGCAGTAGGTGCTGTAGACACTTGTTTGGCCACATGAGGGTAGGGGCTACCCTTTCTTTATGTCTCCAGTGCTTAGCACAGTGCCTGGCAGACAGTAGGAGCTTGATAAATGCTTTTAATGTTGTTCAGTCATTTTTTTTTTTTTTTTTTTGCTTTTTGGAGGGCAATTGGGTTTAAGTAACTTGCCCAATGTCACACAGCTAGGTTTTTGTTTGTGTGTGCATTAAGTGTCTGAGGCCGGATCCGAACTCAGGTCCTTCTGACTCCAGGGCCGACACTCTACTCACTGCACCACCTAGCTGCCCCGTTCAGTCATTTTCAATCACGTCCAACTCTCTGCCACCCCATTTGGGGTATTCTTGGCAGAGATACTGGAACAGTTTGTCATTTCCTTCTCCAGCTCATTTTACAGATGTAGAAACTGAGGCAACCAGGGCTAAGTGACTTACCCAGGGTCACACACTGAATGTCTACAGCCAGATTTGAATTCAGGAAGGTTGACTCCAGGCCCAGCACTCCATGCCATCTAGCTGGTTAATAACTAATATCTTAATAGTGCAGATAGGTTTGCAAACTCATATATGCACATACCATATATACATACATATACGTATGCATGTACATATTTAAATTATAAATATATGCATAAAATTTATATATATATGTGTGTCTGTATGTGTATGTGTGTGTGTGTGTGTGTGTGTGTGTGTGTGTGTATTTGATCTTCACTTTAACCTAAGGGTTAGATTATCCCCATTTTACAGATGAGGAGACTGAGGTTGAGAAAGGTAAAATCACTTTCCCAGAGCAACATAGTTCTAAAGCAGAATTGGAACTCAGGCCTTTTTCTACTCACCCACCTGGCTGCCCCAGCTTGGGGCTTGCTTGGTTTCTGGAGACAGAAGGATTATAGAGTCTTAGGATGGGATCCTGGAGCTGGTCCAACTTTTTTATGTAATAGCAGGGGAAATTGAGCCCCAAAGAGTTAAGTGATAGGCTAAGATCACTCAGGTAATAAATGACAGTCAGGACTTTGGCCCAGCTCTGCTGGCTCCACATTTAGAGCTCTTTCCCCTACATCTCGGGACACTTTTTCATTATTTCCCAGAAGTCCTGTGACCACTGCTGCTTCTCACTATAGTGGAGCTACCTGTACACCCCTCCCCCAGTCCTGAGAGGGTCAGTGTACCTGCCTCAGTGAGCTAGAGCCCAGGAGGAGCCTGGACTTCCTCAGGATCCTGGGATTTGGAGATCCTCCCACCTGGTCCCTTTAGGGACAGTTAGGTGGGTAGAACTCTAGACCTGGAGTTCATATCCTGTCTCAGACACTTTGTGACTGTGACTGTGTGACTCTGGGCAAGCCCTTTATAATCTCTCTCAGCCTCAATTTCTTCATCTGGAAAATGGGAGTAATCATAATGAGATTTTATATATGTGCGTGTGTGTGTGCGTATATGTATACACACACATATGCACACACACACACATATATAAATCACAGTAATTTGCATTCTTAAAAACCCATATAGAATTATCTATTTGTCTGCCTCAGAAAAAAGGTCTGTGACGCTGGGCAAGTCATTTAATTTCTGCCTTAGTTTCCTCAGCTGAAAAATAGGGATAATATTGAACCTTGAAGAGTTATGAGGAACAAATGAGATAATATCCTTCCTTCCTCCCTCCTTCCCTGTCTCCTTTCCTTCCTTCCTTCCCTCCTTCCTTCCTCACAACCAGATCCCTTTCACTACTCTACTAAGATAACAGACTCTCTAAGAGGGTGAAGACCAGCACTCCAGAGCTGCCCTCCTGCTGCCTGGATTGGGCCAATGCCAAATTCTGAGGACAAAGCCAGAGCATTCTTGAGTCATCTGCATCTGCCAGTGGCTGTACCACCTATGGCCTCAGCCCTGGAGGCCCAGGCTCACTGCTCTCAGAGCCGATCCTGGGGCCATAGCAGCTTGGGTGAGGCACCAATGTGCAGAGACTCCATCTCCCATTAGCAGGACTAGCAGCCCTGGGCCATGGAAAGGCCCTTGAATTCCAGTTGGAATTCAGCCCTTACTTCCTGTGTCAATCTATGATCATTCCCTCCCCTTCAGGCCTCAGTTTCTTCCTCTCCTCCAAATGAGGCTATCTAATATACTTTTCTGCTCTCATAGACTCAGTCTAGAGCTGAAAGAGAGGGCAGACACTATCTAGTCCAACCCCGCCATTTTGTAGAAGAGGAAACTGAGGCCCAAAGAGGATCAGCAACTTTCCCAAGGTCACCCAGGTTGGAAGGGTCACCAGCAGGATCTGAACCCAATTTCTCTGACTTCAGAGTCCTGCATTCTTTCTACTCTACCCCACCTCCACTCCCCACCTCTGCCTTCCCAACCAAGTTCCTGGTCCATTCTTAGCAAACTAGGGAAAGAGCTGCTGGGGATAGGAGGATGAGTAAGGAATTTGGCTTGGAGAAGGGTGGAAGGCAGCAACATTTCCCCTTCTTCCTTTGGGGGGACTCCTCAAGCAGACCACAGGGCAGATGCCATATCTGCTAGGGCTCCATTATGGCAGAGAAATCCACACATCTCCTGGCAATAGGGTTCATGAAGCCCCCATCATTATCATGGAAGTGGAATACAATGCTTTGGAGTCACAGGAGGCAGTGCAGTCAATAGACTGCCCCATCATCTGCTCAGGCAGCTGGTGCCCCCTGGTGCCAGGAGGCCAGCAGGAACTGGGCAGGGTCATCTTCGTTAATGCATCAGACTTTCCCATAGCTGACTTCCCAGACTTGGAGGGTGCAAGAGGGATGGGGGGCAGTGGAGAGATGGAACTGGTGTCTGTTTTCCTGTTTGTTTGTTTGTAGTGAAAGTAGTCTCAAGAAGGATATGTAGTCTAGTGCAAATAATTAATAATAATAATAAAACAATAACAACATTATGATTCCCAATTTGGAACTATGCTAAGACAAGACTGAAAGGTCCAGGCTCTCTGGTGGTAGGCATACACCCAGGGAAGCCACTGATAAAAAAAAAAGGCTCCAAGGCACCAAATTACTTAAAGCAGCGCCCCCCCCCCTTTTTTTTTGGAGGGCAATTGGGGTTAAGTAACTTGCCCAAGGTCACACGGCTAGGTTTTTGTTTGTGCGTGTTAAGTGTCTGAGGCCGGATACAAACTCAGGTCCTTCTGACTCCAGGGCCGATGCTCTACTCACTGCGCCACCTAGCCCCCCCTCCCCTCACCTTTTTAATGGTAGGAAAGACCTGGGGACAAAGCCAAGGTCCATTGATGGGGGAATGGTCACACAGCTTGTGGTGTGTGAATACAGCATAATCTTAAAGGTCTAGGAGAAATGACTAACATGATAAATATAATATGAGAGAAACATGGGAAGACAGATATGAACAGATGAAAAATGAAATACCAGAACCAGGAAAACAATATACACCATGACTGTTGTTGTTCAGTCGTGTCTGACTCTTCATGACCATAGCACACCAATGCTGTCCATGAGATTTTCCTCAACTGGTTTGCTATTTCCTTCTCTAATGGATTAAGGCAAACAGAGGTTAAGTGACTTGCCCGGAGTCACACAGCTAGTGAGTGTCTTGAGGCCAGACTTGAATTCAGTTCTTCCTGACTCCAGATCCAGTGTTCTATCCACTCAGTCAACTAGCTGCTTCCAAGGCAAACAGAGTGCCTTGCTAGTAAATGCCTGAAGTCTTATTTGAACTCAGGTCTTTCTGATGCCAAGTCCAATGCTTCGTGCACTATGGCACCCCCTAACGGCCCCATGCATGACTACACCCACGTAAATGGAAAGGACAGTGAAGCTGACCTCAGTGTAAGAATGAAGACCAAGTTAAGAACAAAGCATACTTCACTCCAGGCTTTGCAGAGGTGGGGGTTATGGGCGCTAAAAGCTGTATATACTGTCAGACATGGTCGATGTGCTACTTTGCTGAACTGCTTCCCTCTCCCTCCCCCAGTTTATTTCTGCTTGTTAAAAGGAAAGGTTCTCCATGTAGTGAAAGAGGCAGAGGAGGACATTTTAGAAAAATAGAATGATATCAAAGACAAAACAATGGGCAGCTAGGTGGATAGAGTGCTAGCCTGAAGTCAGGAGGACCTGAATTCAAATGCAGCCTCAGACACTAGCTGTGTGACCCTGGGCAAGTCACTTGACCCTGGTTGCCTTAGTTTCCTCATTTTTAAAATGAGCTGGAGAAGGAAATGGCAAAATGGATCTTTGCCAAGAAAACCCCAAATGCAGTCACGAAGAGTCGGACATGCCTGAAAGGACTCAGCAGTAGCAACAACAGAGATAGCAATGAATATGTTTTTAAAGCATTGCACATTTCTGTAGTTCTCTAAGGTATGCAAAGTATTTTAATACATTATCTTAGAGGATCCTTACAACAACCCTCTAACCATCACATGCTATTATTATATATATAATAATTATGATAGCTGATGTTTTTATAACACTTTAAGGTTTGCATAGCACTTTACAAATACCTCATTTAATTCTTACAACAAGCCTGGGAGCTAGGTGCTATATTTATGCCCATTTTACAGATGAGGAAACTGAGGTCCAGAGAACTGAAATAACTGTCCAAAGATGATGCAGAACATGAAGTGTCTGAGGCAAGATTCGATCTCAGACCTTCCTGACTTCAGGTCCAGTGCTCTATGCCTAGAAATGCAGCTCAGAGAGTTTGTATGACTTGCATATGGTCCCCACAGGTAGCAAGAGTCAGAGAGGTCACTTTCATACCCAGGTCCTACTTACTGCAAGACTGGAATGGCCACATTGGGCTATACTGCCAAGGGAATCTCTGAATTTAGGATTCAGTATCACTAGTCACCCAGAATCCCAGCTCTGAAATTGTTACAAATGCTTCTCTTCTCAGTTCATCCTTGAAACCTCAAAAAGTAAGGGTTGGATGCATCCTTTTAATAACAACACCTACACACCCACACACACCCACACACACCCACACCCACACACACACACACACACACACTTTTTTCTTGGTTGGAACATCCTCACTTGATACAAATGGAAAGTCTATCTAAGGGGAAAAATAACACAATCCCCACCCCCTAACAAAGCGAGGACTGTTCTTAACAGCTGGCAAAGCACCAGAAATTGGCCACATCCCCTGGCAAACCTGGATTTGGAGACGAGGGACCTGAGTTCAAATTGGAGCTCTTCCATGGGCAAGGAACTTCTCTCTGGGCCTCAATTTCCTCATCTGTCAAATAATGGGCTTGGTCAAGATGACCTCAAAGGTCCCTTTCAACAACAGTTACTGTTTACTTCCTATTAAGTATCACCTATCCCAAGTGTCAAGAACCATTTACAGAAACCAATTGCATCTTCTGTTTCCCTGCTGGCCCTTTGCTAAAGCTCATTCTTTTTTCACTTTGCTTTTTTCCTTAATTAGGTGACATGATAGATTTTACCCTGCGTTTGGCCACTCTCTTATATTATCCATTCCTGTGGCATTTAGAGATGCAGCCATTCCCCTCCTCCAGCCTACATTTTCTATAGGCTTCAGATTAAAAGCCTGGATTTCCAATAACAGGAGGTATTTGATTTGATTTTCCCCTTCTTTAGGAAACAAAATTGCTTTTATAGATGTATCTCTCTCTCCCTCTCCCTCCCTTCCTCTCTCTCTCTCTCTGTGTCTCCTTTCCCTTTTCTCTGTTTCTCTGTGTGTGTCTCTTTGTCTGTCTTTCTATCTGTCTCTCCTTTCTATCTTTCTCCTTCCCCTTTTCTCTGTCTCTCTGTATGTATGTCTATCTCTGTCTTTGTTTCTGTCTCTCTCTGTCTCCTGCCTTTCTCCTTTCTCTTTTCTCTGTCTCTGTGTTTGTCTTTGTGTGTCTCTGTTTCTCTCTCTGTATCTCTCTCTCTCTCTCTCTGTGTTTCTGTCTCTGTCTCTCTCCTGTCACAGGCAGAGCTAGCCCATTTTCTCCCTAATTTATTGATGAGCACTCAGGGAAGAAAAAAAAGAGGCTGCTGAAAGTGATATTGATGGCTTATTATGAAAGCACTCAGTCCTACATGCCTCACTACCCTTTAAACATTGCTTAGAACATAGAAGTTACTGAAAACCTAACACGCCTATAAATATTTGTCATAATTAAAGGAGGAAAAACACCAAGTGCTGGTGGAAGATAGTATTTCTTGCCCGACAGGCTGCAGAGCCCAAGATGGTCAGCCCAGCATCCAGGACCAACCACGAGGACAGTGAAAATCTGCTCCCCTGCCCTTCTCCCTTTCACTGGCTTCTCAGAGGGATGTTGTCAGCTGAACTTCTGCACTCTGCCCTTTTCAAAGGCAAATGCCACCCACAACCTACATCAGAAATGCTTAGCACTGTTAACCTCAACAGGGCCAGGGAGGCAGAGTACTTGGTATTCAATCTGTGTGTAACTGCAGGGGAGCCATCTTGGGTGAGAAGTTGACTGATGGCATCTGATAAATTAATCTACATGGAGGTTCCTAGGATCAAGGAATTAGAGGTAGGAGGGAAATCAAAGCATAAGTCAGGGATTTAAAGCTTCAATGTGAGAGATTCCTGAGATCTTAGAGTTCATTTAATCCAACTCCCTGACTTTACAGATGAGGAAATTTAGGCACAGAGACTGCTTGCCCAAGGGTCACATGGTCAATGTGTGTCAAAAGCAGGACTTAAACCCTGACTCTAAGACCAGATGTCAGTCATTACCTATGCTTCCTCTGTCCACTCTGCCCACCCTTACTTTACAGATGGAGAAACTGAGGCTCAGATTTAGCAATTTACCCAGGGTCCCAAGGTAATAAGTCCATAGTATCATAGAGTTAGAACAGATCTTAGAATCCATTTAATCCAAATTTCTCATTTTACAGATGAGGAAACTGAGGCCCACAAGGTTTAGAGATTTGCCTGAGGATACATGTGTAATACTGATCAAAGGTGGGGTTTGAACACAGCTGTTTGGTATCCAGAGCCAGTGGCCTTCCCAGGAGCCCCTCCTAGGTGTTAGGGGCTTAATACTTCCTCCTCCCAGGACTATTTTCCCTAATCATCTCCCCCACCCTACCCCCAGGTCTCACTGCCACCTCACTGTCTCCTTTACCCATGTTGTTCCTGGGATTCCAGGGCTCAGAGAATTTTTCCTGAGTTCTTCCTCCCCAGAACTAGTCACAGAGGAGACACATTCAAATCCTGCCCATCCTTGAAGGCCTAAGGCAGGCCCCACCTCCTCCAGGACACCTGTCCTGACTATGCCAGCCCATGCAAACATGCCTGCTTGGAAATCCAGCAGTGGGCAGTTTCCACACTTGGTAACACATTGCCTGCTCTTCCATAATAGACACCATGTGCGTGTGTTTGCTTCCTCTAACTGGATCATGGGCTTCTGGAGAATGGACGCCCCATGTCCTACTTTTCTGTCTCTCTATAACATTCTCTCCCCCTTTTCCCTACTGCCCCCCAATAGAAGGAGAGTGCCTCAAAGGCAGGGACTGCGTCATTTTCTCTTTGGCTCATCAGTCCCTGGTACCTTTTTGCTGAATTTGTGATTTCACCTGTGGGGTTCTCCTTGGGAGGAATCTTCCTTCTCTGGATCAGGATCTGTTCTGCAACTTACATGCTTGGAATATGGCCTAACTCTATTGCAAGGTTAAGGGTCTTGCTCTTGGTCACACAGTCACCAAGTATCAGAGGTAAGACTTGAACCTGTCTTCCTGACACTGAGGCTGGCTGTCTATACCAGGCCTCTTCTTCAGCTGCATACAGTAGACACTAAATAAATAACATTTACCAGCTGTGTGACCCTTGGCAATTTGCTTAACCTCAAATTGCCTCCGTTTCCTCATCCATAAAATGGGGCTAATATTCACACCTACCTTGCTGGGTTGTTGTGAAAATAAAAATGAAATAATATTTATAACACACCTGGCCAGCCTTAAAGTGTGATATACATGCTTTTGTTTTTATTATTATTGACATCTTCCTCTTAGCATGTTCTAACAAGGATTATGTTCTGTGCACAGCAGGCGCTTAATGCATGCTCACTAAGGCAGAGGACTGGAAAGTGAAGCAAACTACATTCCATAGTGATGGAGACTGACTTCATCAGTACCTATGTCCTATTCTTATCACCGGGTGTGAAGGCCGATCAGCAATGTGGCTTGGCCAGGCTTCACTCACAGGTGCTGTGGTGGGGGATTGACGTTGGCCTCGAAGGCAGATGGGCCCTAACAACAAAAGGTGCTGTTTTCCTCCACGCAGATGCCTGGGTATTAAAAATAAAGTGCCTCCAATGAGCAGCACACGCCGGGAGGAGCCTTTAAATAGTGTATTTCTCAGAGTTCTCTGTGTGGCATCAGCTGTGCCATGGCTCAATGCCATGTGGGTGGAAACCAAAACAATTGATGCCTCTAAAAATAAGTGGGTCCTAGGTGGAGGGTACAGCCCTGGGATCATTTGGGCCACACCCCTTGGGGGCCACCTCTGCCCCCTCCTTCTCTGGGCCCTCCATCTGGCACTGCCAGTCAGGTGTGTGCATGGATGGGTGTGGGCGTGGGGGGAGCAGGTCAGACACTGGCTCACCCAGATGGAAATCTGGCTGCTTTCTGGGAAGAAGTCGGCCCAGCATGCTCCCTGCAGCCTCCACCCGACCCAAGAAGAAGCCACCTCCACACACAGCCCTAGAAAGCTGCAATGTTTGTGTTACAGGGAAGGAAGTCGGGCTAGAGACTTAGGAGGCAGCATGTTATAGTGGGAGGAATGCCGGATGTGGAGTCAGAAGGACCTGAGTTTGACATGGGCAAGCTGGGAGATGCCTAACAAGAATTAGCCCCCTCTCTTCCCATCTGCCTCAGATCCAGTCCTCCAAAGAACTGCCCCATGTGCAGAGAGACCTCAAGAGGTCTGAGAGAGGCCCTTTCTGACTCCTGCTAAATACACATCTCACAAACACAGATAACACCAGGCAGGTGGCTGCATAGCTGGGCCACCACAGGAGGCCAGTGAACTGGGCTCTGTCTCAGGCCTCAGCCAGGATTCTGTCCTTGGACACTGATCATCATTTATGTTTGTTTGCTTTGGAAAACTACCCTCCTTGTCCCTCTGCATTAGGTTAAATATCAGAATGGAGGGGGAAAGGAAAGGCAAGGACCCTGAAAAGGAAGAATGAGAGGAGGAGGAGGAGAAGAGGAAGAGGAGGAGGAAGAGGAGGAAGACGAGGAGAGGAGGAAGAAGAAGAAGGGGGCAAGAAGAAAGGGGAGAAGAGGAGGAAGAAGAAGAAAAAGAAAAGGAAGAAAGAAAGCAGTAATAGCTGAAATTTCTACTGGATGTCCCAAACCTTAGTGTGGTTTTAAGCTTTAATAACTTCAGAAGAATGAATGTTACAAATGAAGAAAAACCAACACCTGAAAGGTTAATTACTTAAATTTTGAAAAACATTCATATTTCTTATTAATATTCACCATAACCACCATCTTGTGCTATACACCACTCTAGTGATGTTTAACAATTTTATAGCAAAATTTTATAGCAAAATTCTAGCCATCACTCTAGACAATTTTAAAACTTTGTAAAAACTTTTATCAGTCACTGCTAAACATCAAATGACTGCCTTTGTAATCCTGGCCTTGAGATCATGCAAAGAATGAGGGTTTGATGCCTATGTGACAGTCTGCACTTGATTCCACAAGAAAAAGTTCTGTGGAGATAGATTAGGTGACTGGGGTAGCCAGGCTAGAAGACCTCTCCTGTCCCTACATGTGGCCAAGGAAGTGTCCTCCAGAGACTTGTGGAATGAACAAGGCACAATGATATTGGTCTACGTCATGTTAAAATGAAAATTTACTATTCAAAATTCCCAAATCCAAGTAAGTGTAAAAGAAATGTAAATGATCTTTTGGTAAGTTTGTAGCCTTTACATGAAGACTTTTGGGACCACTTGTATTTAACTTTCTTTATTTTATGAGGCTTGCAAACACAAACTCATTTAGTCCTCCAATGAGGTAGTTATGGCCAATATTATGATATCCATTTTCCAGAGGAGAAAACTGAGACTTGGAACAAAGAAGTGTCTTTTCGCTAATGACACAGCTAGTTATGGGATCCTAAGTCCAGGACCTCTGGCCACTGTACCAGGAGGTATCTCAAACCAAGAAAGAGGACCATAGAGAAGGAAGTGAGACTCACCGCAGATCTGTCTATGGCTGAGGCACCCAGAGAAGCAAATTTCTGCAAAAAGAAGGGTGAAGAGGCCAGAGTCAGGTTTATCAAGGGCCGCAAAGGAAGAAACAAGGAGGGAGAGGAAGACAGGGCCCGAGAAGGTTTACTGCATAGGTTCAGGAGAAAGGGACAACACAAGACTCACCTTCTTGCCTTCAGCCTTTTGGCTGAGCTTCCCCGAGGAAGGCAGTGTAGAGACGGTAAAGTTATTGGGGTCTTCACAGTCTCGGATTTTGGATTCCTTTATCAGTGAATCCAGTTTCTTCTTGGCGATGTTTTCTACTCGTTTCCGATTGGTGGAAGCCTGGGCACAGGTGAGAATCTCAGTTACCTAGGGGATCAAGTTAATAACAAACATGCACACAGAATAAAAGGGAAGCTGAAAGTATCATTTTACTTTTTTATCTTTGTGTTGCTTCCCTCCCCAACCCATGCCTAGAACATGGCACATAGTAGGTGCTTAATAAATGTTTATTGATTGATTAACTGCTTACTTGACTACCTGTGAATTCCCCCAGTAGGAATACAAGCTCCCCGAGGACAGCAACTATTTAATTTCTGGTTTTGTGTTTCTTGTGTCCAGTAAAATGCCTGGCACATAGTAGGTGCTTAATGTTTATTGACTGACTAGCTGCTTACTTGACTATCTGTGAATTCCTCTAGTAGGAATACAAGCTCCCTGAGGGCAGCGATTATTTAATTTCTGGTTTTGCGTTTCCTGTGTCCAGTAAAATGCCCAGCACATAGAAGGTGTTTGGTAAATGCTTGCTGAAATGAATTGAGTTAGCCAGATATCAGAAGATACTATGCTGTTGAAGCCAGGCACCTCCAATTCTACATAGGGGGACTCTTTTACCTTTCCCTGGTGAGAAAAGAAGAGTTGGTTAGTCAATCACCTAACCTACCAGAATAGGGAAAGTCTAGAGCTACCAAGTGCAGCTAGGTGGCAAAGTAGATAGGGTGCCAGGTCTGAAATCCAGAAGGCTCATCTTCCTAAATTCAGATCTAGCCTCAGACACTTAAAAGCTGTGTGACCCTGTATAAGTCACTTAACCCTGTTTGCCTCAGTTTTCTCATCTGTAAAATGACCTGGAGAAGAAAATGGCAAAAGATACCACTCCAGTATCTTTGCTAAGAAAACCCCAACTGGGGTCATGGAGAGTCAGACACGACTGAAATAACTGAACAATAAGAACTGAAAATACCACATTCAGCAAAAGCATAGCTCAAAGGTGGAGGGGACCCTCAAGGCCATGTGGCTCACTAATACAGTCTGATTAGACTAGGACCCTTCATCCAGGGGAAGGAGGGTAGAAGGGCAGACAGGCAAGAGCCCATGAGGACAACCTCTGATGTGAAAGAAATTCCATTAAGCCCCATGTTTATTTTTGTCACACCTACTGGTGCTTGGTGTACTCAAAGGTTGCATTACTTTAGATTGGTACATTTGTAAAAGGTTCATTTCCCTTCATTTGCCTTGATATAACATGACACAGATTCTACTTCCCTTGGGCTATTCCAAATGGGTCTAAACATACGGTCTAGGCTTAGACAATTTCCTGGGTTACAGTTACAGGTATGACTTCATTTCCCAGAAACAGACCAAAACTGAGACCTAAAGATGAGGAGCAAACATATGTCTCCTTGTATCTTTTCGTATGAGTGGGTGTTCCACTCATGCTTACTAGGTTATTTATAAACCCTATAGTTATTTGGCTGGGAGGGGTGTGGGAAGGGAAGGTGGCAGGGATCCTGTGCTTCTGTTCTTGGAGATTAATATGCCACACCCATATCCCTCTAGAAGCAACTAGGTAGCACATTGGATAAAGCCCTTGGGTCTGGAGTCAGGAAGATCTAAGTTCAAATTCAGCCTCAGCCACTTACTAACTGTGTGACCCTGTGCAAGTCACTTAACTTCATTCCTCCTCAGTTTCCTCATTTGTAAGATGAGTATATTAATACCACCTATCTCCTGAGGTTGTTATGAAGATAAAATGAAATAATATTTGTAAAATGCTATTCAAATCTAAATGCTTGCTAAATGCTAACAGACATATCATCTATGATATTACGCTATGATGATCATATTGTGATCTATGAGTCATTGATTGAATCAGGGCTGGTTGTCCCTTCTTGGAGGCTCTCCAGTTTCCATAAATAACCAGATGTGCTCTGACCAGGGCAGAGAACAGCAGCCTTCATCCCTTCCTTTGTAACCTGACTTCCTAGCTCCTGAGTCTCCAATATTGCCCTGCCTGGCAGAAAGGGACACAGAGGTCTGCTTTCTCTTGGAACACACAACTCACAATAGATTTAAGAAAAGAAGTTAAGTCATCCTCAGGCAGTTTGGTTTTTAATTTTGAGAAATTCACACTGAGCCATCCTAACCCAATTCTGAACACTCACTGCCAGCTCTCAAACAACTAGGAGGAGGTCTGTTCCTGGGGAGTTTTCCCCTATAATTGTCATCCCATTTCTTTGGCCCTCAGGGGATAATAAAATCCACAGTGACTCAGAGTGGAGCTGTAAGACTTTAATCACAGAACACTGTATGACTTCGGAAATAGCCAAACAATTTGTTTTTCCTGGTTCCTGCAAAGGTTTAAACAGTCATTCTCCCCTAAGGACCATAAAGACAACTCCTGACTTCCCAATCTCTTTCATAAAACTGTCCAGCTCCATTTAGGCCATCCAGAAGAGGTATATACAGTGACAGAGAGACACCCCACTCAAGAACTCCAGAGATTGAAGGAAGATTTGGCCACTAGGGTACCTATCAACGTTTTATTGCAAGTAATAATCACCAGCCATAAAAGGTAGCCAACAGGATGGACTCCCTGCTCTTAAAACAGCTGGTTCTCTCAGGCTGGCTCACTTCTGATTTTATTTTTTAACTCTTCCAATGTCTTTGAGGAGAGAGGTTGGTGTATCATTTCCCAGAAGTGGGAAAGGAGACATTGAATGAAAGCCTACAACTCTATGGTGATGACCCCATGCTACAGCCTGGGTGCCAGCTGCTAGAGGAGAAAGGCCCAGGGAGGGAGAGGAGAGCTGCTTTCTCCCCCTTCCCTCCCTCATTTCTCATTCCCTGCACAGCTGCCAAAGGGACATTCTCAAAGCCGATATTGTTCCTGGGCTCAATCAATGCCATTAGCTCCAGCTAACTTCCAGGATCAAAGAGAAATAAATTCATCTATTTAGCATTTAAAGCTTTTCACAACATGGTTGCAGCCTGAATTTCCAGGCTTCTGATACCTTACTTCCCTTCACAGACAGATGAGTGTCACAATACTGGACTTGGAAGCCAGGAAGGCTCAAGTTCAAATCTTGTCTCAGATACTAATTAGCTGTGAGGTCCTGAGCTAATCACTTAAACCCATTCAGCCTCAGTTTCCTCATTTGTGAAATGGATATATAATAATACCACCTATCTCTCAGGGTAGTTGAGAGAATCAAATGAGAAAACATATGTGAAGCAAACCTTAAAGCGTTATGTAAATGCTAATAATTATTGTTGTGGTCATTATCAATGTATGCCATGGTCCACCCAAACTAGCCTTCTTGCTGCTCTTCACACATGACCCTCAAGCTCTCACTTCCAAGCCTTTGTACCTCATGCCTGATACACAATCTTTCCCCATCTGCCCCTTTGAATTCCCTAGTTTCTTTCAAACATCAGTCCAAGTGCTACATGTAGCCATTCTCTTCTGCCCCACTTCCAATTACATTGTATTTCTTTTCTATAGATTTATAAGTGTAGACAACATCTCCTCCAACAGAATGGAAGCTCCCTGAGGGCAGGAATTGTTTCTGTTTCTCTCTGTCTCTGTCTCTCTCCTCTCTCTCTCTTCTCTTCCCCCCCTTCTCCTTCTCCTTCTCCTTCTCTCTCTCTCTCTCTCTCTCTCTCTCTCTCTCTCTCTCTCTCTCTCTCTCCCTCCCTCCCTCCTTCCTCCCTCCCTCTCTTTCCCTCCCTCCCTCCCATTTTGATTGTACCTACTACAGCGCCTAGTTCCTAGAATACTCTCAACAAATGCTTGTGGATTCCTTGATTCAAGTAGTCAAAGAATTGATATATAGAGGAAGAATTCAATTGATCCTACTAGGTTCAAGAGACTGGAACCAAGGGCAATTAGGGAAAGTGGTAAAGAGGCTGATTTAGACTAAAAGTCAGAAGTTGTCCCAAAGGAGAAAGGGAGGGGGAGAAGGGAGGGAGGGAAGGAAGGAAGAAAGGAAGGAGGGAGGGAGGAAGGGATCGGGGATGGAGGGAGCAAGGGAAGGGAGGGAGGGAGGGAAGGAGGAAGGAGAGAGGGAGGAAAGGAGGGAAGAAAAGAAGGGGGAAGGAAGGGGGAGGAAGGGGGAAGGAAGGAAAGATATAAGGAAAGAAGGATGGGATGAAGAGAGGAAGAGAATGAGAGAAGGAAGGAAGGGGGAGGGGGAGCATGGCATGATGAAAAGATCACTTGACCTAGAGTCAGAGGACCTGGGTCTACCAATTATTTCCAAAGTGATCCTGGGCAAGCTTCAGGATGTAGCATGAGGTGGTCAATAGAAAACCAGATTTGGAGTCAGGAAAACTTGAGTTCCAATCCTATCTCAAATATTATCTGTATAACCCTGGACAAGTCACTTAACATCTTCCAGGATCAGTTTCCAACTCTGTAAAATTAAAGGCTTGTATTAGACCTGATAGCCTTTAAAGTCACTTCCATGAATACATATTCCCTCTCAAACCTCAAAAACCATAAAGCACTTTTATTAAGCACCTACTGTGTTCCAGGCACTAGAGATACAAGAACAAAAGTGAACCAGTCTCTGATTTCAAGGAGCTTGTATAGACTGAGCAAATACCTCATCCAAAGACAATCCCATTGGTAGGCTGGTGTCTCCAAAGCATCTATGACCATCCCAGGGCAGGGAAACAGTGTGGTAAAATCACTTGCAATGGAGTCAGGAGTCCCAAGGTTGAAATCTTTTTCGGATGCTTAATACTTATGTAACCCTGGGCAAGTCATTGAGCCTCAATTTCCTCATCTGTAAAATGAAAAGGCTGGACTAAGGTTCCTTCCAGCTCTAACTCTATGACCCAAAGGGAGCCTTGGAGCAAGGCATGCCCTGCAGGGAGAATGTTCTAGCTGGAGACCACTGAAGATATGGGCTTGGGATGCCCAGGCTGTGCGTGGGTTAGTTGGAGTTGATTTGCTCTTCCTCATCCCAGCATCAAATCTATTTACAGGGCTTCACAAGAACATTTCCCTTTGAACACTGCCATCCTGCTGGTTAAAAGACCTTCCACCCAGCAAGCCCCCTCCACCCTCCCAGTTATTTTTAGCCTTCCTTTCCTGACTTCTGAACTTCAAGTGGGAGTCGCATATGTTATCTCTTGAGAATACCAATCTTCATCTCTTCTGGCTGACGCTGCTTCCTGGGCTCCAGTCAACTTTGCATGCCTGCTGAACCCAGTGAGAATGGGAGCTTCCTCAAGACCTCACGTTCATGGCTGGCCTGAGGCTCATGTTCTCAGCCAAGGCCTGAGACTCTGGGACTTACATCTCCATTCATAAGCTTGCAATCATCATCAATTTCATCAGCGCTGTCCTCATCGGAGACATCCCCCTCTTCTGCATCTTCACTGATATTCGCCGGGAGTTTCTTCCCCTGGGGACCAAAAAGAAAAAATAAATTGCTGTCAGATGGTGAGATTAAATAAACTAAGAAAAGAAGGACAAAGCAGGTGGGGGAGCTCAGCACCCTTGGCTACATCCTAGCCACCATCTCTTCTCTGGAGTTCTTTCTCCCCTCCAGGTTTTCATGACACTGCCTTCTCCTGGTTCTTCTCTTATCTGTCTGACCTCCCTGTGGGGTACGGGCATTTTAGTCAACTTAACTGCATAATTCCAAAAATGGTTGCATTGATTCACAATCACCCACATGTCCTAGTGTGCTTATCTTGCCACAGCCAACTGACTATTCCCACTTTTTGTTATCTTTGACAATTTGTAGGGTATAAGCTGAAAACTCAGGGTTCTTTTGATTTGCAGTACTTTTAATGGTAGGGATTTAGAGTATTCTTTCCTATGATTGTTAACAGTTTGTAATTCTTCTTTTGAGAAGTTTGTTCATATACCGTGACCATTTCTTTATTAGGGAATGGATTTTGGTCTATGTCTGTTAGTTGTTTAAATATCTTGGATACCAAATCTTATCTGAGAAATCTGATGCAAAGATTATTCCCCATTTCACTTCTACTCTTCTAATTCTAGGCACATTACTTTTGTCTGTGCATGAACTTTTCAGTCCCATGTAATCAAAATTATCTATTTTATTTTTTGTAATTGCCTCTGTCTCTTGTTTGGCTATGAACACATCTCCTAAACATGCCAACACAAGAACTAGTCACAGTTGCAGAAAACTCACGATGGGGCATGCTACCCACGTCTAGATAGAGAAGTGATTGGACTGAAGAGTGTAGACCAAGGAATATATTTTTGGACATGAATACTGTGAGAATTTGTTTTGCTTGACTGGATATATTTGTAACAGGTTTTGTTTTTCTTGTTTTATTTTTCATGAATGGGAAAGAGAAGGAAGAAGGGAAAGAGATTGGAGCTGAAAAAAAATAAAATTGAATTAAAACCCCCAAATATTAAATACCCCCCCCCACCCTAAGGAATATTTCCCCTACCCATAGCTCTGAATCATGATCTGATTCACTTCTAATTTGGGGGGCATTTTAAAAATATTAAATCCACTCATTTGTTTAGAATTTATTATAGAATATGTTGGTCTAAACTTAATTTCTGCCATAATGTTTTCTAGTACACCAACTGCCTTTTGGACTTCTCAAACTGGATGTCTTGTGGGCATCTTAAGCTCAACATGTTTAAAAATCAAATAAAATATCTTCTCATGTTAACCGTCCCTTTTCCCCAAGTTCTCTTTCTCTGTTGAGAGCATAACCATGCTCCCAGGCACTCAGGGCTCACAACTGAGGTGACATTCTTGACTTCTTTTTTATACTTGTTCCACATATCCTATTTGTTGTCAAATCTTGCTGTTGCTGTCTTCACAGCATGTCCCGTATGTGGCCCTTTCTTTCCTCTGACACTGCCACCATCTTGTTGCAGACCGTCATCACTTTCATTGTTATTGTAATAGTTTGCTGGTTCATCTTCTCTGCCTCAATTTTCTGCCCACTCCAATGTACTCTCCACTCAGTGGTCAAAGAGATTCTCTCAAAGCATAGACCTCATTGTGTCCCTGTCCCAGCTTAAATTCCAGTGATTCCTTATTACCTCCAGAATAAAATATAAAAAGCTGTTTGGCATTTAAATCCCTTTACAACCTGCTCTCTCCCTTCCCTTCCAGTTTTCTCATACCTTATTCCCTCCCAAGTACCCTATAATCCAGTGACAGTGGTTTCTTTACTGTTTCTCACATGTGATACTCCACCTCCACTCTCCATACTTTTTTTTTTTTTTAAAGCAATTGGGGTTAAGTAACTTGCTCAAGGTTACACGGCTAGTCATTTGATTTATGCGTGGGTGCTCATTTTCTGAGGCCGGATCTGATCTCGGTCATCCAAACTCCGAGGCCGGCGCTCTTACTCACTGCGCCACCTAGCCGCCCCTTTAGGGCAATTGGGGTTAAGTAACTTGCCCAAGGTTACACGGCTAGGTTTTTGTTTGTGCGGAATAAGTGTCGGAGGCCGGCTCCGAACTCAGGTCCTTCTGATTCCAGGGCCGGCGCTCTATTCACTGCTCCACCTAGCCGCCCCCACTCTCCATACTTTTATATGGCTAGCCCTCATGCCTGGAATGCCCTCCTGCCTTGCTCCCACATTCTGACTGCAAGAGTCAGCTCAAATCTCACCTTCATCAGGAGACCTTTCCTGGTTAGTACCATGGCCAGCAACTCCCTCTGAGGTTACCTTCTACCTGCTCTGAATGTAGTGTGTGTGTGTGTGTGTGTGTGTGTGTGTGTGTGTGTGTGTGTGTATCTGTGTGTGTGTGTGTGTGTGTGTAATACATACACACATTATTGTTCAGTTGTTTTTAGTCATGTCTAACTCTTAGTGACCCCATTTGGGGTTTTCTAGGCAGAGATAATGGAGTAGTTTGCCATTTCCTTCTCTAGCTCATTTTGCAGATGAGGAAACTGAAGCAAAGAGGGTTAAGTGACTTGCCCAGGATCACACAGTTAGGAATTTTCTGAAACCAGATTTGAACTTTATGTGTGCCTGAATGACTCCCCCAAGACCACAGATGTTAGCAGCAGAAGCCAGCTGAAGCTTTCCCCCCATCCTGATGCCAGGTTTTTTCTCCCACCAAGAGGGCAGGAGAGATCATTCTGTGGCTGAGCTATGACTCAGTTCCACTCAACTTTCCTTCTTTATAGGACTGGCAGGAGAGTCCCAAGGGAAGGCTCCAGATGGCTGGCTATCCAGTTATGGTCCTCAATCCCTTTCTGCTTTCTGAGAATAAGAGAATGTGTCACCCTCTGCCTTTAGGACACGACTTCAAAACCCTTCAGTGATCAGGACCAGAGGCAGAGAAGAGGGTTCAATTCAAAGGCCAGACTTGCCTAAATCAGTGGCTAAGTGACTTTTCCTGGAAATGGACACTTCATTAGGGAGAGATGAGAGGTTAGCAGCCAGAAGGGCCTCAGGGCTGCAGGAGCACTGACAGGCTCATCAGACAGTACAGCATGTGATTCCCCCAGGGCTAGATCTGGACTGACTCCCCCTTCCCCAGCACCCAGGTCCTAGCAAGCACAAGGTGATTAGATCACAGATTCAGAGCTAAAAGGGATTGTAGGGCCCTTCTAGTTTTGTAAAAATGGATAGAGAGGTCTGATTAGATGGCCAGTCGTTCTTGAGGGCCTGCACTGTCTTTTGCTTCTTTTTGTATCCCCAGCATAACCTGACAGATAATAGTTACTTAGTAAATGTTTATTGAATTGAAGTGACTTGACAGGGTCCCATAAGTAGTGGGGAGCAAGCTGAAATTCAAACCCAGGCTCTTTGATCCCATTTCTAGCACTGTTTCCATGGTAACTTGTTGCTTTCAAGACAGCTATGGTTTCTGAGAGGTTGCCTGGAATTCTTAGAGTCTGGCACACAGTAACTGCTTAATAATGCTGTGATGATGATGATGATGAAGAAGAAGAAGATGATGATGATGATGGTGATGAAGATGAAACACTAAATGGATCAGGGGATAGAGCACTGGGTCTAGAGTCAGGAAGACCTGAATTCAAGTCTTATCTCAGACACTTACTAGCTGTGTGACCATGGGCATCACTTAGCTTATGTCTCTGACTCAGTCACCTCATCTGTAAAATGGGGATTATAATAGGACCTACCTCCTAGGGTTTGTTGTGAGGGTCAAACGAGATAAGAACTGTAAAGTGCTTACTTTAGCATGGTCCTGGCACATTGTAAGTGCTCTATAAATGTTAACTATTATTATTGTTATCGGTTATTATCTATTACTATTGAATGTTTCTAAGATATCTAGACAAGTGGTAGGGTGGTATTATGGGAATAGCAGTGGATTTGGACCAGAATTCAAATCCCACTTAAGCCACTCACTTACCCTGTGTGACCTTAGGGAAGTTTCTTAACAACTGGTTCTCAATCTGTTCCTCTTTAAATGAGGGGGTTAGTCTAGGTCATTTCTAAGGTCCACTTCCATTTCAGTTCTATGCTTCTCATATAAGATAAGGGTTTAGAAGGAACCTCAGAGACAATCTAGCCCAATCTCCTCATTTTACATTTGGGGAAACTGAGGTTCAGAGTGATCCAGGTTAAATTATTTAGCCAAGGTCACATTGGCAGAGCCAGAAATATGATCATAGAAACTTATATCTGGGAAGGATCATAAGGTTCAATCCTTACTTGACCAGGAGTCTCCTAGACAGCATTCCCAACAAAGTGATCATCTAAGCCTTGAGGCCTTCTAGTGATGGGGAAGTCCATTCCTCTAAGGGAGTCCATCCCACTTTTGGACAGCTATAATTGTGAGGATTATTTCCCTTGAGTGGAACTGAAATCTTGAAGGTGGTAACTTGGAAAGAACGTTGGATTTAGAGACAGTGGACCTGGATTTGATAACTAACTTTGTTATTTTCTATGTGAGTTAATTTATCTCTCTAGGGTCCAATTTTCTCATCTATAAAATGGGAAGTAGGGCAGCTAGGTGGCACAGTAGACAGCACTGGGCCTGGAGTCAGGAGGACCTGAGTTAAAATATGACCTCAGATACTTCTTAGCTATGTGACCCTGGGCAAGTCACTTCACCCTGTTTGCCTCAGTTTCCTTATCTGTAAAATGAATTAGAGAAGGAAATGGCAAACCATTCCAGTATTTCTGCCAAGAAAACCCCAAATGGGGTCATGAAGAGTCAGACACAACTGAAATAGCTGAAAAATAAAAATGGGAGATGGGCTGGATTTGAGCACCACTGAGGTCCTTTTCAGCTCTAGGGATAAAAATTTATTATTCTACGACAGCTGTGTGCCTCATTTTCCTCATCTGTCAGAGCTAGACGACTTCCAAGGTCCCTTCCTTCCCTCAGACTAGAAACTTGTGTTTTCTGCATCAATTCAGGCTTCTGAGGTCAGGCCAAAACTAGAGCCGAAAGCTGTATCTGGAATTCTACACCAGGGCATTTTCTAGAAGATCACACTGCTTCTGACAGTGTAAATCCTCTTTCTGTCATTCTCCTAGCCCAGGGGCATGCTGGAGTCAAATCATACAGGTTTATGAAAGCCAGTTGTGAGCATTTACATCCCTGAAATCAGCAATTATTCCAAATTGTGACTTGTTGATTGTCTATGACTTTAAAAAGTGATGGAGAAAATGTGAATAATGTGTATTAAACTTTAAAGCATGCCCTGCATTTTCAGAGAGCATTTACCAGTATACCCTTGCCCCAACCTACATGGAAAACTAGAGCAGGCACACAGGAGTCTGGAAGCCAAACTTCTTCTCCTTCTCTGATGCCTGAGCTCTCCAGCCCTGCCTGACAAATCATAGCAACATAGGTTTATATTTTAAGCAATATTTTTCCAATTACATGTAAAGACCATTTTTAACAGTCATTAAAAAGTTTTGAGTTCCAAATTTTTCTCCCCCCTCCCTAAATGATAAGCAATTTGGTATAGATTATAGAGGAACATAGATTTAGAATTGGAAGAGAGACCTTAGAAGCCACCTAGTCCCATCCTTTCATTTTACAAATGAGGAAACTGAGACTGAAAAAGATTCCATGACTCACATAAGGTCACACAGGTAGTAAGGGTGTGGGACAAGATTCGAACTCAGGTCTTCCTGATGCCATGCCTTGTACTTTATCCATCCTGTCACTTAGCCTCCCTATCCCTTTCCTGAGCCCCAGTCTTTCATCAGTAACCATCTGCTGGACATCTCTACTTAGCCCCTTTGGTGTCTCAAAGTCAAGATAACCAAAAGTCATTAACTTTTCTCCAAATCCCATCCTCATTTTCAACACCTTTGTTTCTGGCATGAGCACCACCAGTCATTCATGTTGGCAACCTTGAAATCATTCAGGAAATACAGAAAAACTCTCACCTTCTTGTTATTGGAAGGTATACCTATCTCTCTCTATTAAGATTATTAATCATAATAGATTAAACTTACTAACCTTAACATATTAATATCTTTAGTTTTTTTGTTATGATTCTCACAACTATTGAGTCTGTGGTCCATTAGAAACACCAGGTCATTTTCAGCCATCTAGGAGATGTCTATGAGGAATCCCTGGCCCTCCCCAGGTCCCCAGGCAGTGGGCTACCACCCCAGGATGGCCAGGACAGGTAGGGCCTTTACCTTCACTAAGATCTTCCCTTTCAGCTTCTCAGGAGATGGCAGAGTGGTGGAGTCTTCCTCACTGCTCACTGTTGACAAGTCCAGTTTGTCCCCTAGGATGTCAATCAGGTACTGTGCCATCTTCTTCTGCTGAAGGACACTGCAGTGGTTCTCAATGGACAGGATCACTGGGTACCTGGGGGGAGGAAGAGGGGCATATAAGAGGAGTTGCCTCATAGAACTAGGAGCAGCTGCTGGACCCAGGCACGCAGGAACAGGGGAGAGAAAGGTGCCTTTGTCAGAGAACTGAGGCAATATAACAAGGAGTGATCTGGGCAGATGAGGTTCTGGAAGCAAATGCAGGCTTTTAAGAAAATGTACATGTTTGAGAAAGGGAGGGGGAAGGAGAGAAGCAGAAGAGGATTGAGGGGGGAGGTGCACAGAGAGAGAGAAAGGAGAAAGAGGAGAAAAGGAGGGAGAGGGAGAGAGAGAGGGAGGAAGAGGGAGAGAGAGAGGGAGAGAGAGGGGGAGAGGGAGAGGGAGAGGGAGAGGGGGAGAGAGAGAGAGAGAGAGAGAGAGAGAGAGAGAGAGAGAGAGAGAGAGAGAGAAAGGAAAGGGAAGAGGAGGAGAGAGATGGAAAGAAATAGCAAAAAAGGAGAAAAGAAAGGGAAAGAAGGGGAAAATGAGAGAGGGAAAAGAAGAGAAGAGGAGGAAGGAACAAAGGGAAAAAGAAGGAGGGATGAGGAGAGATGGGGCAAGAGGATGAAAAAGAGAGAGAGAGAGGGGAAGGGAGAGAGAGGAATACACAGAAGGAGGGAGGGAGAGAGGAAGAGAGAGAATAGAAAGGAGGATGAGAGGAGGACAGAGAAGATGGGAGCAGGAAAGGAAGAGATAAGAAAGGAAAGAAAGGAAGACAGGATGAGAGAAAATCAGAGTGAGCAGGAAGGTAGACAAACCAGAAAAAACATGAGAGCTCATCACTACAATTAATCAACTAAAAAGCATTTATTAAGCACCAACTATGTACAGGCAAGCAAGAGTGACAGGGATACCTGGTCATAGATTCAGAGTAAGAAGGATCCTTCTAGTCATCCTAGACAACCTAGTTATATAATCCAGCCCCTCTCATTTGAAAAATGAGGAAACTTGGGCCCAGAGAGATCTGACGGTTTAGCTAGTGTGTGTGTCTGTGTGTGTGCACACACACATGCTCATGCACACATCTCTCTCTCTCTTCCCTCTTCTCTCTCTCTCCCTTCTCTCTCCTCTCTTTCTCCTTTCTGTCTCTCTGTCTCTCTCTGTCTCTCTCTGTCTCTCTATCTCTGTCTCTGACATTGTCTCTGTCTCTCTCCCACTCCCCCCCCATATATATATCTATCTGATGAGGTGAGGCAGACAGAGCAAGCAGGATACAGGATGTGAGCAGCCAGAGAGGGGATCAGAGGAGCCTCTGCATGGACTTATCAATGTGACTTCACACAGAACCTCCAGTTAAGCTGCCAGCTCCCCCCTCCCCTTTCCTGTTCTCTTGGCTTATCTCTATAGACTCTGACATCCTGGAGGAGTCCTCCCTTCCATTGCTTATCTGTATGATAAGACACCTTCAGCTTCCCTGATTTTCCTGGGCATTCTCTATCTCCCAAACCATATTTAAATCAACTCCTAACCCTACTAATCATTCTGTTTCTCTCATGGGGAAACAGGGACTGCTCGGGTGCATCATCCCAATAAATGTCTTTCTGTAACTTGGAGACTGTCCTAGTAAATTCCTTCAGGACACTAGGATCCACACATCTATTCCCCATCATATCTATCTATCTATCTATCTATCTATCTATCTATCTATCTATCTATCTATCTAAGGTAAGAGCTGCCCCCCACCTTCCTAATTCCCAGGCCAGCCTCTCTTTCCACAGAAGCGGCATGCAGGCTACATTGAACCAAATCAGCAAGATCTGGATTCTAATCCCACCTCAGACCCTTACTAGCTGTGTGCTCTGGGGGTGGAGTGGGGCGACAAACACTTCTCTGTTCCTCAGTTACCTCATTTGCAAAATGTGACTATGACCCTACCTCCCAGGCACAAATGAGATGCTGTGTGGGAAGCACTCTATAGACCTTAAACCTCTATAAAGATGTCAGCTATTATCACTATTACAACTCACAGTCTCATAGCAGAAGGTATTATTGTAATCACATTATTATGTAGACATTATTATAATAGCAATGAATGGCACCACACTTTAAACACCTTCTTAAGAATCTTTTCAGCCCATTGCCATCTCAGCTGCTCTATTAACCTTTTACAGAAGAGCCCACTTAAGTGGGTCAAGACCACTTAAAGACATAAAGCAGGGCAGGGACTCCTGTAACTCCCAGGCAGTGACCACATGCTACATCTGTTAACCTCTTCTCAATTCTAACCTCTCTGCAGCCTTTGACACTATTGTTCATCCCTCTCCTTCAGGACCCCCCTTCCTCCTTCCTGTTTCTCCTCCTACCTGTCTGACCACTCCTTCTCAGTTTACTTTGCTGGATCTTCCTCAACAACATGTCCATAAATGAGAAGTGTTCCCCTACCCCCCAGGCTCTGTCCTAGACCTTTTTCTCTTCTTTCTTTATATTATTTCACTAAGCAATTACACCTGCTCCCATAGACTTCATTATCATCTCTCTGCTGGTGATTCTCAAATCTACTTATTCTGAGACTTAACCTCTCTCCTGAACTCCAGTCTCAAATCTCCAATTGTCTGTTGGACCTGGATGAACTGGATATTCTGTTAAACATCTTAATCTCAATATGTCCAAACGGGTCCTCATTCTTCTCCCCTCTCTGCCCCCTACCTAAGCCAAACCCTCTCCTCTTCCTTACTTCCCTATCCATCTCTTCAGTCACCCAGGCTCACAATCTAGGCTTCATTCTTAACTCCTCACTATTTCGAATCCCTCCTAGCTAATCTGCAGCTAATGCCTGCCATTTGTAATTTTGCAACATCACTCGATGGCAGCTAGTGGGTGCCATAGTGCATAGAGCGCCAGGCCTGAAGTCAAGAAGACTCCTCTGTGTGAGTTCAAATCCAGTCTCAGGCACTTACGATCTGTGTGACCCTGGGAAAGTCCTATAACCCTGTTTGCCTCAGTTTTCTCATGTGTCAAATGAGCTGGAGAAGGAAATGGCAAGCCAATCCAGTATCCTCAGCAAGAAAACCCCAAATGAGGTCATGAAGAGTTAGACACAACTGAAAAAAATGACTGAACAACAACTGAACAAAATGCTCTCTTTTCTTCTCTGCCATTGGCCCCACATTGGTAAAGACCCTCATTACCTCACACATAGCTTCTGGGAGTCTACCTGCCTCAGTTCTCTCCCCACTCCAATCTATCCTCCTTTCAGCCTCCAAAGTGGGTTTCCTCAAGTGTGGGTCTGATCATGTCACCTCCCTTACTCAATAAATTTCAGTAGGCTCCCTATCACCTCTAGGATCAAATACAAAATGCCCTGTTTGGCCTTTAGAGTCCTTCATTCCCTCATCCCTGCTACCTTTCCAGGCTTCTCACACATGATTCCCTTCTGCTTAACCTTCAATCCAGTGACACTGGCTTCCCTGCTGTTCTCCAAACAAGTCATTCCATGGCTTTGCCCAAGCTGTCATCCTTGCCTGGAGTGCTCACCCTCCTCATCTGCCCATCTTAGAATGTCTCATTTCTCTCAAAGTTTGCCTCAAGCATCACCTCAAACACCTTTCCCGATCCCCCAACCTCTAGTCCCTTCTCCCTGAAATTATCTTATATTTGCTTTGCATCTGTTTTGTAAGTTATTTATACAGATTGTTGTTGCATTCCCTGATAGAAAATAACAGCTAATAACTACCTATGAATAATATTAATGTCACTAATGGAATAACAGCTAATATGGATGTGGTGCTTTGCTGTTATCTACTTTAATATTATCTCATTTGATCCTCCCAACAACATGGGGAGGTAGCTGTTATTATTATCCCCATTTTATAGCTGTAGAAACTGCAACAAACAGAAATCAAGTGAATTGCCCACACTTGCACCAGTAGTGAACATTTGGGACTGAATTTGAACTCAGGTCCTCCTGATTTCAGTGTTCCAATTTGCTGCCTCCTTGTGGACAGGGAATATTACACATTTATCTCAGTGTCCCCAGCCCATAGCACAAAGTTCCAGAGATGTCGGTCTCTTTACTGTTCCTTGAACATAGCACCCTATCTCCTGACTCAGTGCCTGTCCGCCATGCTTGAAATGCCTTCCTCCCCCTCATCTTCCCCTCCTGACTTCCCTCACCTCCTTCACAACTCAGCTTCAATTCCACCTTCTTCTAATCTTTTTTTTTTTTTTTTGCTTTTTGGAGGGGGGAAGGCAAGGTAATTGGGGTTCAGTGACTTGCCCAAGGTTGTCTGAGGCCAGATTTGAATTCAGGTCTTTCTGATTCCACAGCCAGTGCTCTATTCTCTATTCTCTCCCACCTTCTTCAAAGGGCCTTTTCCATCCCCTCCCCACTCCCCCTGCCATTACCAGTATCACCTCCCATTTCCTCTCCAGATATCCCCTATGTACCAGGTTATTTACATGTAATCTCTCTAATTAGAATCTGAGCCCTTGAGGGTAGAGACCTTCTTCGTGCCTTTCCTTGTAACCTCATCACCCATCACCTGGTACATAGTAGGTCCTTAATAAATGCTTCTTAGTTCACTGATTAGCTGGCACCAAGTCAGTGCTTAATAAATGCTCGCTGAATTCAATCACGGGCTCTCCATGTCCTTGTCTGTCACAGAGATTCAGAGCCCGACTTCCCTACTCCATGAATCCTGCTAAGCCACCAGCCTGAGCTAAAGTTGCCTATCTCTCTGATCACAATCACGCCTTACTCAGAGCTGGGCCCACCAATTTATGAAGGTGTCACTCTATTTTTAATACTCAAATTAATCTTGTTCCTTTTTTTCCCTTGCTGGTACAATTAACACTTCCTTCCCAGACCGAGAGCCTGCATTCAACAAGACTTGAATGCTAAAGTCATAATAGACAGTCTATTTTGAGAAACTAAATTGGAATTTTTTTTAATGGTGTCTTGCAATCATGCTGAGTGATAACAAAGCAGGCCTGAAGGCTGTGTGTCTCCTCTGGGGTAATTAATATGGGAACCATAATAAACGGGATCATTACATGTATGTGGGAGGCTGTTTGCCCACTGAACCTCAGACACAGGCAGACAAGAACACCACCCAAACAGGGTCCCACACATATACTCCCACATCCAGGCATAGATTTCTCTTCTCCCCCATCAATAAGTCACTAAGTCACTTCAGAATGATAGAATATGAGAACTGGACCTTCTTGGCTATCTGGGCTGTCCAACTCCCCTTGCTATCACATACCCCAATACATCCACCACACAGCTACCATGTGAACCTTCTGCAAAGCACAGCCATGACCTTGCCCAACAGTCTGTTCTGGAGAGAATCTCTGTTCAATAGCATTCCAGAGGGGCTCCAGAGGAGATCAGAGCTTCAGTGAGGGGTGGGGATATAAGGGAAGAAGGAGCCATGAGCTGCTTGCAAGGTGATTTCAGGTGAGAGGGCACCTGCTTTCTGCCAAAAGGAGAGGAGCATGGGGCCAAAGGATGGAATCAGAGATAATGAGAAAGGAGCTTATTGGGACCTGGTTATTTATGGTATGTGTGTGTGTGTGTGTGTGTGCGCGCGCACGCGCGCGCACGTGCGTGTATATATATGTATGTGTGTACATGTGTAAATATGTGCATGCGTGTATATGCATGTACGTGCATATATGTATATATGTGTGCGTGTGTATGTGCGTGTATGTGTGTGTTGGGGGAGGGGCAGTATGGACAGCATGTATGTGCATTTGTTTTGGGGGAAGGGCAGTGTCCCCAGCCCCAAGGACCAATGAGAAGGACTTCTGGATGCCCTATGAGACAAGGCAACGGTATGATGCAGTCTAGCCAGAATATCATTCCTGTCCCAGCAGTTTAGGCATAGCCTCAACCCAACTGGTCCAATCCCATGCAATTATTGGACCTGTTAGCTTTACAGAATGGCAGAACTTGGGACATAGAAGGATCTTAGTGGCCATCTCGATCAAGTCATCCTTGGCCAAATAGCCCAGCTACAACCTACCTGACCATTGGTCCTCCAGTCCCTGCTCAGAGATCTTCTAGAAAGGGGAACCCACACCTCTTCAAGACAAGCCACTTGGGACAGTGCTAATTGTTAAAGAATGTTTTCATTTTGTTTTGCTTATTTTTACACCATGCCTAAATCTGTCTCTCTACACCTCCATCTTGTTGATCCTGGCTCTGCCCTGTAGGGCCAGGCAGAAAAAGGCTTACCCCTCCTCCATCTCATAGCCATTCAAATATCTGAAGACAGTTATCATGTTATCCCTGCCCCCCTCCCCCAAGCCTTCTCTTCTTCAGGTTTCCCATCTCCAGTCTTAATATGGCTACTCAAGGTCTTCATCATCTGTTTTTTTTCCTCTGTCCATTCTCTAACTTACTAAATGTCCTTCCTGAAATGTAGTGTTTAGAGCTAAATATTCCAAATGGGATCTGACCAGGGTAGAGGAGAGAAGACTCATACCTCCTTATTCCTAGATACTATGCCACTCACTACCCATGATTGCATTCACTTTTAGGGGCTGCCAAAATATATGTAAGGCTTTAGAACTGGAAGGAAATTTATTCCAACCCCCTCCTTTTTACAGATGAAGAAATGGAAGCTCAGAGAGGAACTTGTCCAAATTCACACAAGGAGTTAGGATCAGAAGTGAGATTAGAACTCAGCCTCATCTTGCCTAGAGGTAGAGAGATGGACTCAATGGAATAGGGGGTGAGGGGGTAAGGACTCCAGGGATTGCTACTCACTCATTCTTGATGAAGGCATATTTGTTGATTGTCTCAATGACGTCTTTAAAAAGGATCTTGGAGGTCAAGGTATAACCGTGGTGCACAATGGGCTCCCCATCTGGTCCATCCCAACAGTCCACTAAAGAGAGGCAAAGGTCAAGGTCAGTTAATGAGTGTCACAAGGTCCTCCATAGACCTAGCCTTAGAACCTTCCTTGCTGGATTCCTCTCTCCCCATTACCCTTCACACTCCAGTTCAATCAGATTACAATCTCTCTATCTTCTTTCCATCTCCTGCTATCCCTAGCCCTTGGTTCTCATTGCCCTTTACTACCCTCCCCTCCCCCACCTTCATTTATTGAAATCTCTCCTTTCAAAACTCAACTCAGGTGCCATCTGGCATGAAGGTTCCCTGACCCCTTGATTCCACCCAGATAAAGGGAACTCTCCCTCCTCACATTTCTCTAAGCACTGTACTGGAATATCTCCTTTATCCATCTCATTCTAATTTGCAGAATAGTCATTTTGTTATATTTCCTATCCCTTCCTCCAAACCAAAAATTATTATAAGTTCTTTGAAGGCAACAACTATGTGAGTTAAATAAAATATTTTGACATTGAACATAGAATTCTGCACATAGCAGTTATTTATTAAATGTTTGTGGGGTATGAACTGACTAGTTCCCACATCTCTTCCTTCCTTAAAAAACCAAAATTAAATATTTCAACACTTAAGTCCCTAAGCCCTCAGGGCTGGGAAGGACATTCTCTCTCTCTCTCTCTCTCTCTCTCTCTCTCTCTCCCCCTCCCTCCCTCCCTTCCTCCCTCCTTCTCTTTCTCTCTTCCTCCCTCTTTTTTTCTCCCTCTTTTTCAATCACCCTCCTTCCATTGATATAATAGAAAAGGCTAGATCCAAGCCCAGCCCAACATTTCAAGGTTCTTAGCACAATGTAAGTTGTTTAATTAATGATCTTTGAATGAATGAAAAAACAGTGAAGATGAATCTGGTAACTATTTCTTAGGCACCTTCTATGTGCTAGGAAACTCAGAAAATGTCACATTACATTGAACCAACTGAATATATCTTGTAATCTGTATTCCTGTTGTTTCCTCCATTAGAATGTAAACTCTCAGAGGGAAGGGACTGTTTTATTTTTCATCTTTGTATGGCCAGTGCCTAACACATAGTAGGCACCTGATACATGCCTGTTAGGTTAGACAGGAAGCAACTGGCATGGGAGCAGTCCTCAACCAGAGAGTGGTTCGGGTGCCTCAGAGGATGGGCCACATCTAGGGACACATATGCCTCCAGCATAGAACAGTGCTTCTGGACTTTCAGTGACTCCATTGCCCACAGGAGACCTTAGGCCAGGGCAGATTGAGTCTATACTTACTTACTAAGTCCCCTTCTTAGCCTTACAGTATAACCTCTAAGACCCAGGTCAAATGCTGCCCACGTAGGAAAGGAAGGAAGGCTGGAAGTAGAAATGGGAACTATCTCCCATTCCTCCTCCCAGAATAACTACTCTCAGTCATGTCTGAATAGACATTTACACTTAGAAAAGAGTTTTCATATCCATTTCCTCAGTTGATCTTTAATACCCCTGTGAGAGGACCAGGGCCAAAATTATTTATTATTATTACAATAAGTCGAGATAAATTGACTTAGCCAAAGTCACACAGTTATTAGTTGGCAAGGCTAGGAATTGGACTCAGGTTTGCAGAACACTATCTTAGTTCTCTTGAAGGTCTAGGAGGCTTCTGCTACTTAATCCCACAGGTCAAGGACAGGGCTGGTACCTATGGCTATAGATCACTCTACCACTCACCTTCCACACAGCGG
The DNA here is from genome assembly GCA_011680675.1 of Gymnobelideus leadbeateri. Classification (NCBI taxonomy): domain Eukaryota; kingdom Metazoa; phylum Chordata; class Mammalia; order Diprotodontia; family Petauridae; genus Gymnobelideus; species Gymnobelideus leadbeateri. The sequence continues at coordinate 971,678 of WOXC01004895.1, read as the reverse complement.
CAGCCAGCCTGTAGGACCCATGAGTACATGTCCACCCGAGACTGGGACATGAGCTGGTCCCCAATGAGGTAGGTATTATGGGAAGAGGTGATGAAGTAGTAACTTAGTGGGTAGGTCATGTCCTGGTTTACTTGGTAGTGCTTGGGGTTGAAAATGTCTCCTTCTGGACTCCTAGTGTAATTAGTAAAACCTGGGAGGGACGAGATGGACAAGAACTCAGATCTGCCAGTGACACAGCAAGAACATTATCTAGAACATTTGGAAAGGGGTAGGGGGAAGGGAAGAATGAAAAGGTTAACAATAACCGGCATTTATATAGCATTTGACACATATTTCATTTGATTCTCATAAAAATCCTGAATTGTAGATGTCATTATCATACCTATTTTTAGATGATTCAGTGAAAAGATCTATGGATCAGTCAAAAGATCTATTTTTTTTGGAGGGGAAAAGGCAGGGCAATTGGGGTTAAGTGACTTGCCCAAGGTCACATGGCTATTAAGTGTTAAGTGTCTTAGGCCAGATTTGAACTCAGGTCCTCTTGACTCCAGGATTGGTGCTCTATTTACTGTGCCACCTAGCCACCCCAAGCTATGGATTTTGAATCTGGGCCTTCATTCAAATACTGTCTTTGCCACTCACTATTTGTGTGACCTTGGCCAAAGCACTTAACATTTCTGGGTCTCAATCTCCCAACTATAAAATAAGGAAAATAGACTATATGATTGTAAAGGTCCTTCCCTTCTCAATATCAAAGAGACCTTCCAAGGATAACACAGGAAGCTAGTATCTCCATTTAGATGTATAGACTGTATGAGACAGGATTTGAACTCAGTTCTTCCACACACTCCCCATTATGTTGTCATGTATACTCTCAAAACATCGGTGGTAGGAGGCCTTAGGAATAACAAACTCATAGACCTATAGCTGGAAAGGATTTTAGAGGTCATATATTTCAACTTCCTTGCTTTACAAAGGAGAAAGTTGGGGCCCAGAAAAAGGGCATGAGTAGCTCAAGATCATACCACATGTTAGTGGCAAAACTCAAGCTAATAATAATAATAATTAGCTTTATAGGTGTGATCTCATTTGACCCTTACAACAATCCTGTGAGGTAGGTGCTATTATTATCATTCCTATTTTATAGACGAGGAAACTGACACCCAGAGAGAGGTCACTTGCCCAGGGTCATACAGCTAAGTTAATCACCTGAAGCAGGATTCAAACGCAGATCTGCCTGATTCCAAGTTCACCCAACTGCCACCCAACTGCCTTGACTAAAGCTCTGAGCTATACTTTCTGCTTCACAACAAGACATGTCTTGAGGCACCCATTCTAGCTTTGGACAGCTCCAACTAACTATTAGGAAGGTTTTTATTGCTGTTGAGTTGTGTTCGACTCTTTGTGACCCCATGGACCATAGCACACCAAGCATTTCTGTCCTCCACTATCTCCCAACATCTTCCTAAGCTCATGTTCATTGCTTTTATGACACTATCTATCCATCTCATCCTTTGCCATCTCCTTTTCCTTTTGCCTTCAATCTTTTCCAACATTAGGGTCTTTTCCCATGAGTCCTGTTTTTCTCATTATGTAGCTGAAGTATTTAAGCTTCAGCTTTAGTATCTGACCTTCCAATAAATAGCATGAGTTAATTTCTTTAAATATTGACTGGTTTGATCTCCTTGCTGTCCAAGGGACTCTCAAAAATCTTCTCCAACACAATTAGTCAGTGTTCATTATGAGGCACTCAGCTTTGCTTGTAGTCCAGTTTTCACAGCCATAAATTGCTATGGGAAAAAACATAGCTTTGACTATATGGACCCTTGTCAGCAAGGTGATGTCTCTGCTTTTTAGTATGCTGCCCAGGTTTTCCACAGCTTTCCTTCTAAGGAGCAAGAGTCTTTTAAATTTCATGGCTGCAGTCATGGGATACAGTGATCTTGAGCCCAAGAATATAAAATTTGACACTGCTTTCATTTCTTCTCCCTATAATTGCCAGGAAATGATGGGACCAGTTGCCAAGATCTTAGTTTTTTATGTTAAGCTTCAATCCAGCTTTTACACTCTTCTCTTTCATCCTCATCAAGAGGCTTCTTAATTTCCCTTCATTTTTCTGCCTTTAGAGTGGTATTGTCTGCATATTTGAGATTATTGATATTTTTCCAGGCAACCTTAATTTCTGGTTTTTGATTCATCCAGCCTGGCAATTCCCATGATGTACTCTGCATATAAGTTATGGTGATAAAGTACAGTGTTGTGTCCTTTTCTACTTTTAAATCAATCAGTTGTTCCATGTTTGTCTCTGTTGCTTCTTGGCTCTCATACAGGTACCTCAGGAGACAAGTAGGATGATCTGGTACTCTCAACTCTTTGAGAAATTGCCACATTTTGTCTTTATAATAATCCAAAGTTGACTTCCCTAGAATTTCTACCAATTGGTCCTGGTTTTACTCCCTAGATGCACTGAAGATACATTTAGTTCCCCCTTTTCGTATAAAAACCATTCAAGTATTTGAAGAACATGGTTCCTCCCCCACCCCTTAAGTCTCCTTTTCTCCAGTTCTTTCCCCTATTCTCCATATGTTACAATTTGGGGCACTTTTAACATTCTGGTCATTTCTTCTGGACACGTTTTCACTTATTCATTTCCTTCTTAAACCTGAACACGATGCTCCCGATGTCTGGTCAGGTCCATGTCCAGAAGATGATCATTTCCATCATTTTGGACACCATACCTTTTTTTTGATGCCATCAAAGATCCAATTCACTTTTGGCCCAGCACATCATGGTGTCAAATCCTATCCAGCTTTCAGTTCATGAAAACTCCTGAGTACCTTTAAAATAACCTATTGTATCGATACTCCTCCTCCATCTCCTGTTAGGACAGATGACTTCTTGTAACCAAGCTCAGGGGTTTGCTTTTGTCCCTACTAAGGTAGAATAGATATAGCAGTTAATGGACCAGTGGAAGTCAAGAAGACCTGAATTCAGATATGGCTTCTGACTCATAGATGTGTGACCGAAGGAAAATGACTTAACTTCCCAGAGGCCCCAGCAACTCCCTTAAAGTAATAAATTACAGAGAGTTGACAATTGGCACTGGCAGAGGACTTTTCCATACTATAAGTTTCGTAAGTGAGTGAATATACAGCTCTGGACTTAAAAAAAAAGCTTCAGTTCATCATTCTAGTCTGTTATGACTTTTATTGACTCCAATGCCAACAACTAATGCCATCCTATCTTTAAATTTAATAAGCATGCCATCTGTATTGTTATCCAAATCTTTGATATGAATCTTGAATAGGAGAGGGCCAAGGAGAGAGCCCACGGGCAATCCACCAGAGGTCTCCCTTAGATTGACAGCCATCATTCATCACAACTTTCCATCTTGTTAACAAGGTTATCATGAAATTTCATTGAAAGCCAGATTCATCTACTCTAACCCAGTGTTTCCCCTCCCATCCCCACCTCCCTCTGGAGCTCTCTAGGGGACTATATGTAAACTACTGAGAAAGAAGATCTTATCTTATAAAGGTCTTGAATGCCTTGCTCTCACAGCCCCTCACAAAGGACATTGTGCACCATGGGGCCTTCCACATGTAGTCCCAAGTAACTCCCAATAGTCAAGAAGAAAGCCATCCAGGAATTGCCATGGCAATCCTAGCTCACTGACAGGAAATTCAGATGCAGTCTAATGTAAAATATGTTAAAATATGCAGGATTTCAGCAAGAGAAAGCAAAGAGCCAAGCCTTTGGGTTTAAATGTTTTGAAAAGGTGGATAGAATAAATATTCAAGGTGGGGATATTCTGACTGTATCAGAGCATGGCTCCTGGAGGAAGAGACAGTTGACCTGAGTTCCTTGGATCCTGGGTCTCTCTTTTTCTTTTGCTTAGGTTAGGCCTTACTGAGAGCCCAGGGCTCTCCAAACAGATACCTTGTCAGGTACAGGGCATGGATTTGATGACTTTTCAATTCCATGAATCTCTTTGGAAAAAGAGCACCTCATGATATTAGGCCAGATATTTCCATTACTTAGTCTCCTTCCATCATCCTTCCATCTCCCAAGAGCAAATCCCCATGGCTTTTCCTTAAACGTTCCAAAATAAAGGGCCAATGCTTTGAGCATTGACTACCTCAACTAATTCTTTGGCAAACTCCTTTTAAGTCCCAGCCATGGACCTAATAATGGCACCATCTTGTCTTTGCTTAGGCACATAGTTGTGCAGTACAATCACTTAGAAGGGGCATGTGTACCAGGCATAAACTAGGTAGCCTGAGTTAACCCTCTCCTCACAGAACCTGCTCCAGGTTAAAGTAATTCTTGATCTCCACTTGTTTGGCCAAAGGAGCTGAGGATATTGAGCCTGGAGAAGACTTTGGGGAGGTCATGGTACCTAAATTCAGGTACTGAGATGCAGTATGGCATTGATGATAGGGTACTGGATTAGGAGTTAGGAAGACCTGGATTCATATCTTGACTGTACTACTTACTGACTGCTTGACCCTGAGCAAGTAATTTCACCCCTATGTGCCTCAGTTTGTAAAATCAGAGAGATGAACTCAATGTCTCCTAAGTTCCGTTCCGCCTCTTTGGTCTTATAATATGGAAGAGTAATTAGGCTATTCTGTTATCCCAATAGTCCATAGTATGGTATAGTTGATAGAGAGCTCTGGACTTGGAATTTGGAAGAACCAAATTCAAATCCTGCTTCAGACACTTAATGGCTGCACAGCCCTGGGAATGTCACTTTACTTGACCTCAGTTTCCTTAGTTGTAAAATGAGGGGGCTGAACATGACCTCCATCATTCCTTCTGACTATAAATCTAGGAACCTATAATTGCATGAACCAAGAGTAATGGGTAAAAGTTGTGAAGATGCAAGTTTAGACTCAATACTAAGAATACTTCCTAGGCAGTAGAAAGAGTCGTCCCAAGGTGGCATGGGCTACCTCCAGAGACAAGGAATTCTTCAGTATGGAATCATTTGGGTAAAGACTAGATGCTCACTCTAGAAGGTACTGTTGCTTCCTAATGCCCTATGAGAACCCTTTTGGCTCTGAGATTGTTTCAAAAGCCTTCTAGCCTCTATATCATCCACCTGGCCCCCTGGCCAGGCTGCCAGAGTCAATGAGAAACGCAAGAGGAACTTGGGAAATGATGACCAAGTGCATTAGAAGACTTTGTTCTGGGGTGGCTAGGTGGTGCAGTGAATAGAGTGCCAGCCCTGGAGTCAGAAGGACCTGAATTCAGAACTGGCCTCAGACACTTAACACACAAACAAAAACCTAGCCATGTGACCTTGGGCAAGTTACTTAACCAACCCTAGCTCTCATTAGTTGTGGGAACTTTGGGTAAATCCCTTCCCTTCTCTCAGCCTCAGTTTCCCCATTTGTAAAATAAAAGAGCTATACTAGATGGTCTTTTCCAGCTCTACATTCTCCTATGCTAGGGTAGCATGAAGATCGAGGTCAGCATAAAGGAACCTCAAAAGCCATAATTCACAAACTAACACCATTTTTTCCTTCAAGCTCTCTCCATGGCTTGACTGCAGCCCAGGACTTGAGGGAGAGCAGGAAAATTGGAAAATTGATCGGGCATAAGGTACCCTTGGAGAAAATCAGCTATAATAGATCCTGACAAGTTAATTATCTTCTTATTCTCTGATCAGCATTGCAGGAAGTCACTCCCAGGGAGCCTCACCTACTGTTCATCCATCTCTATCCAAAGGGTCCACTCAGAGAAGACCCTTTATCCACTAACCCACTTCCCACACTCTCCTGATGCTCTCCATTCAGGGAAACTCTAGAACATCCACTGGTGTTCTAGGTTCCAGATGTAGGTTGCGTCTAATAAATTGCATACCAGACAAGCCCCACCTCAGTTCTCTCCTGCAAAGTTGTGAAGGGAGGAAAGCTCATCTTTGGCCTCTCAGGCACCCCTATTGCTGACCCTTTCTCACCTGTCCCAGTGTTTTCTGATTTTGCTCATCCTCCAACCATACCACCTGATTCTGACCTCCACTCCAGCTTTTAAAACCAAGCTTTGTCCCATTCCCTCAGGGAACTATCCTCTGCTTAACCACTAATTCTTACTAAGATATAAGTGACTAACAGCTGAATATGTTTCTGCTTTCAGGAAACATTTTAACAGGGGATCAATGGATGATTAGAGAGTGGAGCTGGGTAGTAATAGAGTACTCTTCCCAAAGGTTGAAGAGGAGAGTCTCTAATTAGGAGAAGCAGGTCTAAAGAGACAATATGGTCTAATGGAAAGAACATCAACTTTGGGGTCCTGAGTTTCTATTTTAGTTCTACTACTCACAACCTGTGTGACATTGGCCAGTTCACTCCCCCCCCCCCCCCTTCTGAATCTCAGTTTCCTCATCCATAAAATGAAGAGGGTGGACTTTCTATCTCTAGCATCTAACACAATGTCAAACATACAATAGGTGTTTAATAAAGGCTTGCTGATTGAATGATAATGAGTCTTCCAGCTATGGACCAAAATGAGTCAGAAACATTCCTCTTGGGGACATGTGTGGAGGTATGTGTATGCAGGTATATACACATATGTGTACATTTGTCATATCTATGTGTTCAACATCCAAGTCTTTAAAAAAGGAGGTGGACCTTCAGTGAAGATCCTTCTCCCATCTCAAAGTTAGAGACAGAGGAAGGTATGGTGTTTTGGGGGGAAATTGGGAAGGCAGATAACTGGAGCCTAAGTAGAGATTTCTCTACTTAGGAATAAACTTCCTCTGCCCCAATAGTTCTCCACCCCCTCCTCCAGTCCCAAGGAAAGGAGGGTAGCATCCAAGTTTATGGGACAAAACAATATCTAAACATCTATAAAGGGATGGGGGTAAGGGGATGTTTCTACTTTAACATGAAAATTTGAGCCTATACAAAAGGGTATATTGAGTTATAATCCAACTTGCAGAAGGATTTGGCCTCCTGGGAAGGAAGGTCCAGAGCTGGAAGGGACTTTGGAGGACATCTAGTTCAACCCCTTCTTTTTGCAGAGGGGGAAACTGAGGCACGGGGTCATGAAACCCCAGGATCATAAGCCCAGAGCCAGAAGGATCCTCAGAGATGGAATTCAGCTTGGGCCTGAGCCTCAGTTTCCCGAATTGCCCCCAGTAGGCACCTGGCCCTGGTTGTTTCTTGTCCATCACCCAGATGAGGCCCTTGGTCCCTGGGTTAGGTCCCGGACTCATAAAAGTCACAGACAATCTGTAGCTTCCTGCTGTATGGCCGCAGTGGCTCACTTACCGTCAATGCCAAGTACCTCCTTACTCTTGTTCTCCAGGCATGGCTCAAACTGATCTATGATGTTCAGGCAGTACTCCTTGGTCACATCTGTCATCTAGAATGAAACAGGCACGAGACCATCAGCTCACTGCAGGCTCGCTGGTCCCTGCTTACCACCAGTGCCTGCCCGCCTCCTGCCAGCATCCCTCATCCCTCTGATTCTGTTGCTATCATGGTATCAGGGTTGGCAGACTTGGGTCACCACACCAAATACTCTGGCAACACCAGACCCTGCCATTTCCCCTTTGTATCTTAAGAACTTTGGAAATGATTGTGTGACATGAGAGACCCTGGCCCAGGACCACTCAGCATGGAGTGCCCACATCAGAGAAGGTGATGAGTAAAGCAGAATTGAAATAGCTCAAAGGAAACACAAGATGCACAGATTTAGATAATCCATCCCAAATGTTCACATGGACTGCTTGTGCCCGACCTGTGCTAGAGCGTTCCAAGCTGGTGTTGGTCTGGTCAACCACAGTGGGACTTGTAATTTGGTTCTAACACAGTGATGCCATTTTAGTCCTCTTCAAGAACAGACGACAACAATAACCAACCATTTCTCCTATCCTAGGTGAGTCTGACTCTTGAAGCCCATTTTCCTGAAAGGCCATGGGGCAGAGCCAGTGCTGGCTGAAGACAACCTGACCATAGATGAATTACCCACATCTCGAGGCCTGACTGGATTTAGAGAGAAGAGATGAATCAGAGCCAGGGGCTCTATAGGGAAGAAAAGGATTAATAATAATTAGCCAGGTAATACGTGCTTCGGAGGAAAGAAAGAACATGGCTTGGTTTGATCCACACAACTTTTAATATATGAGAGTATGGACTCAGGCTCTTTTATCAATTCACAGAGAGACTGGGTTAATTCTGGCCAAGACAGGGGGTGGGGGAGAGAAAAAGAATCTTCCTAATTTTGAAAACAGTGGGTAGATAGAGAAATTCTCTGGCTGTGCCACTTTTTGCTGTAGGGAACTTTCAGTGAAGTTGTGAGACACTCCCCATGCCCCAGTTTACCCATATATACTAGAAGTGTTGAGAAGAAAATCACAGAATATCAAAATCAGAAGGGGCCTTAGCCACCTAGTTCAATACCCTCGTACCACAGATGATGGAACTGAGGACAACAGAGGCCAAGTAACTTATCCAAGGTCACCCAGACAGACAGCAAATGGCAGAGTGAAGACCTGCTATTGAAAATCTCTTTGGACTTCAGTCTCTGCAGCTGTTAATGGAGAAGGCTGGATTGATTATATCCAAGTCCCATCCCAACTCCCCATCCCCAACCCCATTCTATGTTTTAAGATCATTTCCAACTCTGACACTTTCTCTTCTAAAAACCCTTGGGGCGGCTAGGTGATGCAGTGAACAGAGCATCAGACCTGGAGTCAGGAGGACCTGAGTTCAAATCCAGCCTCAGAAACTTAACACTTATACTAGCCATGTGACCTTAGGCAAGTCACTTAACCCTAATTGCTCGGCCTTCCCCCCTCCAAAAAACAAAACCACCCTCCCAGCTCTGAAATCTATAACAGCTAATGATAATAGCTAGTTAGCATTTATATGGCACATTAAATTTTGCAAAATTCTTTACATATTTTATCTCAACTGATCCTCATAACAGCCCTGTGAGATAGGTGCTTAATATCTCAATTTTACAGTTGAGTAAACTGAGGCAAATAGAAGTTAAGTGACTTGCCAGCGTCACTTGGCTAATGTCTGAGTGAAGTTCCCCCCAGCTCTGGCTGAAGATCAGATCTGAAAACTTCTTCCAGATCTTATGTCCTAAGACTCTATAACCTAAATGAGTTAACTCATCCTAAAGCCCCCACCTGTATGCTGTTCATCTCCCTCAGGGTAAAGACACACGGTTTTCCAGGTCTGGACCCTTAGGAGACAAGTCTAGGAGTTTTGGAGACAGGCCCCTCCCTCCTTCCCCAGACTGGGCTCTGGGCTTGTCCCGTGAAGGAGCAGCCCTGGCGGGGAGCTGGGTGCCAGCTGTGATCACTCTAGTGCATTGCTTCTTACAGCCAGAGTTCATTTTCTCTCTCTTGACAAGTAAGGGAATCAATAGCCCAGCCAGACATTAACACGTCCTTGTTGCTCTGAAAAGACATCCGCATCTTGCTCCCTAGCAGACAGGGCCAATGGACTGTCAAGGCTCAGGAACAGGAGAAGAATAGACAATAACAGGTTGGCAGGGTTAGGGAGGGGAAGATTTCTGTTTGAAGCCTCTTCTTGCTCCGATCCTTTCTCTCTGAGTTACTCTCCTTGAATCCTAAGGAAGGAAACATTATCCCTTTCCCATTCCTTCAACTCCACTGCCCTTTGTCTAGCCTCAGAGCCTACACTCCACCCCACACCCCATCTAAATCCCCAAGCTCTCCCAGGAAAGGATGGCTCCCATGGAATAAGGCAAGAGAAGGGGTTAGGACAAGAGAGAAGTGACCCTTCTTCCCCCCTGCTTAGGAAACTTATTACCCCAAAGTATAGCACAGGCTGGAAATAGAAACAGGGTTAAGAAGGGATTAGATAACCCAACATAGCCTGCATTAGCACCTGCCTTTTTCTAAGCTCCTCCACCCCTAGCAAGTTCCATTAGTATTTTCTTACAGGAAAAATCCATTCATTTATTCAGGGATGCTTGGTGTCAGAACCATCACCAGGGTGGGGCAGTTGGAGCCTTGTTCCAAGGTGCCAGCATGGGGCGAAGGAACTTTTTAGGGCATTTATTAATCACCTGAAATGTTTTCAAGCCCTTGGTGGCATAATGGTTAGGACACTGGGCCTAGAGTCAATAAGAATTATCTTCATGAGTTCAAATCTGGCCTTGGATGCTTACTAGCTCACATGTGACCCTGGGGAAGTCACTTCACTCTGTTTGCCTCAGTTTCCTCATCTGTAAAATAAGAAGCTTGGACTAGCTGATCTCTGAAACCCACTCCAGTTCTAGCTGTATGAGCCTGTGCACATAAGCAGCTTGCCCAAGATCAAAGTCAAAGAAGATAGATGACAGAAAGAAGCTTTTGTTGTTATTGATGAGTCATTTGAGTCATGTCCAATTCTCTGTGACCCCATTGGGGTTCTTCTTGGCAGAGATACTGAAATGGAGGCAAACAGGGCTAAGTGACTTGCCCAAGGTCATACAACTGGTAAGTGTCTGAAGCTGGATTTGGACTCAGGTCTTCCTTTTTCCACTGCACTCCCTGCACTCCATCCACTATGCCACCTACATGCTAGAAAGAAGTAGGTACCTTTGTGTTTTCCTATCCCGGGGGGCAATGGGACTGTTTGATTAAAGTTGATCTCTAGGGGGAAGGGCAGGAATCCATGACTGTCCTACCTCCCTCAAACATTGAGAGGAAAAACAGGAAACAAGGCTCAGCAAGCACTATGTCAGTCTAAGGCTATAGGTGGGGAGGGCCTCAGAAGAGCCAGGGCCACAGGGCAGAGAGAAGAGAGCTCTGGTTCTTCTGCCTCTCTATACAACTGGATCTGGTCTGAGATCAATACCCCCATGTCTCTGTAGGGATGTTTAACTTAGAATCCATAAACTTAACAAAATTTTTTTGACAACTATATTTCCATCTAATTGGTTTCTTTAGTAATCCTGTGTATTTTATTTCATGCGTTTTAAAAACATGATTCCAAGACTGCGTCAATAGGCTTCACTAGGCTACCAAAGGGTCCATGATACAGACTATGAACTCCTACCCGATAGCATCCTGACTTACTCTGAAATCTGAACATTGTTTCCTTTAAAGGAAAGAATTTGTCTCCTGGCAAAAGGCTCACAGTGAGCTCAGCCACTGAGATGGCACTTGGCTAAACATCTAGAAAATGAACCCTCTTGCCCCAGGGTTCCCATGAATATGTAGATTTGGATCAGGACTGTATGAGGACCAGGTGAGAACTAGACCTACCTCCCAGTGGCATCAAGGGACTTCAGCAGGACCAGCATTCCAGATCCAGGCACTTTCAATCAATTGGCCAAGAAAGGTGCAAAAAGGGAGATTTTTCTAGCTGCTACCCAGCTCAGTGGAGTTCCTTAAACTACTCCACCTCTGGGAGGGAGGCCAAGATCAATAACTATCTTTCATTAAAAAAGGCTGAAAAGCATAAAGAATTCCAGCAGTGTTTGACAGGACTCCTTTTGAAGGGCAATTCATGAAATAAAAATGAAGCTAAGAACCAGGCAGTGGTAGGAAAGCTGGAGAGATTGGGATAACGACTTAATAGGCACATTTGGTGTTTCCCTCTGGGGTTGGTGCCTGTTAAGATTTAGTGGAAGAGAGCCCATCTGCAGTGAGGAAGGTCTGTTCTACTTGGGTAGTACAAGCCCCAGGGGCAGTGGAACGATGGGTATGGGTCTTCTCTAGAACAAAACAAGCACGGGGTCAGGAGACAAGACAAATGGCCCCTCCTAGGACGCAGCTGCTCAAATGGGTCATCAATCTGCAGCACACCCAGGCAGCAACTCCCCCAGTGCACTGGGAGATGTGCTCCTTGCTTGTTCCCCGACAGTTCATAAATAATCAGAAATAACATGCAGGGAGCCCTAGGGAGACGCCATGTTGGATTAGCAAACTTGTGAATTCTTGAGCCTAGAGTTGGGTACACTGGGGCATTCCCACCACCACCACTACTACCACGACTCAACAGGCTCAGAATTCTATGAATGGGGATAACATCAGAATACCTGGAGTCGGGGGGCCCTGACTGGCATTGTACCAAAGGTGCTGGCTTTGGCAGATGGGTTCTATTTCAAAGTCTGGTGTTCTCTTGCTCAATGACCTTGGGTAAGCTGCTTCCCTCTGATTTCCCATGAACACAGACTATGATAGAGCTAGTCCAACCTCCTTGTTTTATAGATAGGAAACCTGAACTTAGCAGCAGGAAGTGACTTGTCCAATTGCTCAGAGTGAGGGGTAGAGCTTCAAAGTCAGTAGGGAGAGTGAACACATTGGACATCAGAGTTAAGGTCCAGAAAGATCTTGGTGGGTTAGAATTTTAAAGAATGTGTAGTTAGGATTAATGTACATAAAGATTCAAGATGTGATCTGCCCAAGGACAAGATGAGGGAGGCATGGTTAAACAGCAATTTTTCTGAAGAATATCTGGGGGTTTTCAACACCTCTTAATTCCAGTGCCCTCCCACAATTCATTATTTCCTATATATAGCTTGTTTGTATGTTGTCTCCCCATTTGATCATAAGTTTCTTGAGGGCATGGAACTGTCTTTTGTCCTAGATTGACCTAGATGGCCACTGAAAAAGTTCCTTCTAACTCTGAGACTATGTGATCTCAAGTCAGGACCAGAACCTTGGTCCCCTGAAATGAAGGTGATTGATTGAAGGGCTTTCTCTACTGCCCCATGCTGCTCTCTCCTCTGTAACCTGCCTACCTCCCAAGGATTCTGGGATGATGAAATTACTTTAATGGACAGGAAAATAAGGAGTGTGATTCCAGTGCAAGGCAGCTAGGTTACTTTCATCATTATTGTCCTCTTAAGATAATTTTCGATGCAGAGAGAACCCTGGGAAACCCAGTCATGCTGCCCTCCTGAGCACTCTAACCTAGCACATAAAAGACTCTTAGTAAAGCCTTCCTCTTTCTTCCTTCTCTCCCTTCTTTTTTCTTCCTTTCTTTCCCCTCTCCTCACAAAAGCATGGAGATATAATAAGAGTTATGGTAAGGATACCAAAAAGAGGGTGGAACTTCTCTCAGGCTAGAAATCAGGTAACATGTGCCTTTCTCATTAGTGAAAACTTGGTATATACAACTCTCCTTCTAGTTAATCATGCTCTGGGCCAGGGACCCTCCCCAAGAAACCTCTCTGAGCACCTCCTCCTGAGCCTAATGCCAGTGGGTGAAGAAAGCCTAGAGGATGCCCCCTGCCACTAATCTGATAGGACCTACAAAAACAGGCTGTCTGTGGTGAAAAGTTCTAAGACAAAGGTTCTTGGTCTGGGGTCTGAGAACTTTTCTAAAAGTAGTATTTTGATAACAACAGAGCAGATGGCAAGAATGAATAGAGCACTGGAAATCAGGAAGACCTGAGTTCAAATCCTATCTCAGACATTTATTAGCTATATGACCCCAGCCAAGTTATTTTACACCTATCTTCCTCAGCTGTAAAATTTGGATAATCATAACAACTACCTCCCAGGATTGTAGTGAGGATCAAATGAGATATCTGTAAAGCACTTACTTAGTACAGTGCTTAGCACATGAAAGACTCTTAGTAAATGCTTCCTCCTTCTTCTTTCCCTCCCTCCCTTCTTTCCTCCTCCTTCCTCCCTTTCTTCCCTCCTTCTTTCCTTCCTTCCTGTCCTCCCTCCCTCCCTCCCTCCTTCCTTCCTTCCTTCCTTCCTTCTTTCCTTCCTTCCTTCCAACATAACTGCTTTCCTTTATAATCCTGTGTATTTTATTTCATGCATTGAAAAACACAATTCTGAGAAGGGCTCTGGAGGTTTCCCCAGACTGCCCAAGAGGTCCATGGCATACACTCAAACCAGCACTCTCTTTCTCTCTGAAGCCCTTGATCCAAGGGCTCAGCCCACTGCTTCAAGAGCTAATTACTAGAATAATTTCCCCTCCAAAGTTAGCAAACCACTGTCCCACAAAGATTCTCTAAGGACAAAGTTGCCTCTAGGGTGAAAGGGGTCTAATTCACCCCTAAATGTTTTACAGAGAAGGAAACTGAGGCCTGGAGAGAGTAAGTAGCCTTTAAAGCCCTTCCCAATATGGCTCTGTTGTTTCCTCCCAGGCTTGCTGCAATGACTCTCTATCACTCAAACTATGGTCCTGCCAAACTGGTCCTTCTTGCCACACCCTACAGTTCCCACCTCTAGAACAGGTTCTCCTCAGGTCCAAAATGCCCTTTCTCCTCTCTCCTGTCTCTCAGAACCCCAGATGCCCTCAAGGCTTGTTGTACACGAATGTTTTCCTGACCCGTAGTTACTAGTACCCCCCCACTCCAATATTTGGATTTGTACGCCTTTATCTATTTACATGTTGTTTACATGTTGTTTCATCTCTTTGAATATAAGGAAACCTCCTTGAGGGCAAGAACTATTTAACACTTGTCTTTGTAGCCTCAGCAGCACCCATGTTTCGGGGGATTTGGGAAGTGCTTGGTAAATCCTGGTTCCTGCCCTGCTCTTGCCATCAGGATGGCCCAGGACTGCATGACAACCTCATAAAGAAGCTAAAGACAGGTAGTACACATTCTAGAATGAGACATCAGGGGATAATGTCCAGTGGTGATACATGGTGTAATTATCCCAGAGCGAGTGGGAGCCCATGTCCTGGAGACACCGGGACCCTGCAGTCAAGGATGATCTTGGTGGGCATTGTCTATTAAAACCGGGCAGCCAAGCCCTCATGGCTTAGAGCTTCTGGGGCCCTCAGTGCCCAGGAGGCATTTCAAGGTTACACAAAGGGCTGAACAAAGGCAGGTGCCCACTGAGCCCTGGCACGAACAGCTGTCAGTGTTCTTTTGTCCCCTTCCCTCCAACAGGATTGTGGGATGTCTGTTGACTTCTTTACTGGGCACTGAGCTGCCTTATAAAACCTGCTCATTGTCCTTGTGTGGCCTGTCTCGACAGCTAATCTGAGCTCCCTGGGAAAGAGGACAGGATTTCCAGCTCCTTCTCCTTCAGAGAGCTCAGAAGGCAATTCAAGCTCCATAAATATTTGTTTTCAATAAGCATGTATTAATCAACTACTCTGGATGGCAGTACAGGTAGGACTGGTGTGCTGGACCAGGAGTCAGGCAAACCTGGGGGAAGATCCTACCTCTGACACCTTCAGCAAGGCAACCCCTCTCCCCTGCCCTTTCCCAGGCACCCCCTCTCCCTTGCCCTTTCCCAGACTCCCCCTCTCCCCCTGCCCGTTCCCAGTCAACCCCTCTCTCCTGCCCTTTCCCAGGCATCCCCTCTCCCCTGCCCTTTCCTAGACTCCCCCTCTCCCCCTGCCCATTCCCAGTCAACCCCTCTCCCCTGCCCTTTTCCAGACTCTCCCTCTGCCCTTTCCCAGGCACCCCCTCTCCCCCTGCCCATTCCCAGGCACCCCCTCTCCTCCCACCAAGCCCCTGTCACCTTCTGCTCCACCTCCAGGAAGCGCTTCAGATCCTCTGTGTCCAAATGATCCTTGTGGTTGCTGTAGGTGAGCATGAGCAGGTAGAGGTCCCGGCGGGTGGACATCATCTTGTAAAAGGCACAGAACTCGTCAAAGCCCAGCGTGCCCTGGTTGTCATCTGTATCTGCCTCCTGGAACACAAAGAGCCACTGGGGGCATGGGCCTGCAGGAACTCAGCTCTCTCCCTTCTCTTCCTCCTCCTCCTTTCCTTGCCCCCTCCTCTGACTGCTATATAATAGTATGTGACAAGTCACCTAACATCTCTGATCCTCAGAGGGCTGGATGTGAAGATCTCTGTGTACCCATTAAATTCTAAATATTATGCTCCCATGACCTGTCCCAGGTCATTCTTGAAGTGCTCTAATAGCTAAGGGAAGAATAGGGTTTTGAAAAAAAATGGAAGAAACCAGAGAAAGCTTCCATGAGAAGGGTGCATTTGAGTCAACTCTTGGAAAATGGGTAATAGTACTGGGGGAGCTGGAAGAGGGGTAGAGATCACTATTAGAAGAGGAGGAGCAGCAATAGACAGGGAAATAAGGAAGATATTGGGTTAAATTTTCTCTAGGAATACTGAGGGAGAGAGAAAGGTAAGGAAACCAGCCTTGTTGGAGCAGATGGGTCACAAGCTAAGCTAAGACAGTCTGGGCTTAAGTCATCTCTGCCAAAGTATCCTCTATTTCAAAGGGAGCCCCCAAAAAACCCTGGGCAAGAGCTACCGAACCCTGACAATGTATTTGCTTAAATTCCCTCCTTTCTTTAGAGAAGTGGGGAGGTATGGGTGCAGAATGTTACATATGTGGTCAGATGCAGGCAACTCTAATTGCTTCTGCTGAACTATTTTTCTTTGTTAGAAAGAAGACTGGCCAGGTGGTAGAGGAAGTGGTGCATCTACAGAACTGATTATGGTACAGAAACAAAAGATACCAATAAAACTTTAATTAAAACTAATAATGAAAATAAAAGCAAGAGAAATGTCCTTAGAAGTTGAAGGTTTTTTACATGTAATTGGCAAAAATATTATTTTTTAAAAAGTTCATAACGATGGCAAAGAATTAGAAATTGAGGGCATGTCCATCAATGGGGCAAGTTGTTATATATGATCGTGATGGAATATTACTGTGTTTTAAGAAATGATGAACAGGAAACTAAGAAAAACATGGAAAGACTTACATGAACTGATGCAAAATGAAATAAGCAGAACCAGGAGAATATCATACAAAGTAACAGCACTAATGATGAAAATCAAAGTCAACTGCAAGTCATGTCATCATTTCCCTGATGCCATGGTCCTCTTTGGAAATGGACAAACACAAACAACAATGAATAACTTAGCTATTCTCAGCAATACAGTGATCCAAGATAATTCTGTAGGACTTATGATGAAAGATGTCTATCTTCAGAGAAAGCTTTGGGAGAACCTGAATACAGATCAAAGATACTTTTTCTTTATTTTTCTTGGGTTTGGGGTGTTTTTTTTTTTTTGGTCTGTGTTTTCTTTCACAGAATGACTTACATGAAAATGTGTTTTGTATGATTACACATGTATAAGCCCTGTCAAATTCCTTGCCTCCTCAGTGGCAGGGAAGGGAGGGACAGAATTTGGGACTCGAAATTTGAGGGAAAAAAGAATGTTAAAATTGTTTTTACATATAATTGGCAAATATATATGTATATAAATATATGTGTATATATGTATGTGTGTATATTGTGTGTGTATGTATGTATATATGTGTGTACACTTTTACTCATAATCTGGCTCAGTATCCTAGAATAGACAGGGAGTCTTGAGAGGTGGCAGGGTAGGAACTGGAAGCCACCATCCTGAAACCTGAGAAAACTCTGCCTGCAGTCTAACTGCTCTTTGAGATCCATGTCAGACCCAGGCATAAGCAGAAGATGAAGACTAAATCCCCACCCTGAGTCAAGGCAACAAGACAGTTTCTGGTCTGACCACCAGCCTGGATGCTAAAACTCACACCTGGCCCACAGCTTTATCTCTGAGATTCCATTTTGTTAAAATGCTAATTAAAAGATGCTGTTCATCAGTTATAAACAGGTGGAGATGCAGGAGGCCTGGAACCCTCCCTCCAAGCCCAATTTTCACAATAACATCAGGAGCAGCCCAATTCTCAGCTTGCCTAATTATCTGATCGGTAGCTGCCATCCATCTAGATGGAGATTTGACAGGATTCCCAAAGCAGGGAAACATACAGTGACTTTGCCTGGGTCAACCAGCTTCCACTGGCAGTCTCCCCCATCAGTATTCAGGCTGGTGCAGAGCCACCGCAGTCCACTTAATAATATTCACTCCGGGGCCAATTGCTGTCTTTGTGGCTGCTAACTCAGAAAACTCTGATTGTGTTTCTAGTGTCCTAGAGCATCAGCTTCACATCCCATTAGGGTCCCTTGTACATAATGACATGATTTACTGTATTGGCCCAGCTCTTTGTTCAGGCCCTTTCCCAAGAACATCCAAGTGCATTCTGGTTGTCCAAAAAAAAAAAAAATCCATTTTCTTGCCCTCCCTGGTGCCACTGACTGGAATGAGTGTTGGCGCTGGGTACAGATTCCAACTTGATTACTTGCTAGCTGTGTGACTGGTCCTCAGTGGATTTCTCTTTAAAATAAGGACTGGACTCCAAATAACCTCTAAATTCCTTTCCAGCTTTAAATTTATGGCCCTAAGGAAGCAGCTCAACTAAATGGTCTTCCCATATGGCCAATACTTAGCAGGTTCAGGGTATTTGGATGAAATCTCCATTAAGGGGACTGGGTCAAACTCCACTCTGGCTCAGGAAGAGGGTCTAAATGATACTACTACAAGGTTTTGAGATTTCATTGGGTAGAGAGAACTCCCAGTGTGGGAGCTGCCTCCATGAATACAGATTACAACCCATGACTTAGTAGATTTAGATATCAATCAGTAGCCACTTAAGTGCCTACTATGGGGCAACTAGATGACTCAGTGAATAAACATCACGCCAGGAGTCAGGAAGACATGAGTTCAAATTTGGCCTCAAACACTTTCTAGCTGTGTGACCCTGGGCAAGTCACTTAACTCTGTTCACCTCAGTGTCCTCATCTCTAAAATGAGCTGGAGAAGGAAATGGCAAACCACTCTGGTATCTTTGCCAAGAAAACCCCAAATGGTGTCACAAAGGGTCAGACACAACTGAAACAACTGAACAACAACAGACATAAAAGATATAAAAATTAAAATGAAATCTGTCCCTGCCCTCAAGGAGCTTACATTTTATAATAGTAGATATAATATTGTACATTAATACTTGAAAGGTTATCTCATTATCTCATTTGAACTTCCCACTCCTGTAAGGTGGGTATTACAGACATTCCTACCTTCATTTGACCAATGAAAAAGCAGGAGTTCTAGGATGTTGATTTGCCTGTGGTTGGTCACACAACCAGTGCCAGAGAAAGAAACTTTTGACCTTTATTCTTTCTGACTCCTACACTAACACTTGAAGGAAAATAGTAAGGGAAAAGGAGAAAGGGGAGAAGCAGATAGGCTAGTGTGCCAATCCAAGGGAGCTGTCTGAAATCCAGAGATGTTAAATGGTTTAACCAGTATCACACAGTTAGTAAATGTTTGGAGCTAAACAAGAGTAAACTACATTTTAAGAATGCTTTAAAAGGTTTGTGATGTCTTGTACGCTGAGAGCCAGTTCTATTTGAAAAGTATATGACCTTGGGCAATTCATGTCTTCCTGAGACTCCAGTTCTATTAAATGAGGGGGTTGAGTTTGATGGTCCCTAAAGATCCTTCCAAGCTCCCCAATTCCATGTTTCTGTCCCCCCTCAGCACCTGTGGTTAGAGATAGCAGAGAAGGAAAGCTATACAATCCTCCTCATCCCCTGCTTACTTTGCAACTGAAGCTCCCAAGATGACAGTGTCTGAAGGGAAAAACAATTTGGCACTAATAGAAAAGAGTGGACTATAAGCGGAGGAACCTGGGTTCTAATCACTAATCCAACACTAATGTGCTCTATATCCTTGGGAAAAAATCATTTCCCTCTCTGGGCTTCAGTTTTCTCATCTGAAAATCGAGGCAGGAGGCTGGCGTTGGACTAGGCTCCTTTCAGGTCCCTTCCAGACCCAAATCTATGATCCTGATTCTCTTCTTTTCAATCCTCATAAGTCAGTCAGTTAATAAACATTTATTAAATACCTACTATATGCCAGGCAGCTCCCACACCAAGGGATCAAAATAATAAAAAGAAAGATGGTCCCTGCCCTCAAGGAGCTTACAATCTAATGGGGAAAGATGATACATAAAAGGAAGATGAAAATGGGGATAGGGAGTGGTAGCTGGCAGACAGCAGGGCCATGATGGAGGTCCAAAGGAGAGGAACCAAAGGATGGGAGAGCTCTCCGCTCCATCCTTCTTCAGAGGGTCCCAGGAGCAATCACCAATCACCACCAGGTACAATCTAGCAGGATGATGAGATTCCTGTGGGCTTCATGGGGAATACCATCTGCCAATGTCCCCCATCCCTATTATGAAGAGGGATTTCAGCAGGAAGTAGATGCCAGGCCAGACAGTATCCCTGCTCTCCACTGATGGAAGGTTTAGGAGGCAGTCAGAAGAGGCCCAACTTTGGAGTCAGAGGTGGTTGTTGTTCAGTCATTTTTCAATCATGTCCAATTCTTGTCCATTTGGGGTTTTCTTGGCAAAGACACTGGAGTGGTTAGCCATTTCCTTCTCCAGTCCATTTGATATATGAGGAAACTGAGGCAAACAGGGCTAAGTGATGTACTCAGGGTCACACAGCTTGTAAGGGTCTGAGGCTAGATTTGAATTCAGAAAGTTGTGTTTTCCTGACTCCATACCCAACAGTCTATCCACTGAACCACTTAGCTGCCCCTATGGTCAGAGGGCTCCTGGATTTAAATCCCACTTATTGTCTGTGTGACTTTGGGCAAGTCATCTGGGCCTGAGTTTCCTCCTTTGTTAAATGAGGGGCTTTCATAGAGAGAGAGCCTTTCAGGTCCCTTTCAGCCCTAGATTCAGGATCCTAGGATAAGATGATGGGAACCTTGATTTTTCAAGCCTGTTCAGTTCTTAGAATGCAGCCTAACTTCTTCATGACCATAAAGGGCTAAGGAGCCTGTAAATATGTTGGCCATATTGTCCAGACTGCTCAGACCTGTTTATAAGGCAACCAGAGTGAGCAGGGCACAAAGGGAGTGAGGGAGAATGAACTCTCTTGGGAATGCCATGAACACTCCCATTGTCAAGGCTGCACAGGTACAGACTAGTGACAGCCAATTAGGCAAAAGTGTCTCAGGCAAGGCCAGGGCTCTCTCACCCCTGCTACTCAGTGCACTTACTGAAATTCAACAGGAGACAGATACCAAGGGAAAAGTCCATCCTGCTTAGACCTTTTTCACAAATTTAACATACCAGGTCAGACAAATACAATTGTGAAGCTCCAGGAGGATTACATGAGCATCTCAAATGGTATAAAGCAACCTTCACAGAGGAAGTGGGAGAATGAGGAACCTAGATGGGGAAAGAGAAATATTATTTTGAATCTCAGTAAGTGGGATTTAAACCTGGGGGCCCTCTGACTCCAAAGCTGGTCCTCATATTTTCCATCAGCAGGAAGTCATCTAGAACTAGACTTCTACTTCCCGTTGAAATTTCTCTTTTGGGGGGGGCAGGTGGGTGGTTCAGTGGATAGAGTGCTTGGCCTAAAGCTAAGGATTGCCTCAGTCCAAATATGGCCTCTGACACTAGCTGTGTGACCTTGGGTAAGTCACTTAATCTCTATTTGCCTCAGTTTCCTCATCTGTAAAATGAGGATAATGATAGCACTTACTTCACAGGTTTGTTATGAGGATTGAATAAAATAACAATTGTAAAGCCCTTTGCAAAGTGCCTGGTACACAGTAGGGTTATATAAGTGTTAGCTATTATTATCCTTTTTCATAGTAGGGCAGGGGGCATTTGCAGGCAATGTCTCCCATGAGGCTCCCTGGAACCACATCATACTGCCTTATTAGACATGCCTCATAAGTACACTCAGTTCCAGGGGCCACCCTGAAGGAGAGTGCATAGAGAGCTCCTTCATCCTTTAGACTTGTTCCTCATGCCCACTTTCTGCCATCATTGTTTGTGTTCACGGGCACCTCTCAAGCAAGCCCAGGCCACTATCCCATTTTATATGGATTATGGCAATAGTCTCATGGATGTGACCCATCTAGTCTATCCTGAAACTTGTCATCAGGCCAGTCTTCTTAGATAATCTTTGATTTTTCAAGACACCACATCTCTACCCAAGAACTTGCCATGGCATCCTACTGGACCAAGTCCATATTTCTCAAACTGATCATGGCCATGAACTTTGGTACTTTGTTAACTTCCTCTCCCCAGTTACATTGTACTTTGAGTGACAGGACTTAGGGTTATATTTTTTATCGCCTACAATACCTCCCATAGGACTGAGGGAGACAGTGTCATATATTAAAATGAGTGCTAAAATATGTTTTTATAGATCAGTCTTGGCATGACATGTCATTATGTGTCTGTCTGGGTAAGACACAATATTATGTCAGACTTGGGATGAAACATTGTGTCAGATGGGTAAGACACATGTTATTATGTCAGACTTGGTAGAAAGTATATTATTATATGTGAGGATGGGTAAGATACATGTTACTATGTCAAACTTGGCATGAAGCACTTGGCACGACATGTGTTATTACATGTCACATACAATAACATACAGTATAATATACAGCACATATTGTTATGTCATATTTGGTCAGAAGGGTCAACCCTTTCTTCCTTAACATAGTTTTACTGAATTCTTTTTTTCTCATTCTTTTTAAAATTCTTTATTATAAGGGAAAGGATAAAGATGATGAGCTCAAGGTCACACATTTCCTCTCTTGTCGTCAGCTTCTTCCTTGGAATAATGGGGGTGGGTGCTTTCCCACCCTAATTCCATTATTTATTACAGGGGCAGTTGGGTGCCTGGCCTGGAGTCAGGAGGGCTTGAGTTCAAATCTGGCCTCACACACTAACTATGTGACCCTGGGAAAGTCACTTAGCCCTGATTGCCTCACCTATAAAGTGAGTTGGAGAAGGAAATGGCAAACCACTCCAGTGTCTTTGTCAAGAAAACCCAAAATGGGATCAGGAAGAGTCAGACATAACTGAAATGATTAAATAACAAATAAGGGAGAGATAGCTCTCTGAAAAGAGGAGAGATATATTTGGAAATTGAGGTGATATAAAAAAAAAAAGAACAATGAAGGAAAACACTCTGGACTTTTGGAGTCAGAGGACCTGGGCTCACATCCTAGTTCTCACTATTATAACCATGAAACCTTGTGAGTCAGTTAACTTCTTAGGGTCGCAATTTCTCTTTCTGTAAAACGAGGCCAGATTTGAACTCAGGTCCTCCTGACTCTAGGGCTGATACTCTATTCACTGGGCTACCTAGCCACCCCTGATTCCCTTATTTTTACTCATTCCTATTTCCTCTTCCCACCTCTTCTCTGAATGTAAGCATTCCCCAAAGTTCTATCCTTGGATTCCCTTCCTGTTTTTCTCTTTCTACCCTCTGCCCATACAATTTCAACTCCTATAACTTAAATGGTCACACCCAGAGGGTGTGATATCAAGTCCTAATAGGAATTAAAAGAGCATCTGACTGAAGTGCAGATTTTTGGTGCATAGGTCTGACCATATCGAGGCAAAGTGATGGTGGTCACTATTTAATGAAAAACTTGAAAAAGGGGGCACCTGCAGAAAGATTAGGGAAGCTTATCCTTGTACAGGAAGAGCCTAATGACAGAAAGGGGCGTCTCACAAAGGAAAACTTCATCCTGGAAAATGATTCCCTTAGCATTTTCTCAGCCATTAAACAGAGACACAACCTGGCCTGAGAGCCATTCTAGATTTGTGGAGTTCCTGCCATCAAGGCCTTCAGAATGAACAAGCTCCAGGTCTTAATCAAAGATGCATCAAGTGGCCCATTATGGACAAGGCCATCCCTTCAGGCCCTATAATTCTGAGAGACTGAGCCAGGCCAGGAACAAACCCAGAGTGGAGATTGTTTGCTGTGTAAGCAGACCCGATAGAGAAAGCTATGAGGGCCTTTCTTCCATTGACAGCTTCCTGGGTGTGTGGAGAGCTTTCATTACAGCTCAATCCTCACATCTTTGTGTAATGAGACAGCCCTAACACTTCCATATATGTGTGCGGTTGTCAGTGAGAAAAAGCCCACACGCTGCAGCTAAAGCCAGAGATCAGCACCATGGAGAGCTGTCTGTACCATGGACACCTCTTCAGAGAGTCCAATTTCCCTACCCCAACTACAAGTACTTCTCCATGGGAAGATTTAAGAAACAAAGCTGAGATGACAGTAACCCTTCTAGTCATTGGCCTCATCAAAGCAGAGTCTAAATGCCCTCATTCTTTCCCAATAACTAAAGAAAAGGCAACACATAACAATTCAAAATGGCCTGGTGGGCATACAATGGGCCACATGCAGAACATAATTCAGTTCAACATTTATTAAGCACCAATGTACAAGGCATCAGGCTCTATCCCCCACAAGATAGTATCACATTGAAGCTGCTTTCAAGAAGCTTAAAATCTAATGGGGTGAAGATGGAGATGTAACTGGAGGAATCATAGAAGGCTTCATGACTTAAAGGAAAGGAATTTCAGTAGTAGGTAGGAGACAGAGGCAGGGTCTCCATTGCAGGAAAGTTAGGCAGTCTGAATAAAGGCAGATGAGGGCAGGATGGAGTCTAGCATGGCTAGAGTATAAAGAGCACATAGGGCAGCTGTGTGATAAAGTTGGAAAGCTAGGTTGGGGGCCAGATTATGAAAGGAAGGAAAGAGGGAAGAAAACATTTAAGTGTCTGCTATGTTCGAAGTACTGTGCTAAGGGCTTTACAAATGTGACCTCATTTGAACTACCTTCCTCAACTCCTTCTTCCCTCTGATTGGAGTACTGGAGGATGGGGGACCAAACTCCTCCCATCACCTTCCTTTACAGAGTGCAGAAACTGGATTCTCAACACACTCTACTTTGCACTGACTGCTATGATTGGTTTCAACTCCACAAAAGATGCCCCTCTCCCCCATTTCCTGCCTCCTTTTGTGTTGTCTCCCCCTCCATTAGATTGTAAGCTCCTTGAGGGCAGGAACAGCATTTTTTTTTAATTTTTTTTTTTTAAAGCAATTGGGGTTAAGTAACTTGCTCAAGGTTACACGGCTAGTCATTATTTATGCGTGGGGGCTCATTTTCTGAGGCCGGATCTGATCTCGGGTCATCCAAACTCCGAGGCCGGCACTCTTACTCACTGCGCCACCTAGCCGCCCCTTTAGGGCAATTGGGGTTAAGTAACTTGCCCAAGGTTACACGGCTAGGTTTTTGTTTGTGCGGATCAGGTGTTGGAGGCCGGCTCCGAGCTCAGGTCCTTCTGATTCCAGGGCCGGCGCTCTATTCACTGCGCCACCTAGCCGCCCCTCAGGAACTGCATTTTAATTTATTAATTATATCCCCAGCACTCGGTACAGTGCCTGGCACATTACCATGTGCTTAATCTACATTTCTTGGATTGGACTGGATTGGATTCCAGTGCCTTTTCCTGGATCTTTCAAGGCAACATATAGTTGTAGATAAGAATGTTGAACTTGAAATCAGTAAGTGTTGGTTTCAAATCCTGCCTGACACTTTCTAGCCTATGTGACTTTGGGAAACTCATTCAATCTCATTCAATGAAAAAATCCACTGTATTTGGAACAGGATTGAAGTCCAAAATCAGGGTGTGTTAACTTGGTGTCTATGTGACTTTGGGCAAGAACCTTCATTTGTTATCTCATTTTCTTCATATGCAAAATGCTAGAGTTTGACCAGATGACCTTTAAAGTCAATAATGATAACATCGTTATTATTATTTTTGTTTAATAACAGCTACTGAAGACCAGAATAGAAAGTTACCACTACCCAAAACTTTCGAATCATCAAATGGGCTCACCATCAGCAACATATATGGTTTTAATAATAGAAATGACTCTAAAAAAGGTGTATTGGGTTTGTCACTGCACCTAAGAACCACAAGATCTTTCTTCCCTGAAACATCTCCCTACCCCAGTATGTGATAGTCCCTTGAGAGCAGGGATTGTCTTGTCTATTTGTGTCTCCAACACCTAGTACCATGCTTTGCATATAGTAAGCCCTTAATAAATGCTTCCCCCAACCAGTCAGCCTCTTTTAGTCCTAAATCAGTGATCCAATGACACTCTTTGAACCTCAGATTCCTCATTTGTAATATGGGAATAAAAATACCTGCAACATCTACCTCACAGAGCTGTAGAATATAAACTCCTTGAAGGCAATGACTCATCATTTCAATTTGTGTCCCTAGTGCCTAGCACATAGTAGGTGCTTCATAAAGGCTTGGCCAAGTTGTTGTGGGGCTCCAATGAGGCAATGTGAGTAAATACCTCACATACTTTAACTGCTATCTGCCTGCCTATTGTTGTTATGATCTGCTTTATGCAATTTTGTCTTTTCAACCTGGATCAGGGAGATTTTCCTGCCCATTTTCAAACTAGCACCATGAAATAAAACATAATTGAACAAAAAGACTGAATGAAGAGGATGACAATGTTGTGTAGTGGGTGGTCTGATTGAAGATGGTGCCTCCAAAGACCCCTTCTGATATAGCTGTAAAATGGCATTCATTTTCCAAATGAGACATACCAGGAGATCAAAGCCCAGGCCCATCTTTAAAATTCCTAGTGTTGAATTAGAGCCCATTACAGTAATAAACCACCCTGCAATCGAGCCAGCAAGAGGGCATTAATTAGAAAATTAAGCCCCATGGGTGACTGATTATATTGAGTCGCTTTTAGGATGTAACAAGTCTTTCCACAATATATTAATTTTAATAAAACTATATTCCATTTGTACTTTAGCTAATACACAGAATTTTGTCTTGATTAGGCAATTCAGGATGGTCTAAATAATATCAAGATTTTTTTACAACAAAATTAATATTACTTATCTGAGCAATTCATAGGAGCTTTGCTTGGGAGTTCATCTTCCTAGGGCAGTGCGGCTGGCTGCTTTCTCTGTGGCATCCCTTAGGGGAGGGGCAAAGCCAAGCCTTCTTCAGAGATGGTTGCCATCCTGGCTGAACTTTTGCCTTCCCTGGCACATTTCCCACAGCCCTGCCCATTTGCAGATAGGCAGACTAATTCCTCCCTTCTACTTTAGGAGAGAGAAATTAAAATGTTGGCTGAAGGGGCTGCAAAGGCAGTTTCCTGCATTTCACTCCAAGCTGCAGGTTCTACAGCTTCCCGTGAACCCTTTGGGAGGACCAGTCACCATTTTGTTTTCTTCTCCTCCAAGTCTCTGGTGGAAGCCTGGCTATTCTGCCTGCTTCTAGGTGATCAATGCCTATCAAACCACACTCCTCCCTCTGTCTCCTGAAATTAGGCTCTACTCTTCTGACTTGAGAAATAAGGAGATGATAATCTCACTTCCCTCTGACCTGGTCAGATCCTATCTAGAATATTGTGTATTTACAATTTAGACCTCAGTTTCCCCAATTATAAAAGAGGAATTTGGATTATTTTATCTTTCAGATTCTTTTCAAATATGATATAATTAACACACATTTATTAAATGCCTACTATACACTTGGTACTATGCCTCTGGTCTACTTTTTATTCATTATCTATGACATTCGATCTCTCTACTCTTTGTCTTTGCATAGCCTGTCCACCATGCCTAGAATGTAGTGGGCACCACATTTTAGTAAGGTCATTGTTTTTCTGATTAACATCCAAAGGAAGGCAACTAGCCTTGTGAAGGACTTTAATTTCATGTTGTATATATTACTTTGGCAGGTGATTTATTCTCACTGGATTTTCATTTGTGAATAAAGAAAGGTCTTATGATTAAAGTCCCTTTAAAGTCTGACAAGCAATCGATACACACTTATTTAATGCTGACTTGCCATAATAATGATGATGAGTAATATTTATATAGTACCTACTATGTGCCAGTCACTAAGTGCTTAGTAGTTATCTCATTTGATCTTTACAACCACCCTGGGAGGGAAGTGCTATTATTATCCCCACTTTACAGAGGAGGAAACTAAGGTAAAGAAAAGTAAAGTGACTGGCCCAGGTTCACATAGCTAGCAAGTGTCTGAGACTAGATTTGAACTCAGGTCTCACTGACTCCAGGCCCTGTGCTCTACCCAGGTCCTGAGGATACAAAGAGAGGCAAAGAAACTTTCCATGCCCTCAAGGTGTTTATATTCTGGTGCCTATCACAGCTCTTAATGAATTCTTTTTTTTTTTTTTTGCTTTTGGAGGTTGGGAAGGCAGGGCAATTGGGGTTAAGTGACTTGCCCAAGGTCACAGGGCTAGTAAGTATTAAGTGTCTGAGGCCAGATGTGAACTCAGGTCCTCCTGATTCCAGGGCCGGTGCTCTATTCACTTCACCACCTAGCTGCCCATAATGAATTCTTAATGAATATATGAAGATTGATTGATTTGAGGCTCAAATGAGCTGAATTATTTGAAAGTCCCTTCCTCAGAAATTCTCTGGTATATCAATCAATTCAAGAAACCAGGTATGTGAACATGCTTGGCTCAGAGCAGAGAAGACGGGGCAGCAGGGAGAGGCAGGAGAGCTGGGTTCAAGTGTTAAAGAACTGTCGGGTCATGTAGAAGACAGATTGGACTTGCTTTGTTTTGTCTGGCTGGGCAGAACAAAGAGAGGCAAAGGCAAAGAGGGATCAGGTAGCAAAGGAAGGCAGTGGAAGTTGGCAGGCTGACTTCCTGGCAATGAGAGCTGTCCCAAGGCAGTATGGGCTTCCCCAAGAGGTAGTGGCTCCCCCATTGGAGGTCTTTAAGCATAGGCTGAATGGTCATTCATGGAGGATATTGTAGGAAGTGGGTTCTTGGTCAGGTCTGGCCTAGAGTAAATGGAATGAGGTCCAAGGTCCTTTCTAGCTTGGCGATTCTGTGTCTTTTATAGATCAGCAACTTCCATGAGCAGTCATTCTCCCATGTGGCAAAGGGGAGGGGGCAGGAAGAGAAAAAATCATGACAAAGCAAAGTGTGCAGTTATTAGAAACTCTGCTGAGCCCAGCTCAGGGATTTGCTACATGTGTGATTCAAGGCCCATTATTAGCCCTCACTCCATTTAGGAAGCAAGCAAGGGCTTCTTGTACCCCCAAGGAAGGCTGCACATGTCCCTGTAATCATTAAAAAAGAGATGATTTACTGCATTGCTGAGCTCCCAATTTGCAGTGGTTTTGCCTGCCAAGAGTTTACTGCAGGGACCTTTCTGCCCCCAGAGCTCTCACTCTCTCTTAAATGATTTAATGATGGTCTTTTGCTTTTTTTCCCCCTGCTCTGCTTTCAGAAGTGGGTCTAGGCAAAAACAAAGGTCCCACAGACACCAAAATATTTATAGCAGCATTCTTTGTGGTGGCTATGGAGACAAAGTAGACCCCCTCAACCAAGGAACGCCAAACAAGTTCGAGTTACATGAATGTAATGGAATCTTATCGTCCTGTAAGAAATGATGAATGCGGAAAAATTAGGAGATGCATGCATTGAAAGATTTATCTGAACTCACGAAGAGCAAGGTAAGCAAAAGCAGGAAAACAATATATAACATGGCTCTTACAATGTCAGCAGAAAGGATGATGACAGGAAAAGAATTAAAACTCAATACTGCAACATTATAATGACCCAACTGTCACTAAAGAAAGACATGAGAAGACACCTCCCACTTCTTTGAAGACATGGGGGCTGAGGGGTTTAGACTAAGATGTCAAACCCACAGGTCCAATCAGCAGGCAGAACTCCCCAGTGCCACCTGAACCTGACTCCAATTGGGAAATGTTTAGCAAAATAAATAAAAATACAACACAGATAATGCAATTTGTGATTTTCTAGATTAATATACTGCCAGCACACAGGGATTATTGAATTTGATGCCACTGGTTTAGAAGACTACATATAATGGCAGACTTAAAATTTTTTTTATAGTTTTGCTGAATATTTTTTCCCTTTTCTCCTTTTATTCTGGATGATAAGAGATGACTGGGGTGGGAAAAGGATACACTGGGAAATGTAGGTGATGTAAAAACAAAAGATTCCATTTAAATGCATTTTTAAAAAAGAATTAGTCTAGAATGAGATCTCTTTCTTTTTTTTCCTTTTTTTTTTGGAGGTGGGAAGGCATGGAAATTGGGGTTAAGTGACTTGCCCAAGGTCACATAGCTAGTAAGTGTTAAGTATCTGAGACCAGATTTGAACTCAGGTCCTCCTAATTCCAGGGCCCAGTGCTCTATTCACTGCACCACCTAGCCATACTGAGATCTCTTTCATTGATGCATTACATAGATGGCTCATGAGTACTTTTTCCCACTCAAAATGTCCTATTTATGACCCCCAGGATTTTTATGGATCCCATCCATGCCAAGGTTTTTAAAGGGTGCCTACCATTTTCTTCAATCTGCCAAACTGATATTCCTAAGAACAGACACTGTCCTGCATGCAAAGTGTTATTCCCCTTCATATCAGTCAGGCAACTAAACATTTATTAAGCACCTATTGTATAGCCTGACACTGGGCTAAACACTAGGAATACAAAAAACAAAAGGCAAAAAAATATAATGTCTGCTCTTAGGGACCTCAGAGTCTAGAGAGAGATAATATGCAAACAACTATATACATGCAAGCTATAGCCTGGAGAGACCAGAGAGTCTCAGAGGGAAAGCACTAGTGTTAGGGCAAGACCAGGAAAGATGTCTTGTCAAAAGTAAAATTTTAGCTGAGACATGAAGGCAGTAAATAGTTGAGAGGGGAGAGCATTTCAGGGAAGGGGAACAGCTAGGAAAATGCCCAGTCTAGAAATAGTGTCCTCTGTGAGGAAGAGCCAGGAGGCCAGTGTTGTTGAAGAGCAGGGTATGAGTACTGACTGTCCCCTATTCCTGCAAACACCATCATCAACAACATCATCATCATCAGCACCATCACCCCCACCACCATAACCATCACCATCACCACCATCATCACCACCACCACCACCATCATCACCATCATCACCATCCTTCTCCTCTTCCTCCTCCTCCCTTCTTTTAAATCTCAGTTCAAATCCCACCTTCTGCAAGAGGCCTTTCCTGGCTCTCCTCAATAGTAGTGACTTCTCATTGAGATGACCTCCCATGTACCCAGCATACATCTCCCTCTTTAGACTGTGAGCTCCTTGAGGACAAGGACTGTCTTTGTTTTTTTTTGCAGTATCTCTAGTGTTTAGCACAGTGTCTGGCATATAGTAAGTGTTTCATAAGTATTTATTGACTTGAACGCAATGTATAACCTCTAGTACAAAATGCAAATGCCTGTTTGACATTTGAAGCCTTTCCCAGTCTGCCTCCAGCCCCTCTCTCTCCAGGTTATACACATAACTATCCTCTTCATACACTCTATGCTCCAGACAAAATGGCCAGTTTCATGCACCCACATACAACATTTCACCTCTTGCCTTTGCATAGATGATCACACAATCCCCCACCCAACCCCAGTCTGAGAAGACCTCCCTCCTCACCTTGAACTGTTAAGACTCCCTAGCTTCTTTCAAGGCTTAACTTAAGCATCTCCACCTCATTCATTCAGCTGTTACTACCCCCATTCCATCATTCTACAGTTTTTTGGACTATGTTGGGTTTTAAAAAATTACTTAGCTATGTTTCTGCCCAGGAGGATGTAAATACCTCTAATTTTAAAAGCTACAGGTGAGCCTTATTAATCTTTAAAAAGAAAAGTCAGCTGTACAGTATAGGGACCTTGATAGTACCATAGACAATCCTCTTGTCTCTGCCTTATGATTTGTTTGGAACTGTAAAATTTAAGTTCAGAAATTTTTAAAAAATGAAAATTTATAAAAAAGAGAGAGAGATCAATCACTTGATTTCTTAGTCACTACCAAATAGTTTTGTTTAAGATATAGATTGGTAGATCAGTACAATAAACTAGGTTCACAAGATGGAGTAGTAAATGATTACAGTAATTTAATGTTTGATAAACTCAAAGACTCCAGCTTCTGAGATAAGAACTCACTATTTGACAAAAACTGTTGGGAAAACTGGAAAACTATATGGCAGAAACTGGGCATAGACCAACATTTCAGGCTGTATGCCAAGATAAGGTCCAAATGGGAACATGATTTAGATATAAAGGGTGATACCATAAGCAAATTAGGAGAGCAAGGAATTTACCTGTCAGATCTATGGGGATGGGAACAATTCATGACCAAACAAGAGATAGAGAACATTACAAAATGCAAAACGGATAATTTTGATTACATTAAATTAAAAAGGTTTTTGCACAAACAAAACCAACACAACCAAGATTAGAGGGAAAGCAGAAAGATGGGAAACAGTCTGATAAAGGTCTCATTTCTTAACTATACAGAGAACTGAGTTAAATTTACAAGAATGCAAGGCATTCCCCAACTGATAAATGGTCAAAGGATATGAGCAGGCAGTTTTCAGATGAAAAAATTAAAGCTATCTATAGTTATAAAAAGCATTCTCTAAATCACTATTGATTAGAGGAATGCAAATTAAAATGACTCTGAGATACAACCTCACTCCTATCAGACTGGCTAATATGACAAAAAAGGAAAATGATAAATGTTGGAGAAGACGTGGGAAAATTGGGACACCAAAGCATTGTTGGTGGAGTTGTGAACTGATCCAATCATTTTGGAAAGCAATATGGTACTATGCCCAAAGGGCTATAAAACTGTGCATACTCTTTGATCCAGCAATATTACTACTAGGTTTATATCTCAAAAAGATCATTAAAAAGGGAAAAGGACCTACATGTACAAAAATATTTATAGCAGTTCTTTTTGTGGTGATAAAGAATTGGAAATTATGGGGATGTCCATCAATTGGGGAATAGCTGAACAAGTTGTGGTAAATGAATATAATGGAATATTGTTGTGCTATAAGAAATGATGAGCAGGCAGACTTTAGAAAAATCAGAAAATATTTACATGAACTGATGCTGAGTGAAGTGAGCAGAACCAGAATATTGTACATAGTAACAGCAACATTGTGTGATGATCAACTATGAATGACTTAGTTCACTGCATCAATATAATGATCCAAAACAATTTCAAAAGACTTGTGATGGAAAATGCTATCCACATCCAGAGAAAGAGCTATGAAGTTTGAATGCAGATCAAAGCATATTATTTTCACTTTTTTTGTGGCTTTTCCCTTTTGTTCTGTATCATCTTTCACATCGTGACTAATGTGGAAATATGTTTCCATGATTGCACATGTATAATCTATATCAGGTTGCCAAACTGAGAAAGGGGAAAGGAAGCAGAAAAAACTGAAACTCAAAACCTTATAAAAATGAATGTTGAAAACTATCTTTACATGTTATTAGAAAAAATAAAATACTATTTACAGGGGAAAAAAGGGAAGGAGAATGTAAGTGCCCTGAGGGTAGGGGATAGAGAACCAGTTAGTATAACCCTCTTGTCTATGATGTATAAGGAGATATAACGTTTAAGTTTAGACTTTTAAAAAATTAAGATAAAAAGAGAGAGAATGTAAGTACTTTGATGGCAAGGACACTGACTTTTGTCTTTATAGCCTCACAGACTTAGCACAGTACCAGGTACATAACTGGTGTTTAAAAACATTGTTGAATTTAGTGGAATGTGCTCACTCAGTCAATCAGCCTGCCCTAATGCTTGACAGTGGCTGCTGGGGATGCTCCAGAGCTCCTCTCAAGCCTGTTTGTAGGAAGTCTAGCAATGAATCTGAAGGGCTGGGAATCCCAGAGGCAGGGAGCTGAGACCCGAAAGCTGCAGGGGATCCTGCTGGCCCTAGACCTCCGTCTCTTCACTTACATAGCTGCTTGGGGAACAGACAAGAAGACCTGTGTCTTGTGTCACCTACTGCCAGTGGGCAGGCCCTGACACTGCCCAAGGGGAGCTTGATTTTGTCAGGTGGCGTGTGTGTATGTGCATGTGTGGTGTGTGTGTGTGTCTGCGTGTATGTGTATCTGTGTCTGTGGGGCATGAGGGTGAGGTGTGCATTTCTCTCATTCTCTATTCTTTCTATCTTCCCTTTCTCCTTTCTGTCTTCCTTCTCTCTTTTCTCCTTCTCTCCTCTCTATTTCTCTGTCTCCATCTCTGCCTCTCTTTCTTCTGTCTCTGTCTCTGTCTCTGTCTCTGTCTCTCTCTCTCTCTCTCTCACACACACACACACACACACACACACACACACACACACACACACACACACACACACTACCACTCTAGGAGACCAGACTGCTCTCCTCACTCCAGGCTGAACACACCCTACTCTTTCTAAGCAAGAGGAGCCTACTTCAGAAGGCAGAGACCCCAGGCGGCCTCCCAGAGGCAGCTGTCTAGAAGACAGATGGGAAGCAGCAGCACCAGTGCAATGATTTTCAGGTTCAAGGAACCTTCTTCCCAGGTTTAGAATAAAACTATGGCAAGAGATGGAGGTGGGGTGGTAGGGAGGGAGGGAGATTTTCATTTTGAGCGTCAGCTTCTCAATGCCAGCCCTGCCCCAGCCTCCATTCAAAAGAAGCCCAGAATGAAACCTCCCAAGATGCTCCCCCTGCCCCAGCCCAGAAGTCTGAGGCAGTCTGAGATGGAAACCGATTACAGACAATAAAGGCCGGGGCTACTGCTGAAGGGGGAATTTTCATAACTTCTATCAGTGAGCATGCATTGCTAAGGGAGAACAAGAGAGGAAGGAAAAAGAGACTTTGGTTGTTGCTGGATTGTGTGTGTGTGTGTGTGTGTGTGTGTGTATAAGAGAGAAAGAGGGACAGAGATAGAGAGAGACAGAGAGAGAGGAGAGACAGGGAGAAAGAGAGGAGAGAGGAGAGGGGAGAGGGGAGAGGGGGGAGAGAGAGAGAGAGAGAGAGAGAGAGAGAGAGAGAGAGAGAGAGAGAGAGAGAGAGAGAGAGAGAGAGAGAACGAACATCAGACAGACAGAGAATTCAGGTGGGAGCCATGTAACCAGAAACAAGAACCTGCCTATTAAGGGGTCAGAAAAATAAAGGAAAGTGGGAAAGGAGAAAGCTTTGCTTCCTTTTGGACTCTTCCCTCCTGGGCTTCCAGCTCTCTGCACACCTGTCTGAAATAATCAATAGCCTCAGGATCAGAGTCTAGGATATCTCCCACTGGGCCTCAGGCACCACACTTGTAAAATAAGAGAAGCTAAACCAGATAATCTCTAAGGCCCCTCCCAGCCCTGACACTCCCTGTTCCAAGGACCCTCCAAACTCTGACATCCCCTGTTCTAAGCCCTGCCCCCCATTTCCGACATTCTCTGTTCTAAGACCCCTCCCATTTTTGACATCCTCTGGTTTAAGGCCCCTCCCAGTCCTGACATTCCCTGTTCTAAGTTGCTGATATTTTCTGAAAGATCACAGCAGCACTAGAATGTAAATCCATTTCTTCTGATTCAAACCCATCATTCATTTCACTCTCTTGCTGGCCCTGAATCCTGTCTCTGTCCTGTCTGGTCCAACACTCTCTTCCCCTCAAAGCAAACCCCACCCTCCATGGCTGGGTCAGTCAATAGCCCTTCCAGCCTCCAGCCAGTCATCAGGTGAGAACTGGGCTAATTACAACTTGGAAAAGGGATTTGGAAACAGCTTCTATTTAGGGGAGCTCAGCCTGAGGGCAGAAGGATTGGAGGGCACTTAAGAACATGGATAAGAAGAAGCTACAGGACAGGAAACTAAGTCTCAGAGAAATAATATGATTTGCTCATGATCTAACAAGCACTCTATTAAGCATTTACTATAATCCAGGCACTTTGCTAAGCAGTGGGATGGCAAAGGCAAGAAGAAAACAATCCCTGCCCTCAAGGAGTTTATACTCTAAGGGGAAAGACACCTTACACATAAAAAGATCCAGACCTTCAGAGGAGGCACGAGGAAGTCTTAGCAGGAAGTTAATGTTGTCACTGTTCTAGTGACCTCCTGGATGATGTCTTGACTGGTGCATGAATTGAAGTGAGGCAATAGTCTCTGAGGGGTAAATGGGACCAGGAAAGGCCTCCTGAAGAAGCTCACATTTGAGCTGAATTTTTGAGGAAGGCAGGGATTCTAAGGGGCGGTGGTTAGGAAGGAAAGCAATCCAGAAAGTCCAAAGGCATGGTGATGGGAGATTGAACACCACATAAGCAGAGCAGTCAATATGGCTAAAACCTAGAATGAGAAGACTGGGAAGATTGGAAGAGTCCAATGCCAAACAGAAGTTTAATTTGCTCCTAGAGGTAACAGGAGACTTTTGGAGCTTATTGAGCCAGGAAGTGATGCGATTAGATCTATGCTTCAGGAAAATCTCTTTGGCAGATGAATGAAGGATAGATTGGATCCAAGGAGAGACTGGAGGCAAGAATATGAATTAGAAGTTATTGTAATAGCCTGGGTGAGAGATAGCATGGGCCTGAATTAGAATGGTAGGCCATGTAAGTAAAGCAAAGAGGACAAATGCCCCATGAGGAAAGGAATGATCAGATTAGGCTACTGATCGGATATGTCGGGTGACAATGAAGTGTCAAGAATGACATGGTAGATGTCTGAGGCAGGATTGGAAACCAGGTTGTCCTACCCCCACATCTAAGACTCCATCCAGAGTGTCAGGGGGAACCCAATCCATTCTCTCCACCTGCTTTTAAGTTACAACAACGAGGGAGATGTGACATTCACACTTCCTCGAGGACTATCAATTGGCATGAGCCACGTCCATCCTACTGGGTCAGACCATCATCTGAAGTTCTGTGATATCTGCTGACTTCAGGGAACCTGGGCCCTCTCTTTCCCACCCAATCAGGACCTCTCCTGTCCTCCTGCTGCTCTTAATGAACCCCTTTCACTCCACAGAGATTTAAATACCTTCTGCTTTGGCCCCCGATCTCTGGGCCTCCTTTCATGCAAAGTCATGAATGTCTGAGTTGGAGGTGACCTCGTAGCCCAATCCACATGTCAGAAAACTCTACAACAGCATATTCAGTCTCATCTTCAAAGACCTCCAGTAAAGAGGAAATTGGCTATTTCTGGAGGTGGCCCATTGCATGCTGGGACAGCTATAATTGCTAGAAAGTTTTTTCCTGACCTCAAACCCAAATCTGCCTCTTTGCAACCTCCCTCCCATGCTCCTGGTTCAGTCCTCTGGGGCCAAGCAGAACAAAGATAATCCCTCTTCCCTGTGACAGCCCATTCTTCAACTCCCCCAGAAATTAGTTCATGAAATTAGAACCTATGGAAAAACCTGTTTAAGCCTGATATTGTTAGGAAGGAGAATGTGCTAGTTCATCAAAATCCAGTTCTGATCCACAAATACGTATTCAGCATCTAACAAGGAGGAGATCCAGAGCTGGAAGGAAACTAGTCTAAGGTCCCTTGTTTTACAGAAGAGGAATCAGAGACCCAGAAAAGGGGCATTTGGCACTGGAAAGAGCATTGGATTTGGAATCAGAAGGTCTGAGGTCAAGGCTCACTTTCTTTTTTTTGCTTTTTGGAGAGCAATTGGGGTTAAGTGACTTGCCCAAGGTCACAGGCTAGTTTTTGTGTTAAGTGTCTGAGGCTGGATTTGAACTCAGATCCTCCTGACTCCAAGACTGGTGCTCTATTCACTGTGCCACCTAGCTGCCCCAAGGCTCACTTTTTCTGCTTCATTTTTCTGGGTCTCAATTTCCTCTTCTAATAAATGAGGAAGCTGGTCTAGATGGCCTCTTAGGTCCTTTCCAAAACTCGAAATCAATCAATCAATCAGTCTCAGTCTCTGTCTCTCTGTCTCTGTCTCTGTATGTCTCTTTATCTTTGTCTGTTTCTGTCTATCTGTTTGTGTCTCTCTGTCTCTGTCTCTGTCTCTCTTTCTCTGTCTCTGTCTATCTGTCTTTCAGTTAGGTGGTGAAGTGGATAGAGTGCCAGCCATGGAGTGATGAAGACTCATCTTCCTGAGCTCAAATTCAGCCTCACACACTTTACTAGCTCTGCAACTCTGGGCAAGACACTTAATCCAGTTTGCCTCAGTTTCCTCATCTGTAAAAACTAAGTTGGAGGAGGAAATGGCAAACTGCTCTAGTATCTCTGCCAAGAAAACCCCAAATGGGATCACAAGGAGTCAGGCACGACTGAAATGATTCAATGACAAAATCAATCTCTCTCTTTCTTCTTGTATAAAATCCAATATTGTCTTCAACACTTCATTCATCATCTTCAACTAAATGTCAAATCTGTGATCCTAAGAGATTTGCCCAAGATCCAGGTTACAGGAGATGGTACAGCTGGGATCTGAACCCAAGTTCTCCAACTTAAAACCAACCATTTTTTTCTCCTACACCATTCTGCCTAGCATCTGTAAGACTCCACTCAAATCTCACCTTCTGCCACAAAGCCTCTCCCAGTCCCTGCTGCTGCTAATGCCTTCCCTCTGATATCACCTTCCATAAAATGAGATATTATTTGTAAAGTTCTTAGCACGTAGCCTTGCACATAGTAGGTGCTATACAAATACTTATTCCCTTCCCTTCTCCGATCTACTCTGTATAGAACTTGTTTCTTTCTAGTTGTTTAGATGGTGTCTCCCCCATCAGAGTGCAAGCTCCTTGAGGGGCAGGGACTGCTTTTGCCTTTCTTTGTTATCCCCAGAACATAGCACAGAGCCTAGTATACAGTAGACACTATATAAATGTTTATTCCCTACTTCCATTTGCTCTGGATGGAGCTTGCTTATACTAGTTGTTTATAGGTTCTCTCCCCAATTAGAGAGAGTGCAAGCTCTTTGAGGGGCAGGGACTGGTCTTGCTTTTCTTTGAATTCCCAGGACCTGGCATATAGTAAGAGCTTAATCAATGTTTGTTGACTGACTGATGGGCAGACACAAGGGATTGTGCTAGGTTCACAGGCTACAAAGATGAAAGAGGAACAGGTCCAGTTCCCAAGGAGTTTCCATTGTACTGGGGTTGGGGCATTGGGGAGGACCACATGTACAGAGCTAAGTACAAGATAAGGGATCCCATGCAGAAGACAGATCCTGGGTGATCCACATTGCTGTTCAACAGCCTGGATAATTGTGAGTGGAAGGTGCTGGTTTCCAGCTTTGCTAACATTTGTAAGGCAGAGATGTGACCCTCTACCTCCCCCATGTTCCCCGCCAAGACTAAGCCTCAGCAGGCAGGTAGCCTCAGAAGATCATTGCTTTCCTCCACCTTTCCCCTGCACTGCCCCCAGACCCCATGCCCTCTGCTGACTCACCTTAAACATCTGTTTCACCTTCTGCCGGGGAAGGTTCACATTCAGCTTATGAAGGAGCTGGAGGACCTCGTTGATGCTCAGGCTGCCATCTCCATTTTTATCTGCCTCATCAAACGTCTGCTTCAGCCACTTTGAGGCTGAGTTAGGGGCTACACAACAGCTGGCCTGATCAGGCCTGGCCCAGCCCAGCCCCCACTAGTATCCCTTAATGTGGCTCAAGACCCAAACACTCCCTTCCTGATTCAATCCCTTCCCTGGGCCATCTCACCCCCCAGCCCCTCTTCACTTCCATGGCCCAAACCAGGGCAGAGCAGACATAGAGGGTGTTGGGCCTCGACATCCAATCTTAGATTCTCAGGGTGGGGGTAGAAGGGGACTTGAGATAACAACCCCATCCCATACAGGGTGGAAACATTTTCTCATTCAGATGAAAGGCAGTGTGGTGTAGGAGAAGCAAACTATCATATTATCTCCCCATAAAGTTTGAATGCAAGGTCCTTGAGAGCAGAAATGGTTCATTTTTTGTCTTTTTGTCTCCAGTGCCTAGTAAAGTACCTGCCACATAGTAGGCACTTAAATGTTTGTTTGATTAGTTGATTGGAGTCAGAGTTAGTCAGAAGACTCCAATTCTATTGACTATAGAATTCTATTGCCTTTGGTCTTCCGTATTCATAGAGATAGGGACTGGACCCGTAATCTTATGGATTAGAGAACTCCCAGAGGAGAAAACTCCCTCTCTACCAATACCAATACAAGTTGCCATCCTCTCTGCAGTTTACAATCTTTTTTTTTTTTTAAGCAATTGGGGTTAAGTAACTTGCTCAAGGTTACACGGCTAGTCATTTGATTTATGCGTGGGTGCTCATTTTCTGAGGCCGGATCTGATCTCGGGTCATCCCAACTCCGAGGCCGACGCTCTTACTCACTGCGCCACCTAGCTGCCCCTTTCGGGCAATTGGGGTTAAGTAACTTGCCCAAGGTTACACGGCTAGGTTTTTGTTTGTGTGCGTTAAGTGTCTGAGGCCGGCTCCGAACTCAGGTCCTTCTGACTCCAGGGCCGGCACTCTATTCACTGTGCCACCTAGCCGCCCTGCAGTTTACAATCTTAACAGAGTATTTAGAGCACTAGGAGGTTTAAGTGACTTGTTTGGGGTCACAAAGCCAGTAGTAAGAAATAAGACTTGAACCCAGGCCTTTCCACCTCTGAGGTTAGTTATCAATCTACTATGACATGCTGCCTCTCTCCTACCATCACTAAATAACAGAGATTTTAGAAATGGAAAGAAACTCAACAGCCAGCAACCCATACCAAAGAATATTCAATATGGCAAGCCCAAGAAGTTGTCTCTGCCTAAAGACCTACAACCAAGAGGGATCTCTTCCTCCCCAAGTCATCCCATTCTATTCTAATTGCTAGGAAGATTGTCCTGATAACAACCCTTTCTGTGCCTCAGTTTCTTCATCTATGCAATGAAGAAGTTGAACAAGAACATCCCTAAGGTTCCATTCAACTCTAAAATCTTATCATTATTGGTGGGTTCTGTTCATTTATTTAAAAAGATCTAGAAGGAAACTTATTGATTATCTAGTCCAACTCCCAAATTTTATAGAGACCCAGAAAGAAGTACCTTGCCTGAGGTCACAGGCTGATTCTGGGCATAATTGTTGACATTTAGAGAATGTTTGAAGGTTTGCCAAAAGCTTTTCATCATTATCTCATTTTATCTTAAGAACAACCTTGTAAGGTCTGTATGATCAGCCCCATTTTATAAATAAGGACACTGAGGCTTAGAGAAATGAGGTGGCCTGCCCAGGGTCATGGAGTTTGAACATGTCAAAAATGAGATTAAAACCCAGCTCTTTTTTTCCAAGTCTAGTCAGTCAACAAATATCTATATCTATTATCTTTTATCTATATCTATACCTATATCTATATCTATATGAATAGATGGATAGATAGATAGATGGATGGATGGATAGATGGATAGATATATTGATATATATAGTGTACATATATATGTATATATAGTGATATGTATATCTATAGATAGATAAAGTGCCTACTATGTGCCAAAGAACTGTGCTAAATTCCAGGAATACAAAGAAAGGGAAACAAACAGAAATCCCAGCCCCTGCTCTCAAGAAGCTCACAGACTACTGGGGGAAACAAGTTCATTGCTTTCTACCACATTGCCTTTCTGCAGGAACCCAGGTCTTATAAGATGAAGTTAAATCTGCAGGGAAGGAGGAGGCTGGAAGAGACTATCTCCTGAAAATCACCATCCATCCAAAGATCTCCTTCCCCACCCCACCCCCAACTCCAGTTCCAAAGGATATTGGTCACGAGTTCTCTGGCGTTTGGACAGACTGTCCTCATCACTGATTCCTGCCATCAGATACCGGAGGCCTGTGATCCAGGTTCGAGCTTCTTCTCCATTGGAGGACACGAGGTCCAGCGACTCCATGTGGTCCCCATAGTAGATGCTGAAGCAGCAGTTGGGGTCAAAGCTCCCATCAGCATAGCGCTGGAAAATCTCTGACTGCTTTCCTTCACACACCTCCTGGACGGAGTCAATGGAGACTGGGGAAGAGAGGAGGGAGGAAGGTCAGGAAAGTGAGTCAGCATTTGTGTGGAGCAAAGCAGGTCTGGTTTGGTTCTTTTACAATCGTTATCTCATTTGACCCTCACAAAGACCCTGGGAGGTAGGTGCTATTATTAACCCATCTGACAGATGAGGAAACAGAGGCATCGATGAAGTGACTTATCTAGAGTCACCTAACTAGTGTCTGAAGCAGAATTCAAACTTAGGACTTCCTGACTCCAAGTCTAGAACTATGTTTACTATGTATCACCTGGATGCCAAGGAGGATCATGAGCAACTTTGTATCCCCAATATTATGTATGAGGCATCCTTGTACATAGTGGGTACTCAAAAAAAGAGGGTTGCTGGAATGAATTGGGGATGGATTTCAGTAAGAACCCTAGACCCAAATGCTTAGAAATATAAGTTGGGCAATGAATGCTATCTCCTCTAGAAAGTTTGCCCCGATTCTCTCCCTGGCCCCCTCTCCTTGGCGGCCATCTTTCCCCTCCCATCCGACATAGCATTTTTCACCTCTCTTGAGAATTTATAGAATTTTGTGCATTATTTTTATTTCTATAAATGACCCAACTCCCCTTAACTAGGCTATAAACTCTGTGAAGACAGAAACTGTCTTATCCAAACTTTTCTCTCCGCCCCTGTGCCCCCATCTCTCATAACTCCCTAGAAATATTCTTTCTACCAGTAATAACAATCAACAACATGGTAATGAAGCAGGAAGATCATAGAATTTGGAACTGGAGAATCTGGG
Source organism: Gymnobelideus leadbeateri (assembly GCA_011680675.1). Taxonomy (NCBI): domain Eukaryota; kingdom Metazoa; phylum Chordata; class Mammalia; order Diprotodontia; family Petauridae; genus Gymnobelideus; species Gymnobelideus leadbeateri. The sequence continues at coordinate 929,515 of WOXC01004895.1, read as the reverse complement.
TTCAAATCCCACCATGAAACCTTGGGCAAGTCACCTGAACTACCTGGACCTCAGTTTCCTCATCTGTAAGATGTAGGGGATTGGATTGAACCCTATAAAAGCACAGATTTCTCTCTTGCCTTAAGATCTTCAGAGCACTTTGTCCCATCCGATGCTCACAGCCCACCTGGAGGTGGGTGCTCTTATTGTCCCACCCTTTTTACAGAAGAGGAACTCAGATGACATATGCCCAGAATCACTGAAGCAGTATGGGAGGTGGCCTTTGAATCGAGGTTGTCCTCACAAGAAGACCAGTACACTATGCCTCCTCTCTAGCAAGCACTGGATGAACGTCTGATTGCAGTGACTCGTTACTCTTGATATGTTGTGGAAACTAGTGATCATTGGTCACACAGCTCGTGAGTCCCTTCCTGCCCTGAAATCCATCCTAAATAAGCCTGAAATTGAGTCCCCACAACCAGAGGGGAGTTGAGGGCAGAAGTGGTGTTAGATGCCCAGGGAGGCAGAAGACCTGAGGGGTTAGCCTTATTGCTCTTCCAACTCCTGCCCTGAGTCAGATCCAGACTCCAGGCTGGGGACCTGGCCTAGAAATCTCTTCTCTGTTCCTACCCCTGCCCTCCCTCCCAACCGGGGCTCAGACGATATCAAAGCTGGGTGACAGAAGGACTCTGATGGGAGATGGCAGATGGGGGGCATCTCTAGGGAGAGAAGAGAAGAGCAGCTCAGGTTACCAATGCTCTTCCCCAGAAGAGCCCTCTTCTTTCTTGTGGTAGGTCCCTCAGTCCTGACATGGGCCAAGCAACATCATGGGGAAAATGGGAATGAGAATCTCTGGTTACAACTGTCTGGGAATGAGAAGCCATCCAGCCTCTGAGCCATTGAGCTGGCCCCTAAAAAGCCCTGTGCTAAGAGAAATAGGCAGCGGAGAGAGAAGCAGGTCCTCCTTCCCAGCCAAGGAGTGGCCACTCTCCTTTCAGAGTTATTGGCATGAGATGGACAGCAGGGCTGCTTCTGCTCTGTGGCTGCTGGGCCAGGGGACAGAGGGGCTGGTGAATCCAGCAAGTGGAGACCATCTACTCCTGGAGAAGCAACATGGTAGGGAGAGGAAGAACAGAAGGGGGAGGGAAAGGGAGGGAAAGGGAGAGAAAGAGACAGGGAGAGAGGGAGGGAGGGAGAGGGAGAGACACAGAGAGAGAGGGAAAAGAGGGGATAGGGGAAGGGAGACAAAAAGAGAGGGGGAAGGGGGAGGGAAGGAGAGAGAGAGGGGAGGGGAAGGCATGGAGAGAGGGAAAGAGACAGAGAAAGGGGAGGGAGAGAAAGGGGGGGAGAGGAGGGAAGGAGGGGGAGAGAGAGAAACAGAGAGACAGAGACACATGGAGAGATAGACACACACAGAATAGAAGAGGGGGGAAGAGGGAGAAATGGGGGGAGAGAGAGAACAGAGACAGAGCAAAAGAGGCAGAAAAAGATGGATAACCAAAGAGAGGAAGAGAGGGGTGGGAAGAAAGAGACAGAGAGAGAAAAAATAGAAAAGAGGGGAGAAAAAGGGAGGGAGGAGAGAGACAGAGAAAGAGAGAGAGAGACAAACAATACAGAAACAGAGAGAATAGAGGAAAGGAGGAAAGAGTGGGGAGAGAGGGAGAGAGAAATTGAGGGATGGAGGGAGGATGAGAGAGAGGGGAAGAGGCAGGAGAGAGACAGAAGGGAGAAAGGAGGGAAAAAAGTTGAGACCAGAAGAGTCAGCAGTGCAAAACCAATTTTCTCATCTGAGTTCTAGCCCCACATAAATCTCCCCTCCAGGGCCATGTAATTCTCTTGGGCTAGCTGACAGGGGAGCCATCCATCTTTCCAATAACAAGGAACACTGAGGCCCAGGGCTGACTCTTTTATGCCAGGTTCTAGTAAAGGGTTTATTACAACTCCCAGGTTTCGGGGGGTGACACAACTCTTCCGTTGTTATTATTATTGTCATATCATGCCTCAGGAAAGTAAGGGGAATAAAGGCCTAGAGGAGGAAGGTCTGTCATCCAGAAGGCATACTTGGTGGGAGAGTCTCTGCGAGCACTAAGGTAAGGACTGAGCAGGATGCAAAGAGGAAGGGCAGGTGCTCAGGGAGAAAATGCCCACACCAATGAGTTCCCAGCCCTCAAGTCTGCCAAGTGCTCAATCCATGATCTCATTTGTTCTTCACAACAGCCTTGTGAGAGAGGTCATATAATCATCCCCATTTTAGTTTGGAGGAAACTGAGGGTCAGAGGTGAGTTCCTAGCCTCACACAGCTAGTGAGTCTAAAGCAGGCTTCAAAGGTCTGGCCCAGTACTCTAGACATCACACAACTCAAGACTGCCAAAATCTGTATTGAATTGTTTACCCTTCCCTACCATTGCATGCTGGGAGACATCATAGGGAACCTGGGCTTAAATTCCTGCCCCTGGGATTTTGGGAAAGTCCCTTAATCACCCTGAGCCTCAGTTTCCACATCTCAAATGAAGAGACTGGCCTCCCTTTCAGCTACATGACTCTGGTTCTAAGATCCTAGAAGTATCTTGGGCAGGGTCACACAGCTGCTAGTAAGTGTCCAACACAAGCTTCAAACCCAGGTCCTCTTGACCCAAGGCCAGTGTTCCAATCCCTGCATTAAGCTTCATGCCTCCTCAAGGCATGTCACGGCAGGAACCTTTGGAAGGCTCTTGAAGGCTATGAGAGTGAAGCACAGACTTTGAAATGGTCTTGTTTTGTTGCTGGGCTATACACTTGCTGTTTGAATCAAGTCAACAAGCCTACTATGTGCCAGGCACTGGGCTAAGTGCTGGATCTGAGGACCAACTTGGCTAAGTCTAGAGATTTAAGTCCCCAGGAGATCAGTCTCAAGGTGATAGATTTTTCAGTCCTACATGCTCTCCAAGATGACTTGTTTGGTCATGAGTTGGCAACAGGGATGGTGGAGGGCAGACCTGGACAGATTCAATCATGGATCCTAGAAGTGTTGAAGCAAATAGCATTTTAAGTGTCAGGAAAGAAAGGGGAACTCAAGAGATGAATCTTAGGGAAAAGAAGGAAAGGGAAGGGGGAAGAGAGGGAGGGAAAGGAAGGGCGAATGGAAGGGACAAGACAAAGAGAAAGAGAAAAGGAGGAAGAGAAGGGGTAACACAAAGGGGAAGAGGAAGGAGAAAGGAAGAGGAAACAGAAGGGGTAAGACAAGGGTGGGGAAGAGAAGGGGCAAGATGAAGGGGAAGGGGGGAAAGAAAGGGCAAGAGAAAGGAGGAGAGGGAAAGAGAAAAGGGGAAAGAGAGGGTGAAAGACAAAGAGGAAGAAAAGTGAGGAAAAGAAGGAATAAGATAAAGGGGATGAAGAATGGGGAAGAGGAGGGGGGAAGAAGAGGGGGAAAAGAAAGGGGAAACAAAGAGGAAAAGAGGTGGGAAGAGAAGAGGTAAGATAAAGGGGAAGAAGTGGGGGGAAGAGAAAAGGGGAAAGGAAGGGGAAAAATAAAGGGAAAGAAAGGGGAAGAAGAGAAGGGATACGATAAAGGAGACAAAGATGGAGAAGAAGAGGGGGAAAAGAAAGGGAAAGACAAAGAAGAAAAGAAAGGGGAAGAGAAGAGGTAAGATAAAGGGGAAAGGAAGGGGAAAGAGAAGGGGGAAGATAAAGGGAACAAAGATGGGGAAGAGGAGGAGGGAAGAAGAGGGGAAAGGGCAGGAGGGAAAGAGAAAAGGAGAAAAGAAGGGGAAAGAGAAATGGAAGAAAGGAACACCTATTCTTCAGGAAGTGTAAGAACCGGTGATGAAAGTTGGATTCATTCCGGCTGTTCCTGTGGCTGAACGTTAGAATTTTGACTATAATAAGTAGCTAGAAAAGCAAGCTAACTGGCCCTGCTTGACCCTGGCTTCCTTGGAAGACACTGTCAATCTGCTCTCCATCCTCTGTCTTTCTTCTGAAGCCTGAGTTATGTGTGGGTGTGTTGGGGGGTTGGAAACAGGGGTTTTAGATGGGGCATCACAGAAAGCTCTGGGGCCAATTTTAGCCTCCTCGAATCACATGACTAGCTTTATCTATCCACCTCTGCTCTGGCTTCTAGGAGGACAGTAATGAGAAGTGGGCACTAGCAGCCTATAAATTGGCTCCTCTGTAAGCAAGGGGATTATAGGGCTGGAGAGATGGGTTAGGGGGACAGCAGGCTTGGAGCTGCTGCTCTCCATCCCTTCCCTCACTGGGAACTGCCTGAAAGAAGACAGTGCAAACCCAGCTCTTGCTTTTATTGCTATGAACACACAAAGAAACTCCCCTCACTTGGCTTCTTCATATCATACTGGTGTCACCTCCTGTAAGAGGTTAGAGTCAAAGACCTCAGTTCCAATACCACTTCTGACACATATGTGCCCAGATGACCCTGGGCAAGTCATTTGGCCCCTCAGGGCCCCCAAGCAACACTAAATTACAGACAAATTGCTGATCTTTACAGGTGGAGGGAGTTTCCATACCAGGAACATAGACAAAATCACATCCCTTGTTTGAGAGCTGGAAGAGTCACAGAGCTCTCTTTGGCCAACCATCCTTATTTTTATGGTGGGAGAAAAAGAAGGCTCGGGGTTTGGAAGTTTCCCATTCCCTAGTGGGAAATGTACAATCAACTTAATATTTATTAAGTGACAGCTACCTGGCCTGGTACTGGGAATGAAGAATCAAGAATGAAACAGTATATACCCTCAAGGAGCTTCCAGTCTGTTGGGGAAAGCCACATATTAATAGCATGGAAAAAATAAATAGAAGGTAATTTGGGGAGGGGACCAGAAGGTGCTAGCTTCTAGGGGAAGCAGTCAGGAAGGGCAGCACATGGTAGGTGGTAGGTGGAAAGTCATCTGAGTTTTGAAGGAAATAGGATTCTGAGAGTGAGTCCAAAGAAGCTTCAGAAATTCCATCCAACCACTTTATTGAACACCTGCTACATCTAAGATACCATGCTAGATGCTAAGAAAAAATGCTGGGGAGAAATGGCTTGTTTCTGCCCTACAGAAGCTTGCATACTATCAGGGTATACACAACATATACACAAGTAAATACATTCAAAGGTGGGATAAAGGAATTTCAATAGGGAGAGGGCGTTAACAGTTGGGGAAGGAGGATCAGCAAAGGAAGGTCTCATGTGAAAGTTATTGCTTGAACTCAGCTTGGAAGAAAGTCAAGCATTCCCCAAATGCTGGGTATGGGAATTCAAAGCAATCTTTCCTCAGACAGATAAAAGACCACCTCCAGGAAGCCTTCCCAAATTAGGCCTGTCCTAACCAGTTACATTTATTGTGTTCATCCTTTCTTAGTACTTACAAATTCAACTTGCTTAGTTATTGCTTGGCCACAAGAGTCCCCTGACTATTTCCTGAAGTGCTGCTAATCCTTCCTATATACCCTTGGATGGGAGGTGGGGCTCAGTTTTTGGTGGTTTGTTTATGCTTATTGCTTATGGAATTTTAAAGCTAGAAAGAGTCTTCTACCAGGCCACTTGGTCTGATTCCTGAAACAGAAGCAGTAGCAATGCTGTATGCTATCGCCCTAGCTTTAGAAGGCCAAGTCAAGTTTCTGAAATGGTGTGGCCAATACCCAACTCCTAAAGCCCTAGGTTCCAGTCCTACCTCTGGGAAATAAACACAGGGATAGTACAAGGATTCTTAATCTGGGTTTCATGCATTGGTTTTTCTTTTAAATATTTTCCTGACTGTTATTTCCATGTCAGTGGTTTGCTTTATAATCCTATGTATTTTATTTAATGCATTTAAAAACATGATGGTGAGGAGTCCAGAGGCTTCACCAGACTGTAAAAGGTCAGGATGATACAAAAGTGTTAAGATGCTCGGGTAGAGTAGATGAGTTCTGGGCCTAAAGTGAAGAAGATCTGGATTCCAATTCCAGTTCTGACACTCACTGAAACTTTGACTCTCTGAGCCTCAGTTTCCTTATCTTTAAAATGGGGTTATTTACCTTTAGTGCCCAACACACAGGGTTATTGTGAGATTCATATAAGATAGTGGAAATAAGATCGCTTACACAAATGCAAGGAGAAGCCAACTATTATTACTTCAAACAAGCATTTATTAACCACCTACTGTGTACCAGGCACTGTCCTAGGCAATAAGGAATACAAACCCAAAAGCATAACAGTCCTTGTTTACTGCCTATGGGAAGCTGCACAAAGTCCCATCACCCCCCCTAGGTCTGTTTCCTCATATAAACTGTAAGAAAGTTGGATTAGATGGCCTCTAAGGTCCTTCCATGAATCTATGATGATCTCAAAGGTCACCTTCTATTGAGGTCTAACATTCTCGAGCTAGAGACTTCCATCACAATGCAGAACCTAACTATTTCTTAAAAGTTGGCCAGGCCCCGCATTACAGGGCTAGTGTGGTCCTATCTCTGAGACTGCTCTCCCCTTCCCTGTGTGCACTCCTCAGGATAAATGTCTCCTCCTTCCCTGCCTGGAGGGCAGGGTCAATGCCAGGAATGAGCATTTTGTTGGAGGGAAGATGATTCAGAGGGAAGAGGAAGGAGAAGACTGAGTTCCCTAGAAGTCAAGATTGACCCAAATTGAAAGGCAGGCCTTATACTTACTCTTGGCCTTCTCATTCTTCCGCGATGGCCGCCAACGGATGCACGATTTGTGCTCGTCCAGGTAGTAGAAGCGAACCAAGCCCTTAGAGCTGCCTCGAAGCTTGACCATCTGAGTCCCAGCCTGCATAGAACTGATGCATCTTTCCACTAGAGACATAAACAGAGAGAGGGGACAGATAAGTTCAGTGTCACTCATTCACCTTCACACTTAAGAGCCAGAAGGAATCTTAGAGGTCATTTAGTTCAATCCCTGCCTCTGTTTCAGAGGAGAAAACAGAGGGCCAGAGTGGTGAGCTGATTTACTGAAAGTTATACAGCTAGGGGAAAAGTCCGAGATTCAAACCCAGGCTCTCTGACTGCTAGACCATGGGAGCTTTTGACAGTTCATCCTCAGACAGGTAAACAGCATAAGACTATGAGTCTGGGCACCCGGATTCCAAATATATCTCTTATACCAAGTCCTTTTGGGACTTCCTTCTCCTTCATGGACCTCAGTTTCCCCTGGAAAATGAGATGATAGAGTTGATGGCCCCTAAGGTCTCAGACCTTCCAAGGATTTAAAGGATTTTCTCAGTGGTTTACATTTCTATTAATTGCAGGCAGCATGGGAGAATAGCTAGAGAGCCAGGCTTGGAGCTGGGGAGGTCTGAGTTCGAATGCTGGCACTGATACAAGCCCCAACCTCTCAGTGGAGGGGGCATTCTACAGGGCCTTTGGCAGCTAGAGCAGGAGGGTCTTGGAGGGCAAGAAGTCCTGGGTTCAAAGCCTGCTTCCGACGTTTACTAGCTATGTTGTTATGCAGTTGTTTTAGGCGTGTCCAACTCTTCGTGACCCCGTTTGGGGTTTTCTTGGCAAAGATACTAGAGTGGTTCACTGTTTTCTTCTCCAGCTCATTTTACAGATGAGGAAACTGAAGCAAACAGGGTGAAGTGACTTGTCCAGGGTCACACAGCTGATAAGTGTCTGAGGCTGGATTTGAATTCAGTTCTTCCTGACTCCAGGCTTGGCGCTCTATGAACCATGCCTCTTGGCTCCCTTTCCAAGTTATGTAACTCATCTGTATAACGGAAATAATCCCTATCTCCCAGGTACGTTTCGAAGCTCCAGTGAGAATGCATGTAAAACACTTTGGAGGCTTGAATATAGTGCAATGGGAAAAGTAGTGGGTCTGGAGTCAGGAAGAGATGTACTCAAATTCAGCCTCAGACATCGTGTGACCCTGGGCAAGTCACCTAACCTGTTTTTCTCAATTTCCTCATCTACAAAACGGGGATAATAATGGCATCTAACCGTGGATCAAATGAGACATAACTGTAAAGCACTTAGCACAGTGCCCAGCACACAGCAAGTGCTATGAATGTGAGTTGTTGTTGTCTTAAGTTATAGTGAGTGGCTATCTGCATGGGTGGAGAGGTTCCACATGAGAAAAAATTGAAGAAACCAAATTTGCCTCCTCCTACCATGTTGATGGCCAGTATTTACATTTACTTAACATTTTTCAATATGTTTTTAAAAATACATTTTATTTTCACTATCTCTATCTTATCCCCATTTCACATTGAGAAAGCAAGAAAAACAAAACTTCTGTGGCAAACTTCAATCGACTTTTATATCCATTATCTCATTGTTTCCCAACATCCCATTTGAGAGAGTGCAGATATCCATCAGCAGCCCCATTAACCCCTGAACCCAGATCTCCCGATTCCCAGTTCAATGGGCTTTCCAATTCTGCTCATTTAAAAAGTTGCTTCCCCTACTGCTAAGTGTCTCTAGAAGACACAGTCAAAGATGCCCATGCCTACACCTCCTAAGATGTGACTCTGAATAGTATATTAGAGGGAGGGAGCTCTCCCTCCTAAAATCTGCACCCCTCCATGGCAGTCTATTCTATATACTCATACCATTCTCTGGGATGGGGCAGAGAGTACAGAAGGTCTCCAGGTAACCCTGGACCCAAGCTGCATAGGGCTTCGAAGGGAATTCCAAGCCTCCCACCATTGCCAGACCCCAAGTCTGTCCAGACCCATTAGTTACTTTAGCTCCTAAGGACCAGTCCCTTCATTCTATCAACTGTCTTTCCTTGGATTTCCTAGGATTTCAGAGTTCACCTCATACTTCTGCCTTCTTTCTTTGAAGAACTTCCCTTACCCCCATGTCTCTGAACCAATGGGTATACCCCCCAAGGCTGTGCTCTTCATTCTCAGTTTATTGCCTGGTTTATTGCCATATGGGCCATATAGCTGAGCCTTCCTTTGGTACCACATGGCAAGAGTACTGGATTTGGAGTTCAAATCCCCACCTGGATGCTGGGACTTCTTCTATAAAATGAGGTTAAGCCAGAAGAATTCTGAGGTTTCTTCCAGCTTCAAAGCTAGGATCCTATGATTTATACTCCCACCAGAGCTCTAACTCTTCCATTTCATCTCTTGTGAGCTTCAGTTTCCTCATCTGTATGACCAATGGGTTGGAATAAATAACCACTAGTGGTCCTTCAGCTCTGACGTTTTATACCCAGTCCCTTAAGGTGCACATCTACTCTCCCCCCACTACCTACCATGGGGAAGCCACCACTGTCCTGCTGCCAGGCCACCCCACCTTCCTAGGAGTGGACAAGTAGGGATAGATATCTTTTTTCCCCACTCTTATTTCAATTAACAAGCATTCATTTTCTCTCCCTTCTACCCTTCCCATATGAGAAAAAAATGAAAAAGAAAATCCTTATAACAGATAAGAATAGACAAGCAAAACAAATTAAGGAAATTCCCTTATTGGCTAAACCCAACAATAGGTATCTCATTCTGCATCTGGAGTCTATTACTTCTCTGTCAGGAGGTGGGCAAGAGGCTTCATTATTAGCCTGCTCTGATTCCTTTCTTAGTCCCAGAGTATGACCACTCCCCAGCACTATTCAGACTCACTTTCATTTTCCCAGTCTTCTCTGGGCCCCATCCCTTCTCCTGTACCCCGAGGTCTATAATTACAGCAGCCGCCATTTCCAATTTCCTAGTGCTTTAAGGCTTATAAAACTCTTTCCTCCCAACAACCCTATAGGAGAGGTCAAGTGTTATCATCCCCATTTCACAGATGAAAAAACTAAGGCACAAAATAAATCAAGCCACTTCCTTAAGGGATGACCAGTAGTGAGTCTCATCCCATCGTCTAGGACACTCTACAGACATCAGGGTGCTGCTTAAACGCAGGTGACAGGGTAGGGCATCTTTTAGGGGGAGGGAATGGGATCATTCTAATAACAGCCAGAACATATAACATTTGGGTCTGGAATGCAAATACAGACATAGCCCCACAGCCTTGGGCACAGAGCTGAGCTTTCTAGGTCAGGGCTGGACCAGGGTATGAAAGGTGAGACAGAACCAGAGGATCCTAGATCTAGATGAAAGGTCTTCTAAACCAACCTGCCTCGTTTTATGGGGGCAGCTAGGTGGCGCCATGCTGCATAGAGAGGTGGGCTCGGAATCAGGAAGACTCATTCATCTTCATGAGCTCAAATCTGACCTCAGACACTAGCTGTATGGCCTTGGGCAAGTCACTTAACCTTATTTGCCTCAGTTTTCTCATCTGTAAAATGAGCTGGAGAAGGAAATGGCAAACCTCTCCAGTTCTCTGCCAAGAAAACCTCAAATGAGGTCATGGAGAATTGGACATAAATGAACAATAACAAAACCTCATTTCACAGAGGAGGAAACCAAGTCCCAGAAGGGTAATGATTTACTCAGATCACCCAGGTACCAAGTGGCAAGAGCAGGCGTTGAGCTGAGGTCCTTAGACGTTAAAGTCAGCACTCCTTCACTGGCCCACAATGTAGAGTCCAAATCTTCCCCTTTTGGGGTCTGACTGAACGCCTTCCCACCCACCTCAGATCCACATCCATCTCCCTCTCCTCTGAATTCCTAATCTTGGAGACTGAACGCTCCTCTTGGTATCTCTCATAGAACCCTGCAACCCTGATCTAATCATTTAACCTTTTAAGCCTCAGTTTCCTCATCAGCACTATCTCCCAGGGCTGTTGTGAGGGGTAGTAATTGTGGAACACTCAGTGCGGTGTCTGACCTGTTTAAGGACTACATGCCATTGCTGTTCAGTCATGTCATGTTGGACTCTTCATGACCGTATTTGGGGTTTTCTTGTAACTTGCCCAGGGTCACCCAGCTAGTAAGTGTCTTGAGGTCATATCTGAACTCCTGTCTTCCTGACTACACTCCCAGCGTTCTATCCACTGCACCAGCCAGCTGTGCCTAGCACTACACACACACACACACACACACACACACACACACACACACACACACACACACACACACACACACATTATTATTATAGAGCTGGGTTAGAACAAAATACACTGAGTTTTCCAGAAGAGGGGAAACTGAGGCCTAGAGAAGGGAAAACAACACCATATAACAGCAGAACCCTACTCATATCCCAGAATCCAGATTCCTCCTATTTTCCTCTTCCTTGTATCACATTCCAGACAAACATTTTTTGAGTGGTTGATATCAGTCATGAAGCTGTCCAGAGATCTTACTAGGTAAGGAGTCTCTGTTCCCCTTCCTGGACTCAAGGATGCTTCATTCAGGGCTTTCAGGAATCTAAACCCTCTCTGAGGGTCAGATAGAAGTGAGATGTCCAACAATACACAGCAAAATAGTATGGGGGTAGTGGTTAAAGCACTGGACTTCTGATTTGGAAGTCCTGAGTTCAAATCCCACCTCAGATATTTACTAGCTGTGTAAACTCTGGGAAGTCACTTAACTCAGTTTGTCACTTTGCCTCAGTTTCCTTAACTGTAAAATTAGAGAGCTGAACTCAATAGCCTCTAAGGTCCACACCTGCTCTGATCCAATCAATAGTTCCTTTCATCTTTATTTGTATTGACAGGGCTCATCGCACAATACCTCACACCTAGTAAGGCCTTCTTTGACTGGCTGACTGACTGGATTAGTGACTGGATTAGAATCTAGGTCTTTGGTTCCAAATTCCTACACCTTTTTACTACACATCAGCTGCCTCTTCCTCCCCCCAAAAAGTGCATGTTGCTGCCTGAGCCATCTTCCCATAAATAATTCAGAAAGGCATTTTCGAGTACAAACAGCTTTCAAATGGGGCCGTTACTCAGGACAGCAGAGACATTAAAAATTAACAGCAAAAAGGTTATTAAATACACACACCGGCCTCACAAAGCAGCAGCTGCTGAAACAGCGAGAACAGGCTGCCGGGGGAGTGCCTTTGTCAGTGCACAGCTCGTACTCAGGGAGACGAGTCTTCCTGATTTCAAGTGGACGGGACTAGAGCCCAGAGGAGTGCCTACCCTGGTCCTGGGACTCAGCAGATGTGCCCGCAGAGGCAGCTGGAACTTCCTGAGCCCTGGCAGACAACCAGGCCTGCAACTTGACAGCCGCTCTTCGTTCACCTGGGAGTGGGGGCTTACAGGTCTCTACGTGATCTGGGGCAAGCCCCTTCCCAGCTCTGGGCCTCAGTTTCCCCATTTGTAAAAGGAAAAGGGTTATGACTTGACCCAGAGGAAAAAAACATAGACAATGTGCCTCCTCTCCTTTGCGGTGGTAGTTAGGTGGGGAGGGGGTCTAGGACAACCTGTTTTCTTTCAGACATCAAAGTGATGTAAAAACAAAACAAATAATTATTAAAAATAATTAGGATGGATTAGATTCTCCAGGCCTCAGTTTCCTCATCTGTAAAATGAAGGGGTTAGATTAGGAATCTCTGAGGTTCCCCCTCACTGAGCTCTAGAACTATGGTAAGTTCCTATCTAAAATCCTGCCTTCGTCCTTTCTGTGAAAGCTTCAAAATTGCCCTGAATCATTCCACTCACCCCTCCTCATCCCATTACTTCTTTCAGTACCAATGTACCCAGGGAGCCAACCACACCTTACATGTAAAATCCCTCTTGATTCCCACAACAACCCTGGGAGGTAGGTGCTACTGTTGTCATTCCCATCTTACAGATAAGGAAATTGAGGTAGATGTTAAATGACTTGCCCAGAGTAACACTCTTAGTATGCGTCTAAGGCTGGATTTGAACTCAGGTCTTCCTGACTCCAGGTCCAGCACTCTAGGCGCTATGGTGCCCCCTAGCTGCCCAGTTGGCAATAGGATGGAGCACAGAGTGCCTGCCTCTAGTTACATCGACTATTCTTTTGAGGTCTTCTACTTCAAACTTCCCTTTACGAAATGGGGAAGAGGTAGATTTGGGCTAGATGACCTCAAAATATTCCTTCCATGCCAAGGCAATAAGCATTTATTGATGGTTTCTTACATGCCAGGCCCTCTGCTAAATGCTGGGGATATCAATAAAGGCAAAAGAGCACCCTGCCCTCCAGGAGCTTATAGTCTAACACAAACAACTATGTGCCTACTAGATGAATTGAGAGTGGATGGGAAGGTCATCTGAGAGGAGTAGGTACTAGCAGCTGGGAGGACCAGGAAAGGCCTCCTGAAGAAGGTGAGTCTCAGAGAAAGCCAGGAAATCTGGAAGGTGGAAATGAAAGGAAGACTGTATTCCAGGTAGAAGGGACAGCCTGGACAAAGGCATGGTGATGGGAACCCATGAGACAAGACTACAAAGGTTGATCTAGATTTGCCAGTGCCTTCCTCCCCATCCCAGGCTCTCCATGGGCCTGAGTAAGAGAACCTCGAGAGAAGATTAGGACTTCCATGGTTACAGAGGGCACTAACCTCGAGAGCTGATTGTTCTCTATGGGTATTTGATCAACCAATTAATATTTATTAATTATATACTATGTTTCAGGCACTGTGCTAAGATCTAAGTTTGCAAAAAGGCAAAAGACAGTTTCTGCCCTCCAGAAACTTATAATCTAATGGGAGAGATAGCATGCAAATAAACAAAGCAAGTGATATATGGGGATAAATAGAAAATAATTAAAAGAAACTGCATTTAAATGGCTTCCTGTAGAAAGTGATCAATCAAAGACTCTTCTTCCCTATTCCTCAATCCCCAATGGCAATGAACACTCAAAGGACAAAAGAACTAACAAGGATGAACAGGGAAGCCGACCAGAGAGGCATTTTGCCAGCCCTGGTCACAGGTTCTTCTTGCCCCATGGAGAACATACCAGGTGACCATTGGGTGGGGGAAGGGAGCCTCCTACCCCTGGAGCAAGTTTTAACTCCTCAGCCAGATAGACATACTCTCGTCCTCAGTCACTCTCCTCAAATGGTTCCCCTTTGCCTAGAATACCCTTCCTTCTCCTCACCTCCTAGGGAAATCTATCTTCCTTCAAATTCTACCTCTTCAAGGAACTCTTCTTCAGCAAGCCTTAATCTCTCCTCCAAGTTCATTCAGTCCTGACTATCTGAATCTCTCATTTAGCCCCTGTCACAGGGAGTATTCTGTCCCATCTTAGATTGCTGGTATGCAGTGATTAGCTCTTGTACTGTTACCTAAATGGTGAAGTAGATAGAGTGGTGGGCCTGGATTGAGTTCAAATCTGACCTCATATACTTACTATTGTGTGACCTTGGGTAAGTTACTTAAGCCTGTTTGCCTCAGTTTCCTCATATGTAAAATGGTTTAGAGATAAGGATCTGAGTTTGAACTCTGGTTGTGACACTCAATACCATTGTGGTCTTGGTCAAACTTGCTGGGCCTCAGTTTCCCCATCTGCAATATGAAGGGGTTTAATTGGATGAGCCCTAACACCCCTTCCAGCTCTGAGTCACTGATCCTACAAGTCTCAATGAACAGCATTACTGAAGAACCGAGTCCCTCCCCAACCTTCATTCAAGATTGGACCCCCGCATTCCCCAGCCATAAGAGAGTAGCACCATGGACAGAGCCAGGCAGTCACAGTCCATTTTAAAGCTATGCAGCCCCCAGGCAGGTAGCTGATGCTGAGAAAGAGGATGGGAGAGTGGAGGGGGTAGAAGGGATCAGCTTTCAGCAGAATCAATCACCTTGTAGATTGTAGTTAAAGTCTAATCCTTCTGCTGCTGGCTGAGCTGATTCAATTTGTATAACTTTCCATATAATAACATGGTAATGAAGGTTGGGCTCTGGGCTCAGCCTGGGCACTGCTAAGAGACCTAGCAATCCTAACTGAGGGTCAGGACAAAGGATCTGGATTTCATTAGTACAGAGCTCTCTATCCCAACTTTGGCCACAGGAGAAACCCCAGAGACAACCAGACTCACTAGCATCAAATCCTAGAATCACAGAATGTCACTTACAGAGATCATCCAAATACCCTCCTTCTACAGATGCCATGTTAGAGTCCACTCAAGAGGTGAGGTGGCTGGTTCAAAGAGCATTGAACTTGGAGTCCAGAAGATCTGGACTCGGATTTCCCTTCTGATGCTATCTGAGTACCACTTTATGGGCAAATTGCTTAAAGTCTCCATGCCTCAGTTTCCCTATCTGAAAATGGGGGTGCTGAATCATGAGAGGTAGCTTATCATGTATCAAGAAAACTTGGGTTCAAGCTTTGCTTCTGACATACTGTCTGAGTGCTCTAGGAGACTTTCAAAGACTAAACTGTTATCTCTTTACCAAATGCAGGTGCTGACTTACATTGGGAGAGGGAGAGCTTCATCTGCGAGTTTCCTAAGCCAATGGGATCCCAGATCTAGTCACTATTCCTGTTCCTATCCACTTCACCTGCTGCTTGTGAGGCTCAGACAAGCTTCACAAACTTTATAGGGTTCCAGATCTAGTCACTATTCCTGTTCCTATCCACTTCACCTGCTGCTTGTGAGGCTCAGACAGGCTTCACAAACTTTACAGGGTTATATAAATACCAGGTATTATTCAATGTAATAATGTAATTCAAAGTAAGCTCCTTGAGGGCAGGCATGGGTGAATTCTTGGTCTTTGTAGCCTCAGCATCTAGCACATGGAACACTATAAGCACTGAATAGATGTGTGTAAAATTGAGTGGGAAATAGCTGGCCCAGAATTTGTACCCAAATCTTTTGGGACTTAGTTCATTGCTTTCTTCTCTAAGGGTTCTTCACCTCTTTCTGGATCTTGAACCCTTGGGCAGGCTTGGGAAGCTTATGGACTATTTTTCAGAATTAAGGGATTCAGATTTAAAGGGTTTCCCCAAATATCCAGGTGAGGATAGTGTGCCCAAGGAGAGAGTGAGGAGAAGATTAAGGCAGGGCAAGATGGACAGTGGGTCCAGGGACAAGAGACAGACTGCCAGAATTATTTCAACACTCTGAAGAAGATGAATACATTCTCATGTCTGAATATGAATCAGGTTGCACAGTGACAGGCATTCACTAGGAGACAGGGAAATGCAGTAGAAGGGTAATTATAAAGAAGACAAAGACCTTGATATATAGACATAGTTTTTTCCCTACCCAAGGTCATAAATCTATCGATGGATCCTTTGGTGGAGGTCTGTGAGCCTCAGGACAAGAACCCCTGCATGTCCCCGATTCCTCCTCACAGAGCCACCCAAGCAGGGATAGAATAGCCTGGACCAAGATTTAAAGAGTGTCTCTAGGGCTCTCTATTTTCAATTCCCTCCTTATAACTGGACCTTCATTTCTAAGTTTGGACAAAGCCTTCAAGGAAGTGCAAATCCATTTCTCCAGCCAAGAGTACACATGTAGGACAAACAAGGCTTTCCCAGGAGCCCAGGCCTGTGTTCTGGCCCCCAGACCAAGCCAACTGTCCTCTCCTGTTTCCCTGCAGCTCAATCCTTTCACTATCCCCCAGAAAGGAACCAGGGCTTTCTTGCTGCCTGTACCATAGAGCCTGTAGCTTTAACTTCCAGTCTGTAGCTCAGCAATTTCATTTTCTACATAAAGCTTATTGGTGGTCAAGATAAAACTCAGAATGTTGACTCAAGGAAGGAAGGGGGAGGGAGAAGAAGCCACATATATCAGTTAAGGAAAAAATGACCATCTATTGGAGGCTAGGAGAAAAAAATCTCATTTGTGAAAAATATATTGGAAACCACAAACCATATCGAAATGCTCCCAGTAAGGCTGGGATAAAGCCAGGGATTATATTCACCAGGGGGATCAGGAATTCTCTCTGGGGAAATCTGCTCTGAAGAAGGTCCAAGGTTGAGCAAGTAGAAATTGTCATTGGAAAAAGACCAGCTGGTCTAAAAGGAGTCCCAGGCCAGTCAGAGAAGGGGCAAACACTCCAGGGGCATGTGGGCCCAGGAGCCTTTTCTAGAGAAAGTCAACCTTTTCTTTCTACCTCCCCCTCCAAAGCTATGTTCTTCCCTTGGGGTGCCAAGACTCAGTTTCCTTATATGTAAAATGAGAGGGATTGAACTAGGTGGCTTTTAAGGTTCCTTCCAGTTATAAATCTATGGTCCTATGACAGATGCTGACCAGTTACAGGGGTGAGATGAAGGCCATCTAGAACAGAAGGGAAGGGAAGGAAGTAAGCATCTATTAATGTACCAGATTTATTAATATGTACCAGGCACTGTGCTGAGTACTTTATAGATATGATCTCATTTGATCCTCACAACAACCCTGAGAGGTAGGTGTCATTATTATCCCCATTTTACAGATGGGGAAACCGAGTCAGACAGTCACATAATCAAGAAGGGTCTGAGGCTGGATTTCAACTCAGATCTTCCTGATTCCAAGCCCCCAGTCAAAGGCTACCATTCTTCCCAAGACTCCATTAAAAAATCCAACATTTTCTTAAAAGAAACCTTAGCATCTGCCTCAATAGCCAGAGGAGAGGTCCCAGGTCACACACTGTGCTGCCTAAATACCTAATTTAGTCTGCAAACCCAGAGATCCCACCTAGCTGAATTTTCCCTAAACCCCAGAGTGAGAACAATATGCCCAAGGACAGGGAGGTAAGAAGCTTAAAGCAGGACAAGGTAGACAATTAGGTCCAGAGACAGGAGAGAGAATGCCAAGATTGTTTAATGACTCCACAGAATGTGAATACATCCCAAGATCTGAACATGGATCACATGTCTGTCTGGCTAAAAGGGACAGACATCTACTAGGACTCAGTGAGACAGAGTAGAAGAAACAATTGGTTGAAGAATGTAGGCTCAAATCCCATCTTAGACATTTAAGCCCTGTGTCACCTTGGAAAAGCCTGTTTCCTCATCTATAAAATGAGATGTTGGACTAGACGGCCTTTGAGGTTTCTCCTAGCCCTAGATCTAGAGGCAGTTAGATGTTACAGTGAAAAGATTTGGAGACAGGAAGACCTGAGTTCAAAACCTCTCACAACTATGGGTGACCCAGGGCAATCAATGAATCTTTTGCCTCCCTCAGCTTCCTTATCTATAAATGGGAAAATAATGGCACCTACCTCCCAGGGTTGTTGGGAATTTGTATGAAATAATATGTGTAAACCACTTTGTCAATTTTAAAGCATTATATAAAATCTTATAATCAGTAGCATCATTATTAGCCTGAGACCACAAACACCCAGACACCAGAAATCCTGTCCCCAGTTCCAGAGATCTGACATTATCTGATACCCCACACACCCTGGGAATGTGAAACAAAGACATCTGAGTCCTCAAGGCTTTAAATCAAATGTATAGACACTTCACCAATCCTAAGGTGCCATCCCAATGTTAGGTATCATTACTTTGTACTGATGTACAAAGTTTTGTTTTGTACTATTTTGTACTCAAGCCAAAGTTCCCGTACCATTAAACCCAAGGAGGTTGGGTTTTCCCCTTCTTACCGAACTGGCCCAGTCTCCACTTCGGGGAAACCACGATGCTCCCTCCGACCCAGAGAAACTCCTTTGCCAAGCAGGCCACCGTTCCCTTGTTTTGGAGTGAGGGAGACTTGCCAAGAGCCATGTCAGGAAGGTAGAATAGTTCACCTCTCTCAGCCAGAGCCAAGTGATGAGAGGTCAGTCACCAGGTCACCGAGGCAAGGGAAGACCAAAAGGATGGGACAGCAGATGTACCATCCTTCCACCTTCTCCCTGGAACTGCCCAGAACCATCTTTGCCCTTATTCAACCTTGAGGCTTATTGAGTCCCCCCCAGTCAAAGGCTACCATGCTTCTCAAAGACTCCATTAAAAAAAATTCAACATTTCCTTAAAAGAAACCTCAGTATTGGCCTGAGCCCTTAGAGGAGAGGTCCCAGGTCAAACAGCTTCATTTCTGCTCCTCTTCTATAAAATGCTGGTCCCATCTGTACAGGTTACCAAAGGTCACTGGCATTATCCAAAAGAAGCAGACAGTGGAACAAGTGTCCTGAATCCTTCAGAGTATCCCAAGAGTCTGCCCCAAAGGTTTTCTCATCTTCTTCTGCCCTTGCATGCCTCTGCCTGGTCAGGTACCAGCTGCTTCCCCCCAATATTGTCTCTACTCTTGGGGGATGGGAGAACTCCTTTCAACCCATCAACTTCCCATGCCTGACTGGACTTCCTTTTCCTGATGCTGAAGCCTGTCCCAGTCCTCTTCCCATTGCTGAAGTGGGTCAGGAAGAAAGAGTGTAGCCCAAAGAAACAGCCAAAACCCTCTACTTTATCACAACTGCCTGGTCGACTGAAGACTACACATGGGAGCTCCCTCCCACCCCCTTCTGACCCACGTTTAACCAAAATCCCAAATCCTCCTACGCGCTAATCCATAACCCTGGCTCCAGCCCCAGCCTGTCAGAGGATTTAGGCTGTGGAAACTCTGGTTGAGGAAATCAGGAGGAGAAAAAGGAGGGTCAGGGAGCCTTCTTCCTTCCCAATACCCCATGGCTCGTGTCTCCAAGGCCAGGGAACAGGACAGGGGTATCCTGAGTTAGATGGTTCACACATGCAAAGTGCCTGGGACAGAGTCCAAAGACCTGGGTTGCAGTGACTGATTTGCCCTCTCACTAGCTGTATGTGTTTGACCTGAGTATCTTCCCTTATCTGGGTCTCAGTTTTCTGCCCTATAAAATGGGAGGTTTGGTCAAGTGGTCTCTAAAACCTCTTCCAACTATGATATGGCTTGTTGCGAAAGCCTTGAAATTTGTTTTGGTAAATTGCTCTCCACCTTGAGGAGATAAGCACAGGCTACCCCTAACCAACTTTGCTCTGCTCCCACCCTTCAATCTACCTTTCTGGTTGCATAATGCTTTCACAGTAACTCCCTTTCTCGTAGTCAAAATGTAGAGTAACTCCCAAGGAATGCAGCCAATCCACTTGTTCGGTCTAAGGAGAACAACGTATTCAGGCCAAACTGGGCTTTATGCCTTATTCCTTTCAGCAGATTTTCACTAATAACAAAGGACAATGGCCCAAGGCAGGTGTTCTTAACCTTTTTTTTTTTTTTTTTTGTATCATGGACCCCTTTGACAATCTGGTGAAGCCAATGATCCTGAGATCATGAGAAAAAAAATGTTAAATACAGAAAATAAAATACATACAATTACAAAGGAAATTGGTTTTAATGAAAATAAAGTTGTAATTTTTTTCTTATCTGAGTTCATGGATCCATTGGAATTTATACCCAGACCCCAGGTTAAGAATCATTGGACTAGCCATTCCCTTCTCCACCTTCTCTCATCTTCACCCTCTTTCATACTCAGAGGGATCACATAGCAGATTCTCAACGACTCAATGGTGGTACTTACAGAACCTAGATAAAATCTGCCACATTTTCTCTCTCCCTGAGAGGGGTACGATCTGGTCTCCTTCTGCCTTGGAACTATCAGGACCAGAATGGGGAGAAGTGGAGGAGTCAGGTTCAAGGGCCCCAGAGGCTTCCACCTTCCACCCTGACTAGTAAGACATAAAGATTGGAGCAGGAAGTCACCCCATCATACCCTGCCCCTCAAAAAACAGCTCCTACCCGGGATGTTAGGCTCTTCTGGGTCTGTTACTAAGATCAATGGGCCTCCTCTGGTGAACTGTCTGACCACCCCTTCACTCCCTCCTCCAGCTCAGAGAGGGAAGTCCTGGAGATTTTAACCCCAACTCAGTGACCTTTACCCCATCCCCAAGGTGGACGATGCTTTCTGGGCCCTGGAGTCTGCTGGTCAGGGCAACACAGGATGAATGGAAGAATTCCAGTAGACCAAACCATGAGATTTGCTGCCAGCCCCTTCTACCAGAGAAAAGCCTAAGTCCCTCCCCAAGATTCCAACCTCACTCCCTGCCTTTCAAGTTCCAAACCTAGGCACAAGCAGAAATGCAGAAAGGCTGGGAAACTCCTGTGGTGAATGATTGGGAAAGCCTTCTCCCTTCTTTTCATGAGCCAAAACTTATTACAGCTGAGGAAACCCTCCCCATTCCCCTACACAGGGTATCTCAAATCAGGCTGGAACCAAGGACCAAAATGAATGACATTTCACAAGGATTAATGAACACCTTGCAAGTGGCTGCTCAAATTCACAAAGACAAGACTCTTGTCTCTGTTGCCCTTGTATCAGCACAGTGCTTGGCATGTGGTCAGTGATTAACAAATGCTTATTGATGACCTAATCAAAAGCAGTTCATCTGAAAAGGGCCTGAGGATTTTGGTGAACTGTGAGCTCACTAAGAATCAACAATGTGATTTGACAACTGGGAAAGTTACGGTGACTGTGGGCTGCAGTCATAAGGGCTTCCAGTAATAAGAGTGTATAGTCCAAGTCTTCTGCCCCAGTCAGATCATGCCCAGGCCATTGCGTTCAGCTCTGGGCAACACATTGATAAGTTGGAGAGTGGAGAGAGGAAAGCAACCTGGATGCAAGTCAATTCAAGCACATGGCAGATAGTGGGCTAGGTAGGCTCTGGAAATACACTGGCAAAAATGAAACATTGCTAGTCCTCAAGAAGCTTATATAATTCTGAGCCTTAGTTTCCTCATCTGAAAAGTGGGTATAATGGTACCTACACTACCTGCTAGAATTCATAAGGTTATGAGCAAAGTCCTTTGTAAACCTCCAGTGGTTCCTTATCATCTTTAGCATCAAACACAAAGCCCTCTGTTTGGCATCCAAAGCCCTTTGTAACCTGGCCCCCTCCTACCTCTTCACTCTTCTAACATCCTATGCCTCCTTTCCCCACCCATGTACTCTTTGCTCCAGGGACCCTGGCCTCATTCCTGGTTCACAAACAAGACACTACGTTTCTGGGTTCCAGGCACTTTCTCTGGCTGTCCCCCATGCCTCCCCATGTCCCCAATGCCTGGAATTCTTTCCCTCCTCATCTCCACCTCCTGGTTTTCCTGGCTCTCTTTAAGAGCCAAACCTTACCTTCTACAGGAAGCCTTTTCAAATACCACTTAATTCTAGTGCCTTCCCTCTGCTAATTATTTCCTAATTACCATATATATATATATATATATATATATATATATATCTGTGCATGTATATATAGAGTGTTTATATCTATCTATATCTATTTATCTATATCTATCTACCTATCTATGGAGAGAGAGAGAGTGAGAGAGAGAGAGAGTGCTTGCTTGTACATATTTGTTTGCATGTTGTATTCTCCATTAGACTATAAGCCCCTTGAGGGCAGGGACTGTCTTTTGCCTTTTTTTGTATCCCCAGTTTAACACAATGCCTAATACATAGTAGGTGCTTAATAAATGCTTACTAACTTTAATGAACCATAGCAATATGAGGGATTATTATTACATCTACTTTAATGAGTAAGATCTCTTCTCCATGGGCTCTCACTCCACCATTCCCTGTTCTATCCTTTCTATATCTTCTCATTTCATAGGTTGCCAGAGCCAAATCATTCATTGCCCTCTGACAAAACAATTCAACACTTCCCTGCATTTAGAGGGACTGTTCTTATACTTGTAGACCATGAGATCCTGGAGAATAGAGACTATTCCACTTCTATCTTTGTATCCTAGCTCCGTGCCAGGCACATCAGAGATACTAAAATGCTTATTAATGGATTAATTATGCCCCAGTGACCAAAGATCAATCACTTTATGTCCTTGGCCCTCTGTTTCCTCCCCTGGAAAAGGAAGGTTTGGTCTAGAAAATATCTAAGACCCCTCCCACTTTAAATCAATCTGAAGATTCTGGGATGATAGAGAGACCAACAGTGTACTGCTAATTGATGTTTGATAATTTTCCAGCTTGGAGGAATCTCTCAATGCTTGTGGGCCAATGGCACAGTCCTTGAGAGTAAGGGCCTCCAAATCATGGTGAATGACAGAGGAAATCTCTAATGAAAAGTGGTTGCTATGACTATTCAAATATTATTTATGGTCGAAGGAACGTTAAGTAGGCTCCTACTGTGTTTCAGGCACTGTTGATGCAAAGACAAAAAATGTTCCTGCCTTCAAAGAGCTTACATTTAGATCAGGGCAGAGAGCATGAGTAACATATAGATAGCCATAAAATAAATACAAGGTAAATTAGGGGGAAGTGGGGGTGAGGGGAAGCAGGGAGGAGCTTGTGTAGGAGGTTCTGCTGGAACTGAACCTTGAAGGACCCTCAAAGGGTCCTTTGAAGGATTCAAAGAGGCAAAGGGGAGGAGTGAGGGCATTCCAGGCATGGGATACAAACACTGTAACAAATGAGTCTTCTATGGTGATAAGCATCCTCTGGGAGAGAACATTCATTTAAGAAATATTTGGGGGTAGATGTCATTGATTAGGAAATGGCTAACCACATTAGGTTACATGAATGCTAGAACATTTAAGAAACTAAATAACTGATGTCATTGGTCTTCTTTGAGAACAAAGGACCACCAACAACAACAACTTGCCCAGGGTCATTCAGTTAATGAGTCAAAGACAAGACTCTGGTATTCTTGGTTTTAAGCCTATCTACTATGTCCCACAGCCTCTGGCTATGGGGATATAACATATAAACAGGTAAATATACATAAGATGTTTTTAGAGAGGACTTGTATTCACCATTAGGGAGACCACAAAAGTTTCCCCAGAGAAGGTGGAGCCAGAGCTGAACTCGGAAGGAGGCTAGGGATTCTAAGAAGCAATGGTGAGGAGAGAGGGCTTTTCAGGCATGAGGGAACAGACCAGGAAATGGCACAGATAACACATTGAGCTTGGGAGAATGTCATTTTGGCCAATTTGACTGGAATAGTGAAGAAGAATAAGCCTGCAAAGGTAGGCTACTGAGTCAATCTATGAAAGTCTATTCCTTAATTATGCCCCAGTGACCAAAGATCAATCACTTTATGTCCTTGGCCCTCTGTTTCCTCCCCTGGAAAAGGAACGTTTGGTCTAGAAAATTTCTAAGACCCCTCCCACTTTAAATCAATCTGAAGATTCTGGGATGACAGAGAGACCAACAGTGTACTGTTGGTCTCTCTGTCCAACAAAGGAATTCCTTCTGGTTCCTTCTTTCCAGGAATGACAGATACAAAAACCCCTCCCAGAGGTTCAAATTCCCCTGAACCATGGCTAGGGGTGAGTAGAAACAAGATGCTCGGCCACATGCCAACTGCCTGGCATTTCACTCATTGTGAAGAACATGTTCAATGCCAGCTTTCCAATCATAGCCCTACACTGTCTGAGGCTGTTGGACATTTCCAGGTTTTCTCAAGGGAACTGTGCCAATTTCTGTCTCTCTACAACAGACTCTTGACTTAATCATGCTCAGAACATAGTCAAGAGGACAAATGAACTTCCTTAATGGAGGGAGGGAAGGAGGTGGAGAAAGACAGGACAGTATGTGCCCAGGGGAATAAGCTGCCTTAGGGGATGTGGGAACTTCTGGAACCAGTGGCCGATCCTGATGACGCCAGACTGTTAGAAAATGTGTTTTAGCCTGCTGCCACAGCTGGTATTTCTGGTTAGAATGCAGAATGATAATAGTGGGCAGTAGAGTACATTTGAGAAGGTCTGGGTTCAAGTCTCAATCCTATTACTTCCTAGGAAAATAGAAAAATACAGTAGAAAGAAGATCTGAATTAAAATCCCAGTTCTGGCCCTTCCTACCTATGTGACCTTGGGCAAGTCACTTCCTCTCTGGTCCTCAGTTTCCTTTTCTGTAAAATGAGGGATTTTGACTAGATGGCCTTTGTAAGACCTCAAACCAATCATTTTGCCTTGCTGGGACCCATCTTCCTTAATCATAAAATAAGGAGCAGGGCCAGTCTCTAAGATACTTACTCTTCTAACCTTCCTTCTCCTCTCAAAGGGCAGCATCAGGAAGGATGGATGGCACTGACAAGAGACAAATGTTCTGATAGAATGAGAATTTCTAGCAGTCAGAGCTGTCTAAAAAGTGGAATATGCTGCCTTAAGAGTAGTAAGTTTCCCGTCACTAGAAGTATCCAAGTAGAAGTTGGATGATCATTTTTCAGGGATGTTATAGTGGGTATTACCACACAGGTACAGGCTAGGCTCAATGCCCTTTGAGGTTCTTTTCAACTCAGATTCAAAATGGCATAGTGTCAGGCATACAGAAGATGATTAATAAATGCTGGATCATAAGAATCTAAATCTAGGACTGGAGAGAACCTCAGAAGCTATCTAGTACAGTTTCCTTATTTTACAAATAAGGAAACTGATATCCCCAGGAGACATGACCAAGATCCTACAGATAACTAGTGACAAAGGGGGAATTTGAACCCAGGTCCTTGGACTCCAAAGCCAATATTCTTTCCAATACCCTGTTGATTGACTGAATTCAAATCAAGCATCAACTATGTACCAGGTCGGCACTGGGCAATCAAAACGACAAAAGCTCCCGATGAGTTTACAGTCTAAAGGATTCTAAGATATGATCCCTTCAACATCTGTCCAGATAGTAAGGCTAATATAAACCTTGCATCTCCACCACCTAGTATGGGGCTCTGAATACAGAAGGAGTTTAATATATGCCTGTTGATTGATCGATGCCCCAGAAAAGCTAGGAGCTGGCGTGGGTTTGAGGAGACAGCATGTGAATGCCAGGAATAACTCCACTCATTTTGCAGACAGGGCCAAGAATAATGAACACCCGACTGGTTTCCATTTAATCACTGAGATGAGGAGCACTGAAACCCAATTAGCTGCCCCTCGCCAAACACCCACCTTCTCGTTTATTTATTTTTAAAACCAGCCGGCCTTACATTTTCTGCCATAGAATTGAATTAGCAAACTACTGAGCATTAGTAGGAAGGAAAATGAATCCTGTATGTCTCCTGGAGAGACAAGAGGCCAATCTCTCCTGATGGGCAAACAGCCTTGATGGAACCAAAGCCCACAGTTGAGGAGTGGTGGCGAGCCATTACAGCACAGTGTGAAGCCAATCACATCAAGAGGGGATTATTAATAGGGCCAGAAAATGGTATTTCTCTAAGAAAGAGGAAACACAACAACAGAAACAACACACACAAGCCAATTAAAACTCACTTTGAAAAGATGTGAACTTGGTCAAGACAATCAAAAGCTTCAGAAGAACCAGGGCAAGAAAGATGATGTAGTCTCTTAACCCCTCTTGCTTAAATCCAGAGAACCCTTTGCCAAAAACAAAGCTTTGCTAAAGGAACAAAATTCTCCCATTCCATCACCTATACTTTGATTAGCGAAGGTCTGAATCCCAGGTTTGAGTTTTCAGCCTAATTTAATCTTGGTAACTTTGTATTTACAACATGATCTATGTACTCCTAGACCCCTACTCATGAATAGATCACCTACCAGAGGACAGACTCTGTTTCATTTTTTTCCTATGGCTCTAAGAGGTACCTTTATGGCAGCTAAGCTAGATAGAGTGCCCAGCCTGGAGTCAGGAAGACTCATCGTCCTGAGTTCAAATCTAACCTCAGACATTTACTAACTGTGTGATCCGGGACAAGTCATTTCACCCTGTTTGCCTCAGTTTCCTCATCTGTAAAATGAACTGGAGAAGGAAAGGGCAAAGCACTCTAGCATTTTTACCAAGAAAATCCCAAATAGGGTCATGAAGAATCAAATACAATTAAATGGCTGAACAGCAACAGCAGCAAGGACTTAACAGCATTTAATTTGAAGTCCTTACTGAATGTAGGGCTCTAAGGATATAAAGATTTTTTAAAAAATGAAACCATTCTTGCCTCACAAAACTCAACATGTCCAAAACTGAACTCATTATCTTTTCTCCCAAAGCCATCCCTCTTCCAAGCTTCTCCATCACCATTATGGCACCTCCATCCTTCCAGTCACCTAGGTCCATGAGTACCATCTTTGACTCCTCCCTCTCACTCATCCAACAAGTTGCCAAGTCTTGTCAAGTCAGCCTCTAGCGCCTCTCCCCGCCACTCCACTCATTCTCCAGTCTTCTTATTGCCTCTACTACACAAACTCTCCTCTTCTTCCACCCTAGGTTATTTTCTATTCTTCATGAGGGTGATATCCTATCTCTTTTCTATGGCTTTCCATTAAGGCACAGTCAACTCCAGTGGCTCCCAATTGCTTCCAAGATTAGATATAAAATCATATTAGATATTAAGAGCCCTTCAGAATATGGCTCCAACTTACCTTTCCAGGAATATTTTCCTTCACACACTGCATTCTAGCCAGTCTGGCTTTCTTGTCTTACACACACACACACACACACACACACACACACACACACCCCATTTCATCTTTAGGTCCACGGCTTTGCACATCCCTGAAAAGATCTCCCTCCTCATCCATGAATCTTAGACCTCCAATTTTTCCTTCAAACCACAGTTCAAATTCCTTCTTCTTCATGAGATGATCTAAACCATCCCCTACTAAGTGTCTTCCCCTGGATTGGAAATTATCTCTTATTTATTTTGTCTATATGTAATGTACATTTCTTCCTTGATAGAATACAAACTCCTTGAAGACAAGGACTATTCCTTTTCATCATTATAACTGAAGTGCCTAAGACAGTGCTGGCACATAGACACAATAAATGCTTAGTGAGTCATTACATTTCTACTGACCTGGGGTTGGGGTAATGCAGAGGGGACTGAATATTTATAGCAAATATATGAGAAAAGGATTGTAAGAGCAATCAGTTTCGAGCTGGAAGTGATCTTTGGAATCAAATGAGAAAACTGGTTCTCAGAAAGAGATCACATCACTTGCTTGGGCTATTTACGAAGCAGGTGTGGATGCTCCAATCTACCAAACCTCCTTCCTTCCCAGTCAAAGTTTTCTAAGGTCCCTCCAATCATTAAAACTATGAGCACAAGGCAAAGTTGATTATGGATATCTGAAGAGAGAGAATGCTGGTAGTTTAGGAGCAATAAAATCAAGTTATAGTTATAGCCTAAGAATTACTCATGGTATCATGGAAAGAACATTGTCTTTACTATCCCAGGATCTGGGTTGAAATTCCATTTTCATCATTTACTACCTGGGTGACCATGAACAGGTCACTTTCTCTTTCTAGACCTCAGTTTCCCCATGTGAAAAATTAGGATGTTCCACTAGATGGGTTAGAAGGGAGCTTCTGCCTCTGGATTCACAGACTAGGAAGGATTGAGACCATCATTTGGCAGGTTCATAGTAGAGGAATGACTTGCCCAAGGTCACACAAGGAGTGAGGGGCAGAGGGAGAATTCAAAGCCAAGTCTTTTGAGTCCAAGAGGTGCAATGAAGAGAAAACTCTTGGTCTGGAGTCAGGAAGACTTGTATTCAAATCTAGCCTCAGACACTCACTATTTTTATGACCCTGGGCAAGTCACTTAGCCTCTATTTGCCTCAGTTTCTTCAACTGTAAAAATGGGGGTAATAACAATATCTGCTTCACAAGGTTGTTTTGAGGATCAAACAAAATGGTATTTGTAAAGTACTTAGCATAGTGCCACAAAAGGCACTCGATGATTGTTTATTCCCTTCCTATTATGTGTCCATTGAAAGCAGCTTGCTATCCATTATTCCACACTGCCTCTCACCTCACCTGAAAACAGTTTCAAATGGTTCATTCCCTTGGATGGGGAGGGCATGGGAGAGACTTTCTACTTGGACATCAGTGGCTCCTCTAGGAAAGCCGAGCCACCTTTGACTCTCACCCATTACTAAGTCCCATTGACTTTCTATCCATCTCCTTTTTGAGACTAATTCTGGCTAATAACATTTAGCGTTTATAAAGATGCTACTATCACTCCCACTTTACAGATGAGAAAACTAAGGTAGACAGTGGTTAAGTGAATTGCCTGGGTCATGTAGCCAAGAGGTATATGAGATAGAATTTGAACTCGGGTCTTCTTGACTCCAAGTTCACTGAGCCTACCAGCTGTTACTCCTGCTACTAGCAGCTTAGGGAGTATTGCACAGTAAGACGGGTTTGAATCCTACTTCTTGAGCCTTCCTGACTATAAAATGAAGGATGAAGCTATAAGATTTGTGTTCAAATCCTGCTTCAGTTTAGTAGCTGTGTGACCCTGAGAAGGTAATCTAACTGCTTGGGTCTGGGCTTCATAGCCCCTGAGTCTCCTTCCAGTGCTAAATCTGATGCTTATATAAATCCTCTATGCCTCAGTTTCCTCCTCTGTCAAAATAGGGGTGAAAAGAGCTGCACTGATACAGTGCTTTGGCTCTTTGTACATTTTCTTTTGGAGGGGGGAAGGTAGGGCAATTGGGGTTAAGTGACTTGCCCGAGGTCACATGGTGAGTGTTAAGTGTCTGAGGCCAGATTTGAACTCAGGTCTTCCTGACTCCAGGGCAAATGCTCTAGCCACCCTCCTCTCTGTACTTTTTTTCAAGGTACCTCTCATTGACTTTGAGGCCCACCTGAAGATATGAAAATAAGGCATTTGTAAATCTTAAAATGTCTCTATAGCCATCACCTGTTCCCCCAGACTATCTTATAATTTCTAGCCTTTCTACTCCTTCAACACATTCTCCAAATTGTGGAATAGGTCTTCCTAAAACACAGCTCAGATCTCTTCCCTCTCCATTTAAAAACAAATAAATGTAAAATTTTGCAGTGGCTTCCTGCCAACTATGAGATAAAGTCTAATCTCCTTAACATGACCTTCAAGGCCTTCAGTCTGGTTTCAACCCACCTCTCTAGCCTTATCTTTTTTCCCTTTGTGCACTTGACATTTCAATCAAAGTGGACTAACTCCCACCCCACCACTCCAATCCTTTGGGTATATACCCACTAGGCCTGGAGTCAGGAAGACCTGAGCTCAAATCTGGCCTCAGACACTTACTAGCTGGTATGACCCTGTTTACCTCAGCTTCCTCATCTGTAAAATGAGCTAGAGAAGGAAATGGCAAACTACCCTAGCATCTCTACCAAGAAAACCCTAAACACCAACTGAACAACAATGATAACAAGTTATGGGAGAGATGGGCCTCTTCTTTCCCAAGGGACTCTGGGAATGTTAGCTCAGGGCAAGGGTTCCCAGAGAAGCAAGAATGAGATGAAGAGAAAGATCTCTCCACTTCCCTGCAGACGCAGAATCCACAGAACCCAGCCTGATGGGGAGAGAGGAGCTGTTTTCTCTACAGGATCTATGATGGGATTTTAGGTACTCTGCTGCATTTCAAAAAACATGTTCCTGGAAACCTGCTGGTTCCCACTTTCATTCTTTTTTTTTTATTCTCAATGATTTGCACGAATTCAAAATTGCAGTGGTCTGTGCAGATGGGAGCAATCTTGAAAGCCAGGGCCAGCATGACCTGCTGGCCTCAATGATTTCTCTTTCTCCCCCACCCCCACCCCCCAATCAGGAGCTCTGCTGTCTTGAATGGGATGGCTGAGGAACTGTCCTGCCAGGAGACAGGTAGCCAGAGGGCTCCTCCTGGCTCTAGAATTTTGAAGATAGAAACCAAAGAATCTCTATTTACTGCAGACAAAGGAGAGGGAGAAAAGGGGGGGGGGAGGGGAAGAGGGGAAAGAAAATGGGAGGGGGGAAGAGAAGGAAAGGGGAGAGAAAAAGGAAGATAGAAATAGAAGGAGAGAGAAAAAGAGGGGGGAAAGAAGATGGGAGATAAAAAGTGGGAAGGTGAGGGGGGAGAGAAAGTGGGGAAGAGCAGAAGAGGGGGAAAAGGCATTTACTGATGTACTCTTCATTCTGCTTTTCTTTTTTCCCCCTTAATATTATTTTTTTTCCAATTACATGTAAAGATAGTTTTCAACATTCATTTTTTTTTTTTAAAAGCAATTGGGGTTAAGTAACTTGCTCAAGGTTACATGGCCAGTCATTATTTGTGTGTGGGTGCTCATTTTCTGAGGGCAGATTCGATCCCGGGTCCTCCCGACTCCAGGGTCATCCTCTGACTCACTGCACCACCTAGCCTCCCCCTCAACATTCATTTTTGTAAGATTTTGAGTTTCAAATTTTTCTTCCCCCCCCAAGACAGCAAGCAATCTGATATAAGTTATAGATGTATAATCATGTTAAACATATGTCCATATTAGTCATATTGTGAAAGAAGAATCAGAATAAAAGGGAAAAACCACAAAAAAAAAAGAAAGTGAAAACTGTCTGCTCCGATCTGCACTCAGACTCCGTAGCTCTTCTGGATGTGGTTAACATTTTCCACCACAAGTCTTTTGGAATTGTCTTGAACCATTATTGCCCAACCATCCCACAAGCTCATTCTGCTTTTCAAAGAAAGGGTGAACTGAAAATCCCCCAAACCCAGCGACAAGCTTCCAGGAAACTCTTCAGTATCAGGTATTCCGGGAGAATTCACAAGAAAAAAAACACCTTTCAAAAATTCAATCAATCAATAAACATTTATTAAGCACCCACTACATACCCACTGTATTAAGCACTGGGGTGGGGATACCAAAAAAAAAAAAAAAAAAAAAAAGCAGACGACAGTCCCTGCCCTCAAGGAGCTTACAATCAAATGGAGAAGACAACAAGCTATATACAGGATAAATAGGAAATAACAGACAGAGGGGAAGGCACTGGGCTGAAGAGGGGTCAGGAGAGGCTTCCTGGAGAAGGTGAAGTTGTACTTTAGGATTTACAGGAAGAAGAAAGAGAGCTCAAACAACCCTTCTAGCTAGACACTGGTCACGTGGGACATTTCTCCCGAACGAAAGCAGTTTCTCAGCCTGCCTTCCTGCCCCAGGGACCGGGCCAGCCCCAGTGGGAGGATGAGGCTGGGTTAGGGAACTCCTGCCCCAGAATCACCCTGTCATATCTGCACCAGGGAAGCAGCCACCCTCCCCAGTCCCAAACCCACAAAGGAAAGCGAAAGGCAGGGCCCCAGCCTCCCCTGGTCCTGCTAAGCGCTGGCCGCTCTAGCCTCCCCCTTGAAACCTGCATCCCCGTGGTGTTGAAAAATGAATCAACCGGGCACGGTGCATCCGTCCCTTCTCTTCAAGGAGGGAATAAGCTCCTGCCTCCTTCTCTGGGCCTCCTGAGCTCAGGTTTAAAGCGAGAGGTAAACAAAAGCCGGGGAATTCGCTCGCCCACACCGACCTAGCACCAAAGCTGGAAGGTGCCGGGGAGGAAGCCTGGTTTCCCTGCGTGTTTTTTTAAGCCTGAGAGCTCAGGGGCAAGGTCATCTCACTCGACAAGATGCAGCAGATATTAAGTTACTCCCTGAGCCCGTTGAAGTGGCGGTAATATCTTTAGCTCTGTCCACATGGGCTTCCCAGGCTCTGGATGCTTCCGGCTCAGCGGGACGAGGGTCCATTCAACGAGACTTCGTCACAGCTCTTGCTGCGGCTGCCTCCTATACTAAGGATGCTCTCCCTCGCAAAGCTACCACACACACACACACACACACACACACACACACACACACACACACACACACACACACACACACACACACACTCGTTCTTGGGCCCCGAAAAAACCTGAAGGAAATTCCAGCAAAGGACGCTTTCAACTTTCATGATTTTCTTTGAGGAGGGCCATTTTTGTGAAGTGAGCTAAATGAGAAATGCCATGAACACAATGAGGATAGCTAGGTAAGGGGAAAGAATAGGGGAAAAAAATAGTTAAAACTGAACAACCAAGTCTGACCCTGAAGAAGAGATAAGCGAATTCATCTCCTTCTTTGCCGCAGAGGAGGGGGTCCACGGGAGTGGAATTCTGTACATATTGTTGGACTTGGTTGATGCTTTGGGAAGTTCTGATGAACTGACATTCTTATTCTCTTTTATAAGGGATGGTTCTGGGGTAAGAGAGAAGGGAGGGGTGTCACTGGAAATAAAGGTGATATAAGACCAAAAGATAAAATGTTTTAAAAAAGAGAATAATTATAGTCTATGGGCAAGAAATTCTGACTTTAAAGGGTACTGGTAAATGAAAACATCTGAAAGTGTGTCAATGGCTGTAGTTACCATCCAAGGAGAAATCAAATTTTCCCCTTTTCAGAGGAAATACAAACATCTCTGGTTCATGCATTTGTCACTAGATTTTCCCTGCTACAGCTGTTAGCCAAGGTTATACATGGAGTAAATGCATGGAGGGAAGAAGACATTATGCAGGAACACAGATTGCAAGCTGGAGGAGACCACAGAAGGTCATCTTGGGCGAACTTGTGTTTTACAGAAAAGGAAACTGAAACTCAGAGATCACCTAGCCCCAGGAACTGGGAAGGTCTGGAATCAACTCCAGCCACCCTAAATCCACCTCATCTGCTCCTCACCCCCAATACACCAGATTTGCCTAAATCTCTCCCCAGACAAAGAACCAAACTCTTTTTTCAGAAATGCCAGTTTTAGTAGAAGGGAAAGAGCCCATCCTACAGATCATTGGATGACTAGAAGAGAAACCCCCACCCAGGAGCCCCTGAGATTGGCCAAGATGAAGGTAGCAGAGGTACAGTGGAAAGAACCCTGTATTTTCAGTCTCAGGACCTGAGTTCACATTCTGAGTCTGCTACTCACTACCTGTGTGACTTTGGGTCTCTCAGGTTTGGGGGGAGATCACTATGCTCTTTGGGCCTCAGTTTCCTCACCTGGAAAATTATGACCCTCCCAACCCTCCCACCAAGGTCCTATCAAGCTTTGATGTTGATCTCATAGTTTCCAATTTCTCCCCCTTCTCCAATCTATTTCTGTACATGCCCTCCCAATTAACATTCCCAAAACACATGGCTCTGACCATGTCCCTCCCTGTTCAATAAATAAATTCAATAAAATACTCCAATGGTATCCTATTGCTTCTAGGAGAAAATTCAAGTTTTTCACCCTGAACTTTGAAGTCCTTGATCATCTAGCGCCTATCTCTCTACCTTTCCAGAACTGTTTCCTGTGATTCTTTTTCACACACTCTGCATTCCAATTAAAGCAAAAACTTGCTATTTGCTGAAGTCATCTCCCACCTCCATGCCTTTGCATGAACTGTTCCTCTCGACTGACATGCCCTCCCTCCTCCGTTCACATTCTAGAATCCCCCATTTACGTAAAAACTCAGCTCAGTGGCCATCTCCTATGTGAAATCTTTCCTGATTGCCCCCGCTCCCCGTAGTACTCTTGTCTTCCCCCCCCTTCATATTTACTTGCCTGTCTATCTCAAATAAGATAACACATGTAAATCACTTTAAAAGTTTTAAAGCATTATATAAATGGTGACGATGATGATAAAGTTAGAGAACTGGCCTTAGCATTAAGAAGATGTGGTCACTGGACCTCTTGGTTTCCCTAGATCTAACACTATAAGTTGCAGATCTGCATGGATAAAGGGAATGTCCTCACTGGGAGTTCCCTTCACCAAGGATGGAATGAAGAAATAAGTTCATTCACATCCCTGAGCCTCAGTTTCCTCACAGATCATATCTATACATATATTTCTCTATATATGTATAAATATATGCACGTGTAAGTTGTATATACTGTGTATATTTAATCTCTATGTATACTTTAA
Organism: Gymnobelideus leadbeateri; assembly: GCA_011680675.1. Lineage (NCBI taxonomy): Eukaryota > Metazoa > Chordata > Mammalia > Diprotodontia > Petauridae > Gymnobelideus > Gymnobelideus leadbeateri. Next base: position 895,277 of record WOXC01004895.1, on the reverse strand, counting down.
ATGAAATTATGATTGCCTCCCCCATAGATTATAAGGTCCCTGAGGGTATGGACAGTTTTACTTTCTACCTGTAGTATCCCCAGTGTGGGTTAAGTTGAATGGAATGTTTGCTTTGGGCTGCCCTGGGGGGCCACCTCCTCCCAGAACATCCAGCTTTCCTCCCAGCCATCCCCGAAAGCAGGGATCTGCCTTCTGCAGTTGCAGAGAAGGGGAACAGAGGCCCCTCCCCAATCCCCAGGCTTCCCAAGGTCAGCTGAATCCCCTCTTCTCCTCTTAAGCCCCAAGCTCTTACCCTGATGGACCCGGATCCCAAAGTGCAGAAGGCCAGGCTGAAGCATCCCAGACTCATTTGTCTGTGCCGCAGCCCCCAGAAGCTAGCCATGTCAAGGCCAGAGACACCAGAGCTCTTTGCAGCTGGGCAGGGAGCCAGAGGCAACCTGATACTGAGGCCTCCTGGCCACAGGTGTGCTGGGGCAAGGAGATGCTGGGTTGGCCAAGGGTTTCATGGGGCTCAGGTGGAGGGGCCACCAGCTGCCCCACGTTGCTGGGCAGGGTTACTGATTGGGCAGGGGTTACTGACTGGGAAGGGGCAGAAGTCTCACTCTCCCCACCTTCTCCTGTCCCCTACCATCCCTTGAAGGGATTGGGGGTGCTGAGCAGAGAAGGGGGGTCTCACAAATCAGAGGATACTGGGTCTGGAGCCGAAAGGAAGCTCTGAAGCCAAGATAGTCCAATCTCCTGAGTTTAGGGAGGAGGGAGCTGAAACCCAGACAGGGTAAATGCTTTGGCCAGGATCACCCACCCAGGTCTGACTCAGCAAAGCCAGCATTCCCCTGGGGTCCTCCGACCCATCCAGTGCTTCTCCCATAGGGCACCAGGCTACTTCTTATTTGGCAAAGTGGGAAGTGGATGGGGACCTTAATTTCCACACCTGTGAAATGAGAAGCTGGGACTACCTGACTTCTAAGGCCCTTTCCAACTTTAACAAAAATAACAATTACATAGCGCTGTAAGATTTGCCGATACAGTTATCTCATCTGATCTTTACATCCTTGGGATGTTGGGGATGTCATTGTCAGCATTTTACAGATAAGGAAACTGAGGTAAACAGGGTTAAGTGACTTGTCCAAGGTCACACAGCTATTATGTGTCTGAGGCCAAAATTTGAACTCAAGTCTTCCTGATTCCAAACCGGTTGCTTTATGGACTATGGTGCCACATAGCTGCTATTACTTAAATGAGGATGACAATGAAGAAAGTGCTTTATAAAATTTAAAATTACTATACAGGGTATTCCAAAAGTCTTAGGAGAGCTTTCAGTTTGTAAAATCTTAAGATTTGGGCACTGTATAAATAAGTGCTAATATCATTGTTATTAGTCCTTGGCTAGACCAATGCAAAGACTTGGAAAGGCAGCAAAGAATAGTGGAAAGATTTGGATTTGAAGTCAAAAGAGCTGGGTTCTGTTCTCAGCTCTGCCAATGACTACCTGGTGACCTTTGGCAAGTCACTTTCCTTATCTGGGCCTCAGTTTCTTCCTCTGTAAAATGGAGGGGGTGATAGGTTGGACGAGATGGCCTACAAGGTCCCTATCAGTTCTAAACCCATGATACCTCTATGAGCCTCAGTCTTTCCACCTTTAAGATGGGGATAACAATGCAGAAAGTGTTTTGTCAACCTGGAAGCACTATACAAAATAGGAACAAATGTCATTGTTATTTATTAGTCGTCAGACAGCCAAAAGTAAAAGTTCTGTTATGCATCATGGTCTTCAGGGCTGTGGTGGGCTAGGGAGTGAATGGTAACCACCCAACTGCAAGGCTGAGTTAATCGCTCGTTGCTGATCCCTGCTGTGTGTGCCCATGTGCCTGTGCCCTGGCTTCCCGAACAATCCGCTGTTTACAAGGTTCTAATACCACCCTGGGGGCCTGTTCCATGGCTTTTCTCGGCCCTGTTCCCACAGAGAATGGTTCCCAGCACGGTGATTAATGGGGCGGAGCAGTGATTACATCAGCTCTGCTGGCTGGGTATTGACAGGATGGTGGGGAATGAGCTATCCAACAAGCAGGGCTTGATCTAGCAGGAACCCAATTGCACTCCCCCCTCCACACTCCCAACTATATCTCTGTCCCAACAGAGGCTTGACAATATCTGAGCAGTTGCTAATAACTCTGAGCCCCCAGTCTGAAGCAACAGGGATTCAAGTAATTTCCACCTTGCATTTCCAGCTGTGAGAGGCAGTGATTACTCGGAAGCTGGTCCATTGTTGAGCAGCTGGGCAAGACCCACTTCCCAGGGAAAACATTAAGTTGTCAACAGTCCTGAAAGAAAATGCTGGACCCAAAGCCCAAAGGAGGACACGTGGTGTGTGTGTGTCTGTGTGTGTGTGTGTGTGTGTGTGTGTGTGTGTGTGTGTGTTGGAAGCTTGTAACAAACTGGATGTAACAAGAAGGCTACAAGAGATACTGTTTAATTTTCTGTTCATTTCTTTTCTTTTTCAAATGTTCTCCTGTGACCCGCTCTCCTCAAACAGGTACCCTAGGTTCATAGATTTAGAACCAGAAGGAGACTTAAAAGTCATCTACTGGGCTCTTTCAAGATAAGCCTGCTTCCATTTCTGATGGTGATGACCGGGTCCTGAATTTTCATTATAAACGTCCCTATTTCCACAAAGAAATCCTCATGGTTCCACCATTCTTTTTCGTACATGTGAACACATATGTGAGAGGGTACATGTTTCTCAGTGTTTGAGAGGGGTGTGTATGACACGTCCTTCACTTGCCCAGGGCAATAGTTCCTCCTTTCTCCCCACTGTATGCCACTTTTTCTGATGCAAAATGAGTTGTTTCTTGGGAGACCCAAAGCCATCCCTGGTTCTTTCTGTGATCTTAGCACCCATCCCTCTTCCAAGAAGTTCAGGCTAACCCCCAAGGCACTGTCTGGTCAGCTAAAACAGAACTTGGACCACAAGGGTGGGGCTGGGGCTGCCAGATCTGCTCCTACTGTTCTAGCCTTTCAGATGCCAAATGCCACCTCCCCCATAAAGTCCCCCCAATTTCCTCAGCTGAAAGTGATTTACTCCATCTTTGAAGCCCCTATGACACTTGGTTTGAATGTCTCATCTGGTATGCACCACAGTCGGCTTCACCTTAGGGGCAATTAGGTGGTGTACTGGATAGGGCTCAATCAGGAAGATGACTTCAAATCTAGCCTCAGTCATTTACTAGCTGTGTGACCCTGGGCAAGTCACTTAACCCTGTTTGCCTCAGTTTCCTCATCTGCAAAATGAACTGGAGAAGGAAATAGCAAACTACTCCAGCATCTTTGCCAAGGAAATCCTAAATGGGGTCATAAAGAGTCAGACATGACTGAAAAATGACTGAACAATGAACTTGCCTTAGAGTTTTGAGTCCAAGTCCCTTTCCTCCATGAAAGGGTAAGCTACAGGAGAACAAGGACCATGCCCTGCCAGAAGGCAGTATGCAGAATGCTGGCCTTATAAGGAAGAGACTTAGACTGGAACCCACCTTGGAGTTAACTTTACCCAGTCAAGTGGGAAGAAGATATGGCTTGGAAGTGAAAGCCAAGAGTTCAAGACAGACCTGTCTCTATCATTTAGAGACCCTGTGACCCTGGGTAAGTCACTTCAGTGTCTGCATCTAGACAAGAGAAATAACTCTCTGTAGTTTTACTCACAGCACAGGGTTGGGGGGAGACTCAAATAAAGTAATATGTACAAAGTACTGTAAAAGAAATGGAGTCAGCCTAAATAGCCTCTGAAGCCCCTTTGAGCCCTAGCCTTGGGGTCTTTGATCCTTCAAGCCTGGACAAATGTCAGCTATGATTGCTTTTCTCCTCTACAACAACCTGTGTGGGATTTTGCACACAGTAGGTGCTCAGTCAATGTTTGTGAATGAATGAATGAATAAATGAATGATGGACAGTGCCACCTGGCCCCAGGCCCCAACCCATGGTGCCAGCCCCTCCTCTCTGCCCATGGAGTTCTGCCTGTTGAGTCCCACCCACTGAAGCAGAGCTGGAGCCCACACACATATGGTAGAGATTATTTAAAAGTTTGGGAGAAGCGACTAGTCACTCGGCAAATCTGCACTCACTCTGGGCTATTTTTATTCCATTTCAGAGGGTGTCAGCTCAGCAACCCCCCCACCCCACCCCAGCTCAGGAGATGCTCATGCTTTAGCCTGGGTCCCAAGAGCGGGCTGCCCCCCTGCAGCCATGCCCAGACAGCCTCTCGCTGGCTTACAAGGCTCAGCAGCAGCTTCCAGAGGAGGGATAAAAACAAGAATAACTTCCCTTTTTATTATAGCACTTTGAGGTTTGAAAGGTGCACGATGGCAATCATTTTATTGGATCGTTACAATGAAAACTGCATGAGGTTCTGCCTGGCCCCCAGAGAGCCCAGGATCGAAGGGAAACAAGTGGTAGGGACATATTTTGGCTCAGCGACTTAAAGGATTGTTAAACTCATTTTATAGATGAGGAAATTGAGGTTCAAAGAAGGGAAATTATTTCTCCAAGATCACACAGCTGCTAAATGATGGAACCAGGATGTGGACACAGAGCTTCCGATTCCAAACTATGGTGTCTTTCCACTAGACTGGGAATGTGTGTGTGTGTGTGTGTGTGTGTGTGTGTGTGTGTGTGTTCAGTTGTTTATCAATCTTGAGTGACTTCATGACACCATTTAGGCTTTTCTTGACAAAAGATACTGGAGCAGTTTGCCATTTCTTTCTCCAGCTCATTTTACAGATGAGGAAACTGAGGCAAACAGGGTGAAGTGACTTGCCCAGGGTCACACAACTAGTGAACATCTGAAGCCAGATTTAAACTGACCCCATACCTGACACTCTGTCCACTGTGCCACCTTGCTGCCCCTAGGAGATAATTGGTCACTCCAAGTAGGCAAGGAACTGAAATCTTGGACTGTTTGGGTACCAGGGCTTGGTCTGTGGACAAGTGCCCAGGAACACCTCTCTGTTTCTTTTCTGGCATCTTCCTCTTCCTGGCATCATGGTATATATAGAAAGAAGGACCCTTAGAATTGATCTAGTCCATCCCCCTCATTTATAAGTAAGGAAACTGAGGCCCAGGGGAAAGTGGCTGGTTCTAAGTCACATGTCTCCAGGCCATCACCACTATAAAAAGCTGATTCCCTTCCTAGCTTCCACCCCAGTCAGGCCCCCAACTTTCCCTCCCTGTCCCTTTCTGATTCTCTTCTAATCTGGTTCAAAGGATTACAAACATTCAAATTCTCAGCCCTGGAACAGGCTTCCCAGTTCAGAGGTCCGACCCATACCCTAACAGCAATTCTATCTGGAACGTCCTTCACGGTTGGTCATCCCCAGCCTCCTTCAGTAGGGAGGGCCTCACCACCTCCAGCCTTCAAGGCAGCCCATTCCATTTGGGGAGCACTAGGAACTCTGGGAAGTTTTCCCTTTGACAATTGTCCACTTGGTTTCTGGGTCCTCTGAGGCCAAGCAGAAGCAATTTGATCCTTTTTCCAGGAGATACTTGGTGATAGTGACTGTGTTCTACTTAAGCCTTCTCTTCTCCAGTCTAAACATACCCAGATCTATGGGTCTATGCTCTCCCACCTTATTCTTCTCCAGTTTCATCATGATAATATTAACAGCTAGCACTATATATTATATATAGTATATAATACTATATATTTATATACATATAATATATATTTAGATGTAATATGTAATATTCATATATAATATATAATATTATATATATAATACACATATATAATGTAGCATCTATTATGTGCCAGGCACTTTATGTGCCAGGTACTTTAAAAACGTTTTCTTTCATCCTCACAATGACCCCGGGGAGCAGGTATTATTCTTACCCCTCTTTTACCAGAACTTAGCACAGTGCCTGAACTGAGGAAACTGAGGCAAACAGGGTAAAATTACTTTCTCAGGGTCAAACAGCTAGTAAGTGTCTGAGTTCAGATTTGAACTCATGAAGATGAGTCTTCCTGACTGCAGGCAGACCCAGTGCTCTGTGAACTATGGTGCCACCTAGTTGCCTAAGTAGTTATCTGGTGAGTCAAATCCCATCATTTGACAGAGGAAGGACGTGAAGCTCTACAGTCTAGGTGACTTGCCCAAGGTCACTTAGTTATCAGGGAGTAGAGCAGAACCAAAGTCCAGCTCCCTGTACATCCATGATTCTTTACACTATACATTGTCTCCCTCCTTCACACAAGTCTAAAATTACATCTGTTTTCTTGGCTGTCCCATCACTGATGACTTGCAGTCCACTACAACCCCCAGCTCCTTTTCACATGAACTTTCTTTTTTTTTTCTAGACAGGCTTCCTTTACAGTTGATTTTTAGCCAAAATATAAGACTTTATATTTATCCCAATTAAATTTCATCTTATTAAGCTCAACTCATTATTGTAATTTAATGAGATAGTTTTAGAGCCTCTCTCTGTGATCCGATGTGTCGGCTAACTCTCCTAACACCATACCCACTAAAAATCTGATAGGCATGTCATCTACTGCTTCGTCCCTATCACTGATGAAAACATATTGAACACCACAGAACTAAGGGCAGATCCTTGGGGCCCTCCTCTTGAAACCTCCCTCCAATTTAACATCGAGCCAACAGTGGAGTCACTTTTGGGGTCACAAATAAGGTACTGCTGAGAGAGAAATGACAGGAAGCCAGGAGACCTGGGCTCTAGTCCTGGGTCTGCTATTAACTTATGAGAGAAGAATGCAGGATTGGGGGTCAGAAGACCTGGTTTCGAATTCTGCCTCAAACATTCACTTCCTGTGTAACTATGGCCAGGACACAATCTTCCTGGGCAAGTTTCTTCATATGTAAAATGAAATGACTGGAATGTATGATCTCTGAGGTCCCTTCCAGTTCAAGGTCTAGCATCCTATGAAGCCATTTATCCTTTCAGCCTCAGTTTCCCCTTCTTATAGAATACAGGATACCTGTACTTCCCTTTGCTCCCTCACAAAAGTGTTGTGAGGATCAAAGAGCTAGCAGATGGAGAAGGGCTTTAGATGAACATGAGCCTTTGTACAGATGTGAGCTATGCCACTGCTCATGGATCTAGGGCTCTGTGCATTCGCTCTCAGAGTGGGGAGGGAGGACAGGTCTTAGTTCTGCTGCTCAAGTCTTGTTAGTTATAAGATCCTTCCAGTTGCCCACTATTTAACTCTGGGTAAAAGTTTTACTTTAAGAAGGCTGGAGGAGGAAATCCAATTCCAAGGACCCCTAAGGGCTCACTGGCCATAGAGCAGGCAGTGTGATTGATGTGCTGACAGACAGCTGTGTGCCCAGCTGGCAGAAGAGCCCTGCCTGGAAATCAGCCAACTCCAGCTGACCCTCAGGTCTAGTCCAGCAGGCACATCTCTGCCTCCTGCTTGGCCATCTCTGCCAGGCTTTCTTCCTGTAGGTTGGGGAGGACTGATTACTCCTGGGACATTTAACCAACGGGATGAAATGCAGAGCAAATAGAATGTTGGCCTCAAAGGCAGGAAGCCCTTGATTCAAGGCCCACCTATGACATATACTGGCTGTGTAGCTATGGGCAAGGTACATAGTCTTTCACTGTACCAGGCAACTCTTTAAGCCTTTTCAAAAGGATATTTATTGTTTTTTTTTAAAAAGAGTAATTCCCCCTAAATCATAGACATACTCTTTCCTTGTACACTTTAAAGTTGACATAAAGAAAAACTCCTAAAAATAAACATTCCAAAGTAGAATGGGCCACCCTGGTAGGTAATAGTAACATCCATATAACAGTTTTATCCTTAAAACAACCTTGGGAGGTGGGTACTACTATTATCTTTTTTTTACAGGTGAGGAATTTGAGGTTGTAACTTGCCCGGCATCACACAACTAGGAAGTGTCAGAGACAGGATTTGAACTCGGATCTTCCTGGCTCTGGGCTCACTACTCTGTGTGCTGAGGCACTCCCTAGTCATCCCATTATCTTTGTGCTTTAAGCTCATTCACCCTAAGGACTTTTTATGTGTAAGGGGAGAACATGCCTCTGATGGAAGAGAAATTATTTTCGTAACAATAAATGCCCTTCCTAAAAGCTAATTAAATCTGATGGATAATCAATGGGAAGACCTCACTGGTTGGGGCTCATGAGGGACAAGTACTAGAAAAACCTAGCTCCTCAACATTGCCCCAGGGAATTGTCATCCTTTGAGGACCAGGTCTGTCTATTTTCGTGGGACTCAGGGAGCTTACCCTGTAGTGGGCTGCTACATTTATGTTAATTCATTTGCTCCTCAGCATGACTTTGTAAGGTAGACGTTATTATTATTCTTATTTTCAGATAAGGTAATTTATAGCCAGCATGAATCAGAAGTGTAACTTGAACCCGGATGAGACCAGCTCTTTTTGCCTTGCTGACTCTGAAAAAGATGTTAATAAAACTGTTTAAGCAAAAAATGGTCTCCTTTTTCCTGTCTGTCTCTTGTTTGTGCAAGATTGTTTGCACATAGTCTCCGTATTAGATTGTGAGCTCACCAAGGGCAGGCACTATCTTTTGCTGCCTTATTTCATTGTTCTATTGTCACTATTGTCATTTTTGGACTTTTCTTTGTCTCTTTAGAGCTTCACACAGTGACAGGTGCATCATTAAGTACTTAGTACATATTTGTCGATCTGACAAAGGGCTTCAAAAAGCTTTAAAGTTTTTTTTTTTTCCTGATTAAGGAAATAGGGATTTCAAAAAGCTTGGCCTATCAGAAAAAGTAAGACGTATCCAGTCACGATGGATGGTTGGGCTTAGAGCCAAGAAAATTTGGATTCAAATCCAGCCTAACTTTTCCTCTCTGACTTGTGGACAATGCTATATAGCTATGAGCTGTTTCCGACTGAAGGGAGTTCACATCCCAATGACATCATAGGTCTTTTATGGATTAAGAAAGAAGAAACATGTCTTCCCTGATTCCCCCTGATAGCCCTGCCACTGCCCTGGTACCCAGACCCCCCAGAGATGAGAAAGTGATAAAAAAATACTCAGAGAAAGCCTCTCCATTTGATGTAGGTCCCTGGGTGCCAATGACCAACCCTCTGGGCATGGAGTTTTAAGGGAAACGAGGTGTCCTGGAGGAAAGATCACTTGTGAGGATAGGACTGAAACCTGAAGGTGCTTTCCAAAAGTGTCATCTGCCAATCATCAAATGTTAAAGAAAAATGGGATAGCAACCACCCCAAGATTATTTCTTCCTGAATTTCATCAACCACAAAGATAAGAAGGATAAAATGAGAAAGGATAATAGAGGGTGAGCTTTGCCCTCACCCCCCTAAGCACAGAGCCTCAAATGGAGCCAGCAATAAATGTTTGTTGTATTAAATTAGACCAGGGGGCACCATCTCCAGCATTCCAGGCTTAGGGAAGTAAGTCTGGTCTAATGAGGATGTTAAAAGCCCATTAAGCCTCCTCCCCTTCTCCCCCACCAGTAATAATAAACAGTTTATAGAGAGGTGAGTCTCCCTATCAGCACTGGAGGCTCTGAATAGAAGACTGCAGCATCTGCAGTGGGAAATAGGAAGCTGGTGGTTTTTCTGCAGGATGCCCAGGTCCTCCCTCCCGCTGCTGCTCCTTCCCTCAGCCGGCTGGCACCATCCAGAGCTCCACTTGCAGGCTGGAAGACCTGGTTTATAATCACACCCCTGAGACTCATTCCTGCTTACATACTGTGCACCTCAAGTCTTTTTCATCTGTAAAATAAGGATAAAATAATACCTGAAGTCTTTACCTCACAGGGATGCTTCAACAAGATACCATGCTTTGCAAAGTTTCAGAAGCTCTCCAGTTTGAGTTATTATTAACCCACATTCTGGACCTTTTCTGACCTGGAAAGGAAACTTTCATCTTGGGTCCCATTACTACTGGGCTCTGTCCTCTGCTACAAGACAAACTGACCCAGGCTGAGAGGTCATGGGTTCTGATACTCGGGCACTAATGGATTGCTTTATTCTCTTTATGGGTGACTCCCACATTTTAAAAATGAGATCCTCAAAGTGGTGATTCTGAGATCACCCCCCCCCATCTACTGTCTATATATCTTATGTACATAGTTGTTTGCATGTTATCTCTTTCAGAGTGTGAGCTCCCTGAGGACAGAGGTGGTTTTTGCCTTTCTTTGCATCCTTAGCACTTGGCACAGTGGCCGATACCTATAAGATGCTTAATAGATGTTTGTTGACTTGTTGGCTGAGGGTGGGAATTTTCAGGCATAGCACAGAGGTTGTTTTTAGGTAGGGGAAGGAGCCTCGAAATCAAAAACAGAAGACAAAGACTTTAGTCCTAGAAATGACTTTAGAGGACATCAAGTTCACATACCTTTTCTGCTCCATTTTACAGAAGAGAAAATTGAGGCTCAGAGAAGGTAACTTGCCTCATGTCATCTAGGTGGTAAGTGGCAGAAACAGGACTAGAACCCAGGACCTCTGAATCCTTGTCCAGCCTTATGCTGTCTCCCTTTGAAGCCCCTTAAATCACAGTGTATTGGACATCAGGTTTCTCCACCAAGATTCCTGGGCAGTAGTTCATTACCCACCCCTTCCCTTCCCACTAACATTCCCCAGGCTGTCAGCTTAGCAGTCTGTGACTCAGTTAGTTCATTGGGGAGACCATTCCTGTTCCCATTAATCATATTTGACAAGAAGAAATGGGATCTATTAATAGGCCATTTCACAGTTTTCTGCTCTCTTATTCCTGATCTCAATAAACCCCCAGTGGCCACCACAGTGCCATTAACTCCACTCACTATGGCAGAGAACTCCATTTGCATCTCTGCCTGGGTTCATTCATAAAGTAAGAGTGGAAAAGTTTGCAGGACATCAGAAAAGGTGGGCCTCTCTCTCTCTCTCAGAGTCCCTCTGGGTGGTCAGGAGGCTGGCAGAAGAAGAGAGAGGCTGTGTGCCAGGCAACTTCCAGGAAACACTCCTGCTAGGAGCTACCATGTGGCTTCCTGCTGTCTCTGGCAAGGCCTGGCACACACCCTCTGGGAAGTGCATGCAGGCCCCCACCTGGCCTGCCATCTGATCCAGCTCAGCCAGGAGTCCTACAGAAGGGGAGCTGTGCCTGGCAAGACCCAGAGAAGGGAAGCGATGGATGACTTTACCACTGGGAATGGGCAGGATGAGTTCCTGAAAAGTGACCATATGGGGCCTGGAATGTTTCAGTGGGCAGAGAGGAAAAGTTGCCCATGGAACATGGCCCAGGCTACTCATGAGAATGGGAGCAAGAAGGTAGGGCCAGGGTTTGGGGAAAGGGTAAGCTAGAACCAGGGAATTTCATGTGCAACTTGTTGGCAAAGCCCTCTTTTCCCACCCAGTACAACTGAAGTTTCAGGGCTGGGCAGAGCCAAGGTCAGGGAGGAGGGCAGGAAGAAGCCTTTGTCATCACCAGGCAGCCTTGGAAGAGAATGCAGGAAGGTGAGAAGACCAGGATTCCATCAGAGCAATGTCTTCTTCTGGCCCTCTGAGTGACCCCACCCAGCCTTTCTTTCTGGGACTGCTGCTTCTGGATGTGAGCCAAAGCACCTCTAGATCTATTCCTAGGGTGGAATTCTTCCTGCCAGCTCCTTCTAGGATGATTCCCGGAGAGGCCCCCAGTCCTTGATGGTATCACTTTGGGGCAGAGAAGCAGGTTGCATAGAAAAAAATCCTAGATCACAGATTTAGAATAGGCAGGTACTTAGAAACCATCTAGTATAGACAGTTTTAACCTTTTATGTGTGTCTTGGATTTTTATGTGTGTTGAAGTCTGATGAAGCCTAGGGATCTTTTCTTGGGATAATGTTTCTACATCATTGAAGAAAAAGCTAGTAAAATAAAGAGGTATTTTTCCACATCCAAGTTTATGTACCTCCTGAAATCTATCCCAAACTTCTAACTGAGAATCCTTAATTTAGTCTAATCATTTCATTTTACAGATAAGGAAACTGAAATGGAGAGAAGTGATTTTCCCAAGGCTACACTAGTGAATGTGGCAGCAGCAGCAGCAACAGTAGTAATAGAAGGAGATGGAGGGTGAAGAAGAGAAAGGAGAAAATGAGGAGGAGGAAGAGGAGGAAATCAGAGTAAGGCAGAATTTTAAACCAAGTCCTCTGATTCCAAATCTAATGTTCCTTCCGTTGCAACTTGCTGCTGGTTCCCCCAAGCTAAGATCACACTAGGGGTTTTCTCTAGGACTGTAGAAACTCCCTCTAAGCATTCTACTTTTAAAATAAAGTTTTCCGGAATCTCTGCCATAGGTTGGAAGCTGTGATCTCCAAGAATTTTTTCAATTCTCTGACCACTTGAAAGAAGAAATTCCTTCAAGGGAATTTCACCTGGCAGGGACAGGCTGGGCCAGCCCCTGGATTCTGGACTAGCCACAGATCTCTGCAGGTCTCTGACCTTCACTGTCTACCCCTCACCCCCCCAAATCCTGAGTCTGACATCTAGAGTCTGCTCAGACCCTTTTCACTTGCCTGATGGGCTGGTTCTCCATGATCAGAAAGATGCTCAAGGTATCTGGTCCTTTTATCTGCTTTCCCTCTTGTCCCTTCAGTGTACCTGGAAATTAAAAGTTCACCTAGGTGTTTTCTTTCCCGAGCTTTTCCCCTTATTCCTTCCTGTTAAAGAAACTTAGCTAGTGACCTTTCAAGCCACATTTTTTGTTCTAGATCAATTGTCTGGCCTGTGTTTTGAATCAATGTGTTAATAAGCTGGGATGGGGAAACCAGTAAAAGTGGGAGAGCAGGAAAAAGCAACCCAGCCCAGCTTTCACCAGCAGCTTAGCACAGTGCCTTGTATACAGTAAGTACTTAAAAATGCATATTTTTATGTACTTACATACATAACTATTCCCTATAACTATTCCAATAAAGATGTAGGAAGAGCACTAGATTGAGTCATGATTGGGTAAATTGGGACAGCAGCTTAAAAAGTATGCCTTTTACTGAGGTGGAAAACAATTTTACAGGGAGCAAGACCCAAAGGAATAAAGCTATTGGTCAGACTCTAGTCTCAGAAAGGAGTAAAGTTGGATGGAGGGGCAGGACAGGCCAAAAGAGTGCTCGGACTCTTCTGAATAGGGACCAATTGGATTTTCTAAGACCAGACAAGACTCTTATCAGATGTGAAATCATTATATCAACAGACAAAGCAACCTGGCTCCTTGGAGAGGAGCTGGCATCCTTTCTGGAGGTCAGGATTCTCTGGGATATCTTATTTCTTCCTCACCCCTCCCCAACACAATGTGCACCCCCATAGTGTAGTAGAAGAAGCCTTAGTTTTGAAATCAAGAGACCTGGGTCAGAATCCTGACCTTGCTACTTCATAAAGTCACTTCTCTCTGGGCCTCAGTTTGCTCATCTGGAAAATAAGGTAGTTGAAATACTTAACCAAATTCAACAATAAAGATGATGAAAATGAAAAGGTCTTGGTTCAAAGAGCCTATATTCTACTGAAGGAATAATAGCTAATGTTTATAGGGCACTTTCAGTTTTGCAAAGCATTTTGAAAATATTATCTCATTTGATCCTCATGACAACTCAGAGAGGTTGGTGCTATTATTTTCCCCATTTTTACACACGAGGGAACTGAAAGTCAGAGAGGTAATCAGGGTCACACTGCTAGTAAGTTTCCAAGGTAGGATTTGAACCAAGACCTTCCTGACTCCAGATCCAGTGCACTCTTCCCTATGCCATATCCACCAGTAGATAATTTGCAGAGGTAGTTTGAGGAGGGAGAGAGATACAATGGCTGGGAGGGATTGGGTGAATTTCAAGGTCTCTCCCTTCTGACTCTAAATCTGGTGACCCTCTGATGTGTCTTCACCTCTGGAGCTCACGAATTTCCTCCTTTGCAAAATGAAGGGTAAAACAAATTACATAAGAGAAATTCAGAGTTTCATAAACAATCCTGTTCTCTTTTCTTGGATAGTAACATGTATCTTTTTGTTGGTGACTGCTAAATTCCAAATTAAAAAAAAACTCTAAAAATTCAAATAAAACCAAATGATGGGATAGGACAAAATGACCTCTAAGTCCCTTCTGTTTTCATGATCTTACCAAGTCACTTCATCTCTTGGGCTCTTCTTGTTTTTAATGTAAAATGGGAGGTTTGAGGAGATCAATGGTAACAAACTCAAATAGAAAAAGGGTCACTAAATCATACATAAGGATCCCTCTGGGTCTCGTATTGACTTAGAAGACCATATATTAACATGATCGGGAACTTGGGAGTGTTGTGGGCTTAACGTGGGCCCTGGGGAAGCATGTTCCACACTTACAGAATGGATGACTTCTAAGATTCTCTAAAAAAATACTAAGATTCTAGCTCTGGGGCTCCTGCCTTAAGGCTTCCATTTACATTGTGTATATCTTGTATCATCGAGTTATTTACATATCTCTCCTACTAGAATGTGAGCTCCTTGTGGGCAGGGACTGCTTTTTCTTGTGTGTTTGTTTTGTTGCTGTTGTTGTTGTTTTTTAACTTTCTTTGTCTCCTCAGTGCTAAGTACAGTGCCTGATACACAGTAAGTGTGAAATAATTGCTTGCTGATTAACTGGCGGATTGAATCAATAAGTCTCTCTGGGAGCCATCCAGTATCTGAAACCTCCCATCTTCTCCTATTCTTGGGGGGCAATAGTCTCTGTTGGACTCTGACATTGCCATCAGACTATAAGAGCTTTGATGGCATTGCTCTCTTTTTCTCCTACTTCTGCTTCTATCCATTTTATCTGTCCTTCCCAAGCACAAAGAGTTACAAACAGGAGGAGAATCAAAGGCTCTAAGGCTCAGCCTGGTGTAACAGCTGGGAATCACTTCCTACTCTGGACTCGAAGGTCCAGATAACTAGCGCCCCTAAGCTTCCTCCTCTACTTTCCCTCACCAGCAGCTCTCCCTTCCTCCCCAAGCATGGCTGTCTGAGTGATGGAGAAAACATCCTGTCCTGGAGAAGAACGCCCACCCTATCAGGAAGACCATCTCCCACCTGGCCTTTCCCACACACACAGCCTTCAACAAGCTGGCTGGAACCCACATATCCTTTGCCAGAAGAAAACTCATAGGATGAAACATTACCAAGTCCAATTACTCATCACACCCTCTGCATTACCCCCTAGTCCCCCCCCCCCATCTTACAAAAAATCTCTGAAATTAACCCCAGTTTGGAGTAACCAAGGATTCTCTAGAAGACTGGCTCCCAATTTCCCTTTCTCTCCCTTCCCCACACACCCCAGAAGTGGGTACATTTCTGGGACAGGCACTGGTTCACTGGTTTGCAAAGCATGTTGGGCTCCTTCAAGAGGAAGGCACTGGGGAGCTGTAAAATACCATCATGAACAGCTTATTAATGGGGCAGATGGAAGGACGAGCCCGAGACTCCCTGCCCATCTGCTCCACGATTCTCTGCTGCACATTTGAGACTTGCTTCATGGGGAGGGAGGAAAAGAGGGAGGGACCAACAGTTCATCACAAACAGATAAAGAATATGTCAGGCCAGGTGAACTCCTGAAGGAGCTGGGGGTGGGAACCTCTGTTAGTCTCCCCTAGCTCACACACTAAGATTGCTCTCTGAATGACACCAAAGCAGGGATGATTCCAACTTGTCAGGCTTTTTTCAAGACCCCTGTTTGGATCCATTCCTACAGTAATGTCTCCAGAAGCTCAAGAGTCCACCTCCCTCAGAGAGGTCACCTGGAAAACAGATGGAAAGGACAGAACCCAACATCACTTGTCCCTGCAGGAGACTCGTCTCAGCTCTGTTTCTATAAATCACACTCATCCTTCAAGGCCTAGCTCAAGAACAAACCCCTCTAGGAAGCCTTCCTTGACCACTCAACTTTCACTGATTTCCCTTTCCTTTGAGGACCTGTAGCTATTCCTGTCTGTTCCAACCAATCTTAGCAAGTAATTCTAGCACTTAATTATAGACTATCTGGAAGTGTTAAGTGCCTTTTTAAAAAATTGAAACTAAGACATTTTTAAAGAACCAACCAGGATAACATCTCCCCCACACAAGCCAGTGGGCTTGATAAAGTCCAACCTGAAATCCCTTAAATGAGCCACAGTTCTGAGGGACTTCAAAATAAGATGACCAAACATCTCACCTTAACCTGAGGGGCTGGTAACCAAAGAAAAGCTTCTGGGGAAGGGTAGGAAGAAAGAAGAAGACTCAGCAGTAAAAGGGAGTGGAGATAGGACTGGTGGGACCATCTCACTCCACTAACCAGACAGAAAAACTTCAGAGGAGGTAAGGAAAGAAGGGGAGGCCATTGGAGGTAGGGAAAAAGTTTCTAAGCATTCTACTGAGGGGTTGCCAAAAAAGGAGACAAGACAGTGCACAGGGGAAGGAAGATGAGCTGGGGTTAGGCAGAACAAGAACTCTGCCTGGGAGGTACCAGTTTCCATTCTATCCTGGACACAGAAAAGTAGCTTCATCACCAGGTCTAGGTGGTGACCAAACACAATGGGAGCATGGTCTTTGAACTTGAGAGACACCTACTTGTCCCTCCCACCTCCTACCCCCTGCAATTCTTTCTTCTTGCTTGGAGTTTGGTGTCATTTCATAATCCCATTTCTCCAACTAAACTGTGGATACCATGAGGGCTAGGACCACCACACGTAGTCACGCACAGTACTTGGCACACGGTAAGATTAGGGTCCCAGTAAGTTCTCAATGAATATTTTTATAGCTTCTGTTGGGCCTAATGAATAGGAGCTTTGAGGGGCATGGTAGAAGTGAAGTAAACTTTGACCATGAGGGATATGAGAAACCATGGTCTACCCAAATCCTTGCTATGTTGAAGGCAGGGCATTACTCTAATACTACCAGCTGGAGGACTCTCCATTCAGAATTATACTAACAAAATCACAACCCAAATCTGACCCAGCTACACATTTCATAATGATAAGAGCCCACATCCACATAGCATCTTACAAACTGAATGCCTTATAAATATCATCTCATTTGATCTTCACAATAACCCTGGGAGGTAGGTGCTATTATTACCCTCATTTTATATATGGGGAAACTGAGAGAAACAATGGTTAAGTGACTTTTCCAAGGTTACTCATCTAGTAATCAGTCTGAGGTAGGAACAGATCCAGGGAATCTTGGGATTAAGAGAGATGTCCAGAGGACAACTAAGCTTGTCTCTACCCCAAACTGACCTCCATTATCTGAATAGGAAGTACCAGCATGCCCTTAGTGTCACCCCAAACTGTCCTCCATGTCCTCTTAGTCACCCCCCCCCCCCAACCCCACTCTTCAGATATCAGCTGCCTTAGTCTCTCATAGCAGAGGAGAGACTATTAGTCACCTGGGCAGTGTCAGAGATTCAGCAGATCTTCTCCTGGATTTGTAAAGAGCCTTAAGAGGGCAATACTTAACTTAAAACAGTGTTTCTAATGGTTGGATGTCAAGCATTGTGACACCTCGGTAAAGAGTAGGTCTGGGTCAGGAAAATCTTAGATGCTCTCAAATTATATAAATTCTTGACTAGGAGTCAGGGACCCATGCCCTTTTCTCTACTCTCCTGCTGTGTGAGCTTGTGCAAGTCAACTTTTCTCCCTAGGACTCACTTTTCTCTTTGGTAAAATGAGAGAACTGGATTTAGTAAAGTCCACCATCCCTCATTTCTCATTTATCCTAAGCCTCTTTGATTCCAAGCATTTGCTTGGCTCCAGGAATGAATCGACTCTGTCCATGGTTCTGACCAGGCTACAAACAGGATCATGGAATCATAGATTTAGAGCTCAAAAAGATCACAGAAATCCTTCATTTCACAGATGGGGAAAAAATGAGGCCCAGAGACGTTGATCAATTTGCCCATAGTCACAGAAGAAGGAAGTATCAGGTGGGATTCAAGCTCAGGTCCTCTGATTCTAGTCAACTGTTTTCATTCTACTATACATCAGACTTCTTGAATCATAAATGCCTGAATCTACAGAGCAATGTGTAAAGAAACATCCGACATTGATAGAACTCTTGTGACTGTCCTTAAGTGTTCACTTCTGTTTTCTTTGTAATTACTTGTCTTATCTCATCCACTAGAGTGTATACTCCATATGGCCAAGGATTGAGTCTTATTCATCTTTGTATCTTGGAACAGGCCCAGTACATTGTAAAAGGTCAATAGATATTTATGGAGGAAGGAAAGGAAAGGAAAGGAAAGGAAAGGAAAGGAAAGGAAAGGAAAGGAAAGGAAAGGAAAGGAAAGGAAAGGAAAGGAAAGGAAAGGAAAGGAAAGGAAAGGAAAGGAAAGGAAAGGAAAGGAAAGGAAAGGAAAGGAAAGGAAAGGAAAGGAAAGGAAAGGAAAGGAAAGGAAAGGAAAGGAGGAAGGAATGGAGCAGGAGAAATAGAGGGAGGGAGAGAAGAATGGAGGGAGGGAGAAATGGAGGGAAGAAGGAAGGAAAAAGAAAGGAATGAAGGAATGGAGAAAGGGAGGAGAAGAGAGAAAGAAGGAAGAAAGGGAGGAAAGGGATGAAAAGAGGAGAGGGAGGGAAGGGAGGGAAAGGAGAGAAGGGAAGAAAGGAGGGAAAAATAGAGGGAGGGGGAAGGATTGAAGGGAAAGAGGAGAGAAAGGAAGAAAGAGATTAAGGATGCCCCATTTTTGTCAACTATTTTTTCAGATTCTCTAATAATCAAACCTGGTTTCTAAAAAGCAGACAGATGCAGGGGAATGGGCAGAAAAGATAAATGGTACATTTCCCTACTGTAGCGGTTTGGAGTTGACCAGGGTTGTTGTTGCTCAGTGTTTCAGTCATACCCTATGACCCTATAGGGTCTTTATGACCCTATTTGGAGTTTTCTTGGCAAAGATAATGGAGTTTGACATTTCCTCCTCCAGTTCATTTTACAGATAAGGAAACTGAGGGAAACAGAGTTAAGTAACTTGCCCAAGGCTGCACAGCTAATAAGTGTCTGAGACCAGATTTGAACTCACAAAGATGAGTCTTCCTCACTCAGGTGCAGCACTCTATCCACCGTACCACCCAGCTGCCCTAAGGTTTGCAAATTTCCTATATCATCCTCATTTTAAAGATAAGGAGGCTGAGATTCAGAGCCATGAAATCATTTGGCCAAACACATATAACTAGTAAGTTCCAGAGCCAGTGTGCAGATCCAGACTTTCTAGTTCTCTTTCCACTACACCACATGGTTTGTGAGACCTGGAGTCTTTGCTGGGCCTTCTTTCTCTCACAAACGTCTGCCCCCTCAGCCTTTCATCAGTTCTAACAGCAAGGAGAGGCGCATTTGTAGAAAGTGGTTAAAGTGGGAGAAGTCTCAAGAAGTCACAACATGGACCCTGGTAAATTATTCCCAAGGGTGAACCAGTGTAATTGAATCAGAACTAGCAGAGGAGAATATTAAGCCCCTAACCTGCCTAGACCCCAATGCCAAGAGAGGAGAGAGAGAGAGAGAGAGAGAGAGAGAGAGAGAGAGAGAGAGAGAGAGAGAGAGAGAGAGAGAGAGAGTTGTGTATCGAAAAGAGCTCAGAGCTCTTTTCTTTTATTGAGGCATGAGACAGACCGATGTTACCATCATCAAGCCTTTCACTCGCTGTTTTCTGCTTAAATTGGGGGATAAGTCCCATTTCCAGAGACAGCCCCTGTAACTGGGTAACTACTTGGATAGGAGAAAGAGAATGACTATAATATTGTTCAATTCCACTTTCTCTTCCTTCTCCATCTCCTCCTCCAGCCTGCCTTGAGACCCATGCTCGAGCTTTCACGCCAGCTACATACCAGCTGCCCCAGACTGCCTCTGGGTCTGGGCTCCTTTTCAAAGTCAGTCCCTGGTCTGTTTGCCCTCTTCTTGCTGAGCAGCTCAGCATGGGAATAAAGAACAGAGAAGAGGGTGCGTTGCTGGTCCGGTGCCCAGCATGGGTTGTCAGTGTCTCAGCATGCACCAGCCCCTTCCCTCTTACCTTCGTCTGGGCTGAGCACATCCTGGGCATCAGGCTCCTCCATCCTGTGCTGCAGTGAGGCACTGGGGAGCCCCGGAATCATTCAGCTTGCCATCCCTGGCACCAGGGCACCTGCCTCATTCTTACAGCCCTGCTAGGAAGTTCCCTGGGTTATAAGCTCCCACCTCTTTCGTACAGAGTTGGAGCCCCGGTCTCCGGGGCCGGGGCCACCTACTCATGTTGCTGCCAGGTAAAGCAGTGGCCCGGGGGGCAGCCAGATCTTAGCAGCCCTTCTCTTCATCAATCTAGGCACGGGGCCACGTTGGGAGCTGGGAGCCACAAGTCTGCCCGCTGTTAACTCCTTGCTTCCCACCGCTCCTTGTCTCCCTTCAAAGCCTGCTGCCTTCCTTCTCTCCGGTCCTCAGCACCTGGCAGAGGGAGGGTGCAGAGATAAACAATAACAAGCAGGTAACTGGCTGTCAGTGTCCCACTGGGACATGCTCCATTCAGGAGGCAGCTGCCAACAATTCCCCTCCTTGCCGGAGGGAAGGCAATTCATTTAAAGAAAAAAGCACTTTAACACCTCCTCCATTCTAACTAGGCTCAGGAGTCGGCATCTGCTGCCATCTGCTCCTGTTTGAATCCCAGCTCTGATACTTCCTAGCAGTGTGACTTTGGGCAAATCAGTGTGACTCTGAGCCTCAGTTTCCTCTTCTGTAAAATGGGAATCATCTGTCACTACTACCTTCTACAGACGTCATGTGGACAGAGATTTGTAAATATCAAATGACTTCGGGCTACTTTAAGGCTCCTTCTTCCATTGTTAAATCCCATGCAAGGGAAGAATCAGAGAAACCTTGGACATTCTCATGACAAAAGGAAAAGCTGTTCCCTAACTATGTGTCCTGCCTTCTGAATTCTGATGGCAGGGACCATGTCTTTTCCATCCATCATGCCCCCTTCCTATACTCATGCCCAAATGGACTGGGCACAAAGTAGGCATTGACTTAATGCTTCTTGGTTAAGTGCCTTAGTGACAAAGCTGAAATTTGATCCTGCAGACACATAGTAAAAGTTCTACTGTGCACTAAGACGATGTAAGTTCCTTGAGGGCAAGGATTGTCTCACTTTTACCTTTATAACATCAGTTCGTGTATGTACAGTGCCTTGCAACTTGATAAATATTTGTTTAATTGAAAACAAAGCTAGTCATTATAGATTAAGCTCCCCGACAATTATGGGGTCTTTCCTAGAACCACAGAATCACAGGTCTGGAGATGGAAGGGGTCTCGGAGGCCATCATTTATTCCAGCCCCCTTCACTTTACAAATGAAGAAACAGGCCTTTCATTAGTATCGGCTAAAGCCTCCTAGATTTTCTCCAGAGGAAGGAGGATGGGATCTCCAGGCTGCCAGCAGAGATAGAAGAGTGCCTCAAGAAGAGTGACATATGTGTCACCAATTCCTGCTCTGGCTCCAGGGTTAATTCTCTCCCAGGCTTGAGTCTGTAATTTCAAATTCATCTCAGGGGCCTGTTTTCATTCAACTTAATGCAGCTAGCATCAGGGGGAAATAACATTTTCTAGAGCCACAAAAGAGATTTCTGTTCTCAGAGTGATGTTTTGAAAGATGTCATTTTCCCTAGCGCTCCCCATTTAGTGTCTGCTGTAAAGGAAGATGGGAGAAGGCCGCCTGAAAAACATACAATGGAAACATCAGCAGAGTGGCTTCTGGCTGCAGAGCCCAGGTCCAAGAAACCTCCTGGATAGTCAAAAAATAACCTGTCCTATTCTTTTGGACCTCTCAGACAGCCAGCCCTCTCTGAATACAGAGCCTGCTGGCTATAGAAACCAAAATGCCTGGGAGGTTCAGATCACTGCTGCCCCGAGGGAGTGGTAGCTTCCCCCTCCTTGAAGGTCTTCAAGCAGAGGCTGCATGAGCTGGCCTCTGAGGTTCCTTGGAACTCGGAGGTGGTGAAATTCCAATGCTGCTGGTCCTTCCTTTTAGTCCTAGGGTCCTTGCTGTCTGACTGCCTTAAAGGAGGAGTCCTTCTTCCCAGATAAAAAAGATCTTTCACTTAACTCATCTTTCTCTTACTGAATCAGTTGGTCCTTCATTCATTCATGGATTTACTTGCACATTCACTCAATCATTCACTCATTAACCATTCATTAACTCACCATTAGTCATTTTTTAATTCACTTTCACTTTTTCATTCATTCACTTTCTCATGCATTCATTCATAGGTTTACTTGTATATTTGATCACTAATTTATTTTATTCAGTTATTCAATCATTGACTCCATTCACTAATTCATACATTTATGTGATTACTTGTATACTCACTCAATCATGCATTTATTTACTCTTTTATTCAATCATTGACTGCTCATTAACTTATCCATTCATTCATTTGCTTTCTTGTACACTCACTCATTTATTTTCCCATTTATTCAATCATTGACTTCACTCACTAATTCATCCATTTATTCACGTGCTTATTTGTACACTCACTCAATCACTCATTTATTCAACCATTTCCTTCACTCACTAATTCATTCATTCATTCATTTATTCATGTGCTTACCTGTGTAATCACTAATCATTCCTTAGTCATTCAATCATTCACTTCTTCACTTATAACACTGATTCACTTACTCCTGCTCTCTGTCTTTAATTCTCTCATTTCTTCATCCATTCACTCAGTCACTTGGTCTTTGATGGCTTTAAATGTAAAGTCCCTTGTGCAATTTAAAGTAAGACTTTTTTTTAAAGCTGAGATCCATAGATACCTTGGGTCCAGGGGATAGATTTCAGAGTGAACTTGAGTAGGGAAAAATGACATCTTTATTTTCCACTAATTTGTGATTTCCTATGTGATCCAATGCATTTCATTCTATGCATATAAGAACATTATTCTGAGAAGACTCCACATAATTGTCAAGGGGGATCAGGACAAAACAAATTGCTTTATAAATATGAGTTATTTTATATTTTCTCATCCATGATTTTATTCATTCACTCATTAACTAAATTATTCATTATGCAAGTCATTCACTCCTCATCAAAATCTTTTTAAGTATCAACTAGTGCCCAGAATTGGGTTAAATCCTGTGAGCAATCTAGGAAAAGTAGAAATCATGCTCTTTGCAAGGAAGAAGAAGAAGCCATACACAATTAAACAATAGAATAAATTACAATACCAGAAATGCTGTCTGGTATAAAAGAAAGAAGCTAGGACAGTGAATCTGGAGACCTGTGTTCAAGTTCCCTATATTAAGTCATAGTATAATTTTTAAGTAAGCCACTTCTACTCCCTGTGCCTCAGTTTCCTCATCTATGAAATGGATCTACATGATGCCTGCCCTGCCTACCTCACAGGGCTATTGAGTTTTTCATGAGCTAGGGGTGTGAAAGGACTTTATAACACTGAAGAGTGGCACATGAATGAGAGGTTGTTATTAGCAGGAAAAAAATGAGAAATTAAAATCTAGATACACAGTCCCAAATGGCCTTAGAAAGATTTCAAAGGACATCATGGAGTTTTCAGAGGGACCCTAGACAAAGCAAGACCAATGGGATGAAACTCCTCCATCATCAACATCATTAACTCAAGATTACTGAGCAGAAATGGCAGTAAATGTGGGGAGCTATGATGTGCCTCCAAGCCCCAGCCAGAACATGGAGGTAACCAACTGACCAGTTGCCTAGGGTCAGAGACATAGGAGAAAAGCCCTTGGGCCTCAGAACCGCTACAGGAGATCAGAGCCTATTATAAGAGTTTTGTAAACTTTAG
Organism: Gymnobelideus leadbeateri; assembly: GCA_011680675.1. Taxonomy (NCBI): domain Eukaryota; kingdom Metazoa; phylum Chordata; class Mammalia; order Diprotodontia; family Petauridae; genus Gymnobelideus; species Gymnobelideus leadbeateri. The sequence continues at coordinate 871,555 of WOXC01004895.1, read as the reverse complement.
AGAGCCATATAAATATGTTATCATATTAAATGATTTCTCTCTCCAATCTTCTTGTCTACCTGGAGATTCCCCCACTGCAGAGGGTCACTTGGCTTATGGAGAAGGGCAGGGAATGCAATAAAGAAGGAAATGAAGAAGGAAAAGAGGAGAAAGATGGGATACATGAAGGGAAAGGAAGAGAAGGAGAAAGAGGAATAGATAGAGATAGAAGGAAAACCAGAAAAAAAAGAGGGGAGGAGAAAGAAGAGGAAGCTAATAGGATCACAGACTTCAAGTTGGAGGGACCTAATTAGTCATATAGTCATAGCAATATGGGATCATAGCTGTATAATGAGTCTCTAAAAGCATGTTGGAGCCAGGTTGTGAAAGACTTTTAAGTGTTAAACAGAGGAATTTGTAGTTGATCCGAGAAGGAATAGGGAGGTTTTTGAGGAGAGAAGACACAGGATTAGACCTGAGCTTGAGACTGTTCAGGGGACAGACTTAAGGCAGGTAGAGCAATTAGGAGGGGAAGAAGGGAAAGGGGTGAGAGAGCAGACAAGGAGAGGGGGGGGAGAGGAGAAAGGGGGAAAAAAGAAAGAATAACAAATGTTAGTAATTCACATTTACACAGAACTTTAAGAGTAGGAAGAGAGAAAGGCTAGAAGGTGGAAGAGATCTGCTTCCAGGGTGGGCTCTTTGGTCCAGATCATTTAATTTGGTGACAAGAAATTTTGCCTTTCCTTGTACAAGAAGAGCAGATTAAAACGCTACGTCTGGAATGTAATAAATAAACCATTGGATCAGCCCAGTCAAGCCAGTCCCTCCTCACCCCCTCCTCCCCCAGGCACTGGGTTCACCAAACGGAGCAGAGCCAGGCTAGTTCTTTTATTTCATGACCTATGATTAAGCTTGGAGGATTCAGTGCCACATGCCATAGTTTCATATTAATTTGCTTAAAATTCGGATTCCTCAAATGTTCTTTCTGAGCATTTAAGCAGCATCTTGTCTTTGAGAAGAGCACACCATCAATTAATCATCATTTGGCTTGGCAGGCGAGGGTGGTTTACCAAACAGACCTGGAAAACAGACTGTCAGAGGAAGAGAGGGCCTGCTGGGCTCCTGAGGAGCTTCATTTCTGTCCCCTTTGAAAGGGAGGGAGCCCCAGAGGGAATAATTCCCATCTGAAAGTCAAGGTGGAGAGTCAAAGGGCTCAGGGTTTGAAGATTGCTGACCCGGGTGCTAATCTTGTCTCTGGTTTTTAAGAATATTTTTGTGACCTTCAGCAAATCATTTGGATGCTATGAGCCTCAGCTTTCCTATCTGTAAAATGAGACTATTGGATTAGATGCCACTGAAGTCCTTTCAAGCCCTCTATCTCCAATTTTATGAAAACTCAATTCCAGGCAACAAACATTTATCAAGTATTACTGCAAGCTAGTAATGTGCTAAGTGATGTGCTAAGTGATGAGGCTACAAAGGCAAAACTGTAACAGTCCTTACCTTAGGGAGTTTCCAGTTTAATAAGAGGATACAATATAGACAGGTGTCAATAAATAAAAAGTGTACAAAAAATTACGAAGTGATACAAAGCCAGTGCAAGAGGGTTGATACCTGGAGGGATTAAGAAAAGTCCCTTGTAGAACCTGCCACCTGAGTAGTGCTTTGAAGGGAGCTAGGGATTCCAAGAGGAAGTGAGGACAGAAGGGTTGAATTTGGGGGAAGAGGACCAAATGAGGAGCTTCCTGCCCTTCCCTATACAGGAGTTGCCACTTCGACCCTGATTTTAGAGGTTATGGTTGTGCTTAAGTATCAGAAGAAAATTAAGGTGTGGGGGGGTGCTATCCATTATTAAAATAGCTTTTTGGGCAGCTAGGTGGTGCAGTGAATAGAGCACCAGCCCTGGAATCAGGAGGATCTGGGTTCAAATCCAGCCTCAGATACTTAACACTTACTAGCTGTGTGATTTTGGGCCAGTCACTTAACCCCAGTTTCCCTGCCTTCCCCCCTCCAAAAAAAATTTAAAAAAAGAAATGGGCTGCCTATGGAAAAAAATTAACTGATGTGTGGAGAGCAGGAGATGGTGGTGGGCAAGCAGATGTGGAGGCTCTGGGCTGTACCATTAGGCACCCAGGGCTTATTTCTGCAAATCACAAAGCTTCCAAGGTAGGAAGGGACTGAAGAGGTCGTCTGGTCCAACACCTACCTGAATAAGAATCCACTTGAGCAGCTACGGTTGCATTCAGTTCTCAATCTAGGATCCTCTGCCCCACCCCCCTTTATCACCACTGATACCAGGACCTTCTAAGTCCAATCAGGATATATACATGAATAAAAGTGCCTACTGTGTGCCAGGCTCTATGCTAAGTGCTGTGTTTTCCATTAAGGAGGCAATGGGGTGCAGAGGAAGGGGGGCAGATTTGGAGGTAGGACGGCATCCTGGTTCTGCTCCTTCCTTCTTATTCGACCCTGGGCATGTAATTGAACTGCTTTAGTTTCAGTTTCTTCACATTTAAAATGAGAGGGCAAGGAGTAGTACAGGTGACTCCTTTTCAAACCTAGACCTGAACAACACTATGATATTTGCAAACACCAAAGTTTGGGTGATTTGCCTGCTTGTTCATTCCACGTACCTTCCAAAGGCCAGATATGAACCCTCTGCATTTTTCTTTATCTCCCAGGCATTGTGCATTCCTTCTCTCCCTCCCTAGCACTTCCTTTCCACGTGGTCAATTTTCCCTCTTCTGGAAGCCCTGGCTATGGCTGGGGTAGTAATAGGGCTAACCCTAAAACCTGTATCCTCTATCTAAACCTGGTCTGAGCTCAATTCCTGGCACATGCAGTCAGGCTCTATGGCTCAGAGAGGGAGCCCTGCAAACTGCCTGCAGGTGGTTCTGGAAATGAACACAAATTCCCAAGGCTACAGTCAAGAAGACATTAGACAGGATTGGAAAGAAATCAGGCAAGTCCTGTTCAGAGGTTCTCAAGCATGGAAAATGGTAGAAGGGGCCAGCATCAATGTTAAAAAGAACCTTAGAGATCATGTCATTCAGCCCTCTTTTTTACAGATGGGGAAACTGAGGCCAAGAAGAAGGAAGGGACTTGGTCTGGGACTCACTAAACATTGAGCTCCTCCTTACACCATTCTCAAATTTGGTCATTTTCCTTGGGACTTTAAGCCAAGCCAAGTCAATGAGCACCTATGTCCCATACACTGTGTTAGGCACCGGAGACAGAAAAAATAAAGGTGAAATAGTTACTACCTTCAGAGAGTTAAATTGGAGGGTGGGGTGGGAAAGTGCAGGCAGAATAACAGACATGCAGAAAAGTAAACTCAGCATTTATTCAAAATGGCTGCAAAGACTAATGTCCTTGGCCAGGTCTCCTTTTGTATGGAACCCAGGTTCCTAAGATGCCCCAGCCTCCCCCACCACCACCCCAAGCCTGCTGACACAATGCCCAGGCACGTAGGACTGGCCACATTCATTTACTTCCAGTAAAGATCACTGCTAGGCGCTGGCCAGCTCCTGAATCTGGACACTGATTGGGAGCAGGTGCTAAGAACTGGCTTTCATTATCTTCCCATGGATAGAATATTGGGTTCGGGTGGAGAGGGAGCAAGGCAGAGGCAGGTCCTGCTGCGTCTAGCATTTAGTGGGAAGGACATCCTCCGACCCCTTCCCTACTTAGTTTGAGAGCTCTGCCCTAGGCACAGTAAATAAATGCTCATTTATTATGTGCCTACAATCTTGATACAAATAACAAAGTGAGAAAGTCCCTCAAGGATATTCGAACATGGGGAGACAATGCATCTAGGGGAATGGTGGCCAGAGAAAGGAGTCATAAAGCTGGTGAATGGGATAATATATAACTTTTGTAGTATAACCTAATGGTAGTGCTAATTTGATTACTGAGCCCAGAGCAAAAGGTGGAAAGTGGAGTGAGGAGATGGTAGAGAATAGGTGAGGTAGCAACGCAGATGACAAGCTATCCCAGTTGGCCATAGTTTTTTGGTGCATGGCTAAATGGGATGTAAAGCACGGTCAGAGGCTGGCTAGCTTATAGTTGGGTGAGTTTATACTCACTCATTCACCAATCAGGACAGCTCAGTCTTAGGGCAGCCTACGAAAACTGAGTGGATTCATTCCTTCAGGGAAGGGCAGGGCATGGTTTCTAGTAATAGGGTTGCTGTTCCAGATGGGAGGGGTACAGCCATGGTGCCATGTAACCACTAAAGTTACAACCAAAAGGCAAAAAGAAAAAAAAGTGCTTTACAGATATCTCATTTTATCTTCACAGAAACCCTGGAAGGTAGGTACTATTTTGGTCCCCATTTTAAAGGCAAGCAGACTGAGGCAGAAGCTAAGTGACTTCTTAGTAACTTTGTAAGTGTCTGAGGCTGGATTTGAGTGAAGGTCTTCCTGACTCCAGGTCCAGAGGAGAATGAAAAGCAGGGGTATGCATTATATGCATAAGGCACTCACATAATGAGGTGGCATGGACACTAGATCAGATCAAGGGGAATATCCACTAATAGAGCCTAGCAATCGCCAGGGTAAAGGTTCCTTATCCCCTATCTCACATGGCATCTTTTTTTTTTTTTAATGAAGGCACTGGCTCAGACAGCCTCTAAGTTTCTCTCCAGGTGGGAGCCTACCCTCAATAAACCTGGGATGCCAAGACAGGTCCTGGTTGACTTCCTTCTTAGCTAGCTGCCTCTGGTCCTGGTGCCCTCTGCTGGCAGACAGACACATCACCTCGGGGAGGTCCACCTACCCAGGTCATAATCCTTTCCATGTCACTGAAAGCCTTGAGACCCTAGAGCTGGATCTGACAGAGACATTAAACCTTACGAAGACCAACTGTTTCCTTTTGCAGATTTAGGAATTGAGCACCATTATGTGCCTAGCTCTATGCCCAGCTCCACTGTTGCCTCAAGGTGACCATGGTCTGGTTGGGAGAAGTCAAAGACCAACAAGCCCAGAATGGAGAACAATAATGTGGTGGGGCCAAGGGAGGGACTGATGCAGTCAGGGTGATATCGGCTCAGAGAAAGGAGAGGTCACTAGGATGGTCAAGGCAGGCCTCTTGGAGGTGGTGAGGCTGGTGCTGGGTCTTGAAAGGTGATGGATTTAGGTGAGTGGAAATGAAGGGCAGAGTAGAAAAAGATCATGGTTCTTCTCAATGGCTCAGACTTTTTGCTTCCCAAGGGCCTAAAACTTTGACAGGGCTGTTGAGTAGCCTGGCACAATAGAGAAGACTAACTTTGGAGTCAGAGGGCCTGGGTTCAGATTCTGCCTCTGAAGCTGATTACCTGCATAACTTCAGGCAAATAATTTATTCCCTCCTTAATTTCTTTATCTGAAATATTCAGGCTTGGATTCAATGGCCTCAATGGCCTTTGAGGTCCCTTCCAGCTCTGATCAATGGACTCAAGTCCTCTAGAACAAAGGATGCTGCCTCTTCCTCCAGCAGGGCCTGTCCCAAAGCCAGCCTGAGCCTGAAGTTCAGTGAGAGAAATCAGAGCCCAGAAAAGCTCCTTCTTCCCACAGTGGCCACGAGAGGGCTAAGAGATGGGGGGCTTCCCAAGCCATTTATGCCACAGGAATTCTTCCCAAGTGCCCATGGTTGGGGCAACAGGTTTCTTTGACACAAATCATTGACATGAATGTTTCTCCCTGCAGTCCTCAATAGCCTCCAAATGCCAAGGCCACACTGGGGAGGCAATCTGAGGACAGCCTAGCAGAGGGAAGAAGAAAGAAGGGAAGGGAAAGGAAGAAAGGAGAAGACAACTGAAGGGAAAGAAAGAGTAGAAGTGAGAAAAGAGGAGATGAGTGCAATGGTGAAGGGAGGGAAAAGAGGTAAAACAAAGTAGAGAAAATAGGAGAGGAGGTAGGAGGGAAGGGGGAAGAAAGGAAGAAGAGAGGACGAGAGGAGAATAGGGAAAGTGAAGAGGGGACAGGGGAAGGGACAGGAAGGAAGGGAAGAGAAGAGGAGGGACAGGGAAAAGGAAAGAGGAGTGGGAAAGGAATGGAAGGGAGAATGGCAGAGAAGAAGAGGACAGAGAAGAATGGAAAGAAGGAAAAGAAAAGCAGAGGGGAGGGGAGGGGAAGAGAAGAGGAAAGAGGAAATGGAGAAAAGAAGGAAGGGAAGAGAGAAAGGAAGGGGCAGGGGAGAAGGAGATGGAGAGGAAGAAAGAGGAGGGGATCTCCTCTCCCTGCCAGCCTATTCATCACCAAACAAAAATCCAATCTTTTCAAACACCTCACCATCAATGATGGACTGTGGTGGCTGATAATTAATACAATGTCCGTGGAATAAATTCTTTGCCCATTCATCTCTCCTGATGATTTCCTGTCTGGAGGTCTCTCCGGAACTTAGAGAGTCTTCTTTTTCCTTTTATTTAAAATCACTTTCAAGAAGTAATTACAAGTTACCAAGTCATTTGCTAAATGAGCCACAGTGAGTAAACTTGCGTAAGTAATACCAGTGGGGCCACTGGAAGGATTGTGCCCATCCTGAGGTAGGTGGGGGGAATACCTTGGGAAAGTGGGGAGCTACCTCACACACACACACACACACACACACACACACACACACACACACACACACACACACACACCCCCCAAGTGATTGAGGAACTTTAGATTCCCAGTATTGAAAAGGACTCAGAAGGCATCTGGTCCAGCCCTGCAAACTCAGAGGACAACACAGCTCCCAGTATTTGATTGCATATTATTACAGTCCTTGGCCCTAGTTTTGGCCTCTGGAATCAAGCAGAAGAGACTCACAGAAGCACAGAATGTCAGAGTTAGAAGGGACGTTAGTGGCTGCCTATCCATCCCAAACCCTCTATGAAAGGAGTTGCCACCATGACATAACAACACATGGGGACCTTCTTCAAATGCTCTAACATAGTCCTTCTTTTCTCCAGGATAAACTATAGTTTGGGTTATCTTTACAGTTAAGGAGTTAGTGGCTGAAAGAGGTGATTTTTCCCCAACACTCTTGTAAACGAGTAACAGGCAGTTAAGTGCCCCAGGACAGCAAGGGAGAGCAGTGGATAGGACCTAGAATCAGGAAGACCTGATTTCAGAATCAGCTTCAGACACATACTAGCTGTGTGGTCATGGACAAGTCACTAAACCTTTGTTTGCCTTGGTTTCCTCATCTGTACAATGGGGATGATTTTAGCACCTACCTGCCAGGGCTGTGGTGAGATCAGATGAGATGATAACTGCCATGTGTTCAGCACAGAGCATGCTCCATGGCAGGGCTATCCAAGTGTTAACAATTGTTAACATTATCACTAGAGACATGGGGTTTGCTCACAAGATCATAGATTTAGATCCCAGAGATCATCTGGGCTTCATTTTACAAATGAGGAAATGCATGCCCTGAGAGTGACTTAGCTAAAGTCACACAGGGTAAATGGTAAAGTCAGGACTTGCACTCAGGTCTTAAGACCAAAAGTGTAGCACTTTCCTCACTAAGGAAAAAAGGAAAGAAGGGAGGGAGGATGGAAGGAAAAGAAGGAGGAAAGCAGGAAGGCAGACAGGTAGGAAGGAAGAAAGCAAGGAAGGAAGGAAGGAAGGGAGGAAGGAAGGAAGGAAGGAAGGGAGGAAGGAAGGCTCAATGCATCAGAGCAGTGTTTGGTTCTGCCTGGGAAATGACGGAATGAGAGAGCCCAGCCCAGAGCTTGGAAGAGAGACAACATATTTTTTTTTCTCTCTCTCACTGTACCAAAGTGACCTACATTCTCCTGCCAGCTGCCTAGAGATGGTTTGCATGATTGACTAAACATTATAACAGGTCAGGGGGTCCATTCTGTCCAAAGCAGCCAGAGCAGCCTCACCCCAGGGCTCTAAGGAACAGAGGGAACACTAGGGGAGCCAAGCACCTTTTTTGAATCCCCTACTTCCACTCCTCCAATACAGACTCGAGAGTCTCTAGGCCTCCCTAGCATCTGAGGATCCCAGGGCTCAGGCTGTCTTGTACACAACAAAGGCCAATGTGTTGTGAGCCCTGTTAGACGTAGTACTGATGGGTGGGCTCCCAAATCCTTTGCTATGAGGCCACAGTGTCCAGGTCTTGAGTCATAGACTCAGAACTAGAAGGATCCTTACAAGACATCTGGTTTAACCATTTCCTATTGATACCATTACAGAAATGTCCTTTTCAGTATCCTTGACCAATGATCATCTATCCTCTGCCTGACACCTCCAGTGACAGAAAGCTTACAACCTCCTAGAGAAGCAGAGATTCCACTTTTGGACAGCTCTAATGGTTAGAAGGGGCAGCTAGGTGGTGCAGTGGATAGAGCTTTGGCCTTGGAGTTAGAAGGACCTGGGTTCAAATCCAACCTCAGATACTTACTAGTTGTGTGATCCTGGGCAAGTCACTTATTCCTGTTTACCTCCGTTTCCTCATCTGTAAAATGAGCAAATGACATACCAGTATCTTTGCCAAGAAAACCCCAACATAGGGTCACAGAGAGTTAGATATAACTGAAAAATGACTCAACAACAACAAAATTGTTAGGAAATCCTTCCTTACAAGGCCTTATAAAAGCTGCCTCCCCATAACTCCCACCCGCTAGTCTGGTTCTTCCTTCTAAGTAAGTACCAGAGGCAGGATTTGCTCACAGGAACATAGAACTAGGGCTGGAAGAAACCCCAAAGGGCATCTAGTTCAATGACCAAATTTTACAGATGAAGGAACTGAGATTCCTCATCTAAGGGCAGGATGGACACTCACACGTATCTGTCAAAGCTCTCTGAACACTTTCAGAGTTAGCCATCAAATAACCGGAATGAAGGCAACATGATAAAGTAGAGAGCATTGGTCTTAGAGTTAGAAGACTTGAGTTAGAATCCTAGTTCCCTCTTTTGTTCAGTCCTTTTTCATCCCCATCCAACTCTTCATGACCCTATTTGGGGTTTTCTTCTCCATTTCCTTCTCCAGCGCATTTGACAGATGAGAAAACTAAGTAAACAGAGTTAAGTGACTTGCCCAGGGTCAGACAGCTAGTAAGTGCCTGGGGCCAGATTTGAACTCATGAAGTTGAGTCTTCCTGACTCTAGGCCCAGCGATCTATGCACTATGGCACCACCTAGATGCCCTCTCCAAGGTTCTGTTCAGTCCTAAATCTAAAATGCTAAAACATAATACGCAGGTGTACATTGAAGAAAGTGTTTTAGAAACCTTAAGGGGATATAGAAAATAAGGAATAGAGGGAGAAAAGGGGATATAAAAACACAAGATGATTATTTCCCCAGTCCCAAATTAGTCCCAGGGAAAGGGAGCAGAATAAAGAGAGGAGTGAGCAAAACTGGTGGGTTTAATCCCAGAAGACTTTCTGGAAAAGGCATCCTATAAGCCCTCCCAGAGACACTTTTGAGAAGAGAGAATCCGGGCTGGGGCCTCTGTGGAAGGCAGTAGGACACCACATTTAGGTATTTCATTCCTAAGAGAACTGATTTAAAGACCCAGAAAGTCCCCAACTCACCCTTGGCTGCCAGGTCTGGGATGAACCCAATAACAAGCAAGGAGATCATTTCTTTTCACCTCCCAAAGATGAACTATGCACTGCTTAGGGAGGGGAATTTGGGAAGAGAGTACCCCCTAAAACCTGGGAAAACTAAGCAGGCAGGGCTCCTTGGCATAGGAGGGCTGTATCCATTGGGTGGGAGTGCTTGGTTTCCCTCTATCCCTCAGCTAAGTCTGTATCTATAGCTGGGACACTGCATCCTGCAGTTGACCCTATTCATGCTCGGTAATTCATGGGTGAATCCCCCACAACCCTATCTGCTGGGCCTTCCTGGGGTATCTCATTTGTGGTGAGCATAGGAAAGGGAAATTCATAAGCAACAGATAGAGTGGCAGCAGAGGAAAGGGCACTGGTTGGGACTCAAGGGATGTGGATTCTAATCTAGACTCCACCAACTCTCATTCTATGGGTTCAAGAATTCTGCTCCTCATTCTAGATTTTGGTTCCTTCCTCTATAAAATGGGGTGGTTGAACTCAGCTGGACTAGATGTCAAATGAATTCTCTTTTCAGTTGAACTCAACATTAGTTGAACTAATATCCCTTCCAGTTTGGAAACTGATTGTTCTAAGGACCTCTCCCATCTTGGACATTCCACATGCCAAGGTTCCTTCTAGTTCTGCCACTCCTTGTTCTAAGATCTGGCATTCTCCATTCTAAGGCCTCCCCAAGGTCTGATGTCCCCTGCTCTAAGGTCTCTTACAGCTCCAGAATCCTTGGTTTAATATCTCTCCCTGCTTTGACATTCTCTATTCTAAGGTCCCTCCTAATCCCAATGTTCCATGTTCTTAAGTCCCTCCCAGTTCTGACATTTTCTGTTCTAGGCTCATACCAGCTCAGACACTTTATATATCTATGACTTAACTGGGTAGCATTTTAAAATACTTGGTATATGAGTTTAGAAAGATCCACTTTGTCCTAGGAATAGTCACAAATAGCCACAATAGTCCATTTCATACTGGAACATTTGTACTGACCCTAAAAACCAGATGGTCCCTTTCCTCTCCCTCCTTTCCTCATCCCAGGTTTCTGGGCATCCATCACTACAGCAGAACTACGGGGAGAATTCAGACACACACCTGTGAATGCACACACACACACACACACACACACACACACACACACACACACACAGCTCCTGGATGGCCTCCAGCAGGTGCATGTACACAGTTAGCAGGCTAAACTTAGCAAGCAGCTGAACAGACTACAAAAATGGATTGGCCTTTGGAGCCAGGAAAATAGATCCAAGTGAATACCTTCCCTGGAAGACTGTACTGGGGCTCAGAGGCCTTTTCTCCCTAAACGTGCTTCTGCCAAAGAAACCCAATGGACAGGTAAGCACACCCACAGAGGGTGGACTATATGTTCTCAGGGCTGGGCTGAGAACTTGCTTCCCCCAGAAGCTGTCTCTAATTCCTTGCTATACCCACAGCACCCTCTTCATTCAGCATCCTCCCTGATGCTGTCCTTGTTCACTTTATTAGGTGATTTGTACATCATCTCCTCAAATTCCCCTTCCATGTAGTGCATGTTGGATATAGGTGGACCCAACCTAGGTTGATAGGATTATAGATTAAGGCCAGAAGAAGCCTTAAAGACCACTTAAATATAGGATCACAGATCTAAAGCCAGAGGGGACTGACCATGTTGGTCAATAACTGGAGTTTGTCACCTGGCTCACCATCATCCTGGCATCATCCTTGGCATCATCCTTGGTCAGGCCATCACCAGTGGTCATGACTTGTTTTACCACTAGACTTTGATGACTCTAGAGGATGGAGTGAGGCTAATGGCTTTGTGAGTTCTGCCTCACTCAATTCCAACTCAAGGACAAGTCATGACATCACCCTCATGATGTCATAGGTCTTTTTTGAGAATAAAGGACAAACAACAATAACAAATGAGGAAACTATGTTGCAGAGAACAGAAAGGAATTGCCCAGAGTCACATAAGTAATAACAATCAGAGATAAAATCAGAGCCCGAGTCTTTTGAATCCATAGCCATCTTGCCTTCTATTGAACCACAATGCCTCCCATGCAGAAGGGTATTCCTGAGAAATGTTGGGTAACTCAGACATCCAGAAATGGACTCCTAGTTTAAATAGCAAGGGTTCACCTACTGGTGAAAGGAGCCCTGCTGGAAATGCTTGTCAGCAAATAACTAAACAGAAATTGAATTACTTTGATGAAAATCCATGGTCATACATATTGGGTTGATTATCCAACTTCCTGGGGTAGGTATCAGACAGAGGAAAGAGTAAGAAACTCAGTGGCAGGAGACCTGCCACTTAACTAGCTCGAAGACCTCGATTTCATCCTCTGCAAAGTGGGCGTGAATAACATTGTCGTCTATTTCACATTCAAGTGATGATAGACCTGGAGCTGGGAGGGCCCTCCAAGGCTGTTTAGTCTCGTCCCCTCATTTTACAAAGGAAAGAACGAACGTCCAGGGAATGGTCGCTGTTCAGTAGTGTCTGACTCTTTGTGACCCCCTGTTTGGGTTTTCTTGGCAGAGATAATGGCATGATTTGCCATTTCCTTCTCTGGCTCATTTTACAGATCTGGAAACTGAGGCAAATGGGATTAAGTGACTTATCTGAGGCTGGGTTTGAACTCAGCTGGAGTTCAAAATGAAGGAGCTGGAATTGAAAGTCAGGCCCTGTGATTCCAACACTGTTTCCAATGCAACATGCGATTGTGAGGACCAAATGAGGTCAACTATGTAAAGTTTTCTGCAGATCTTAAAATACTCTAAAGACATAAGCTATTAGAACCACTCTATTTCTTCCCAATATCTCCCTCCTTCCCAGCACACACACAAACAGAGACACACACAGATACACACACACACACTCACACACATAGACACACAGAGATACACACACTCACACACACTCACACACACACAGATACACACACACTCACACACACACAGACACAAAGTGCCTGGGGCTTTGCCCACAGTGGCCTCTGAGTACATATTACTGAATGAAACTGCATTCACAAGCAAGGCAACCAAAATGTGAAGCAGATGAAGTCTGTCTTTGTGACTCAGTCCCCCCTTCTCATTTCCTTCCTCTCCCATATTTGAGTAACTACCTATTCCTATAAGTTGGGGACAAAGTGGACTGGGGGATGGGAAGAGGGAACAGGAAGAATCTCCATAGAACATTAGAACTCAAAGGTATCTTAACAATCATTTGGACCATCTACTCCCATTTTACAAATGGGGACACTGAGTCAAGAGGGGGGGGGGAAGGACTAGCCCATAGTAATTTAGAGACATAGTAATTTAGGAGCAGATTTAGGACTAAAATTCTTCTCTTCTGACTCCTGGGCCAGAGGATATTTTCCATGGACTAAACTGCTTCTTCTACTGAACAGAATCAAGCTCTTTGAGAAAAGAGACTGTTTCATTTTGAGTTTTGTATCCCCAGCCCCTAGACAGTGTCTGGTATATTTGTTCAATCATTTCAGTCATGTCCTACTCTTTGTGACCCCGCTCAGGGTTTTCTTGGCAGAGGTACTGGAGTGTTTTGCTATTTCCTTCTCTAACTCATTAAAGAGGAAACTGGGGGCAAACAGGGTGAAGTGACTTGCCCAGGGTCTTGCAGCTAGTAAGTGTCCAAGGTCAGCTTTGAACTCAGGTCTTCCTGACTCCAGGCTCCCATACTCTATCTACTACACCATTTAGCTGGCACATCATAATCATTTAATACCTGCTTGTAGGCTGATTGATTGTGGACAATATCCCAAGGCCAGACATTAAAAACGTCAGCCTTTAGAAAGCACCTACTGTTTGCCTGACTTGTTGTAAGGGGCTAGGGACAGAAAGTCAAGCACAAATTCCATTAGAACAGGATGCTCTGCATCTCAAAGCCCAGCCTGTGACCCACTTCTTTCCAGCAGCATTTGACAGGGACATATTCCAACCCAACAAAAGAAATGTTCTCAGCTGCCTAGCCTTGGCTGCAAGGAAACTGGAACTGTATGTCTTTATTAGTGACTGTAGCATTCCAGGCTCTCGTTCCAACCCTTCAGGATTAACTGCAAAAGCCTCTTCACAGATCATTCTGCCTTTATTCTGCTCAAATCAGCTAGCATTTATTAAGCGCCTACTATGTGCCAGACACTGTGTTAAGCCCTAGGGATACAAATAAAGGTAAAAGACAGTTTGTACCCAAGGAACTCATAGTCTAATGAAGGTGGGGGAGGGGGAAGGGGAGGGAACATGCAAATACCTATGCACAAACAAGATAAATTGGAAATGTCCATAAGGGAGATTGGGGAAAAGCTTTGTGTTAGAAAGTAGGATTTTAGCTGGGACTTAAAGACATCTGGGGGGTGGAGCTGGGGATGGAGAGCATCCCAGACACAGGGGACAGTCAGAGAAAATATGCAGAGTAAAGAGAAAGAGTGCACTGTTCAAGGAACAGCAAAGAGGCCAGTGTATGTGTGGTGGGGTGGGGGGTGGGGTGGAGGGGTGAATATAAGGTATAAGAAAAATGGAAATGGGAAGGAACTAGTTTATGAAGCACTTTAAAAGCCAGACATAGGATTTTATATTTGATACTGGGGATGATAGGGAACTATGAGAATTTATCAGATTTGGGGGTGACAGGGTTGGACCCATGCTTTAGGAAAATCATTTTGATAGCTGGCAAAGAAACTTCCTCTGCAGAGGTGAATGGGGACCTTCTCTTCAACTTATAGTGTTAGAAAGTAATGAGAAATTGTGACTTGCCCAAGGTCTCTCAGAAGTAGGACTTTGAACTCAAGTCTTCTTGGATTAGAAGCTGGCTATGAATCCAGGGGTCTCTCATAAATACCCAGTGCTTAGAAAAATCATTTCAAGAGGGAGAGCAAACGGGGATGGGATGGGGAATGAAGAAGGGCTTGGTGTGAGAAGAGGCACCTGAACTGTGTTTAGAAGAAACTGAGTCTTTCTCCACAGATGAAATAACACCACTAATCCTTCACTTGACCCTGCCACCCTCTTAAGCTACTATTCTATATAGTCAATAATCAATGAATGTTTATTAAGCAACTACCAGGTTCCAGGTTCAGTGCTAAATTCCAAGGATGCAAATACAAATACAAATATAGTCTTTGCCCTGGAAGAGCTTATAATCTAATGTAATCTTCTGTAACCAGTTGTTTGAAATTTATCTCTTTGTGATCACCAGCAATCTTTTAGGAGTTAAATTCAAGGGTCTTTATTGAGTCCCTGTCCTTTTCAACTTCTCTACAGCCTTTGAAATTGATAGCCTCCTCTCCTCTCCTCTCCTCTCCTCTCCCCTTCTCTCCTCTCCTCTCCTCTCCCCTTCTCTCCTCTCCTCTCCTCCCCTCCCCTCCTTTTTCCTCCTCTCCTCTCCTCCACCTTAACCTGGATATCCCAACAGTATTTCAAACCCATCATGTTTAAAACAGAGCTCATTATTGTTCCTCCCAAATTTATCCCACTACAAACATTTCTATTACTGAAGACAGACCCACTGTCCTTCCAGGAACCTGGACTTTCAACCTTCACGTCATATTTGACTCACCTTTCCCCCAACTCTCACATCTGATCCATTGCCAGGTCTAATCAGTCCTAACTCCACAATAGCATTCACATTTGCTCTCATCTCTAAGCTCATAAATAGAATGTAAACTTCATGAAGGCTTAATAAGTGTTTGTTGAATCAAATTGAATCACAGAATTTCACATTTGGAATCTGGAGTGCACCCAGAAGAAAATGAGAAAGAGGTCAAGATGCCAGACGATCAGGCCATTCAAAGGGAATTGGGGGTGTTTATCCTGGATCAGAGAAGACTTGAGGCTAGGCTTCAAGCATCTGAGACCTCTCTGGTCCACGCCATGCCTGGGCAGAATCCCTCTCCAACATTCCTGAGGAGTGCTCCCTCAGACTCCATAAAGGTTTCCACTAGCCCCAGAGGCTACCCACTCTGCTTCAGCCACATCTCCCCTTTCTCATTTTCTGAATGCCAAGCCTAAATCTGACTCATAGTGCCTTGCACTCATTTCTCCTTGTTCTGCCCTCTGGAATTCTCTGAAGACAAATTTAATCCTTCTTTGATACTGCATTTCTTCAAATACTTAAACAATTTCCCATTCCCCTTGAGTCTGCTCCTCTCCAAGCTAAACATCCCAATTTCTTTAATATAGCATGCAATGGTCTGGCCTCCAGTCTTCACTCTCATCACCTTCCTGTGCATGAGTTCCATCGTTCTAGTTGGGTGACTGAAACTTAGCACCCCACTGCTGTGGGTGCTCCAACAAGTACCTCCCAGAAAGGTCTAATACCCCACAAAACCATTTTTACTTCAACTGGGACATCACCCCATCAAGGAGTATCACAAAGGCCATGGGAGGGGGTGGCACATGGACAGACCAATGGACAGCTTTACTAAGAACAATAATGCCCTGTTTGGGATGAGGGGAGAGGGAAGGGAACATTCCCCTGAGAGGGAGGGAACACATCCCCTTGTTTCTTCCCTGACACATCACAACATCAAGGCTGTGGCAGTATGGAAAAAGGCTGGGCCAGCAGGTGGGGACCCCATCTAGTACCTTCAGCCAGCACTGATCCTTTTGGGAGCCTTCAGCACCCATGGCAATCTAGCTCTTGGTCCTACAACAAAGACACATAGTCATCATTTCAAGAGCATCTCCTAGAGTCACCAAAATAGGCCTCATCATAACTTGGAGCTACCTCACCCTGCCTATTCACAATGTGGCACGGCAGAGAGAGCATATGACTTAGGTTCAGGAAGTCATGGGCTCAGACCCCACCTCTGAAACCAGCTATATAATTGTGGGCAAATCACTCCACCCTTCTGAGTCTCAGTTTCCCCTTCTATTAAATGGGAATAATAATTGCACCTATTTCCTTAGCTCCAATGAAATCACATATAAAATATCCAGGGGATTTAAAGCACTATATAAAGGCTGGTTATTATTAATGCCATTGTTTTGTAGGGCTGCTGGGGAGGGCGAAGGACCGATGGGCCAAGAAGTCTCTTTCACACAGAAGTCATTTTTTAGGAATGTGTATTGTCTTTAATTAAATTGAGGAAAGAAGATCCCCCATTCTCTGAGATTGCACAATACCAGAAGATCTGAGCTCTACCAGAGGATAGAAGAAGCCAACCTTAATGTCTTCTCACCTAGGGTATGGCAGTAGCTTCCCTTTGGTCTTTCTGCCCTCAGTCTCTATTTTCTCCAATCCATCTTTTCCATAGAACTGCCTGAAAGCGCTTTTAAAATGAACTTCTAGAATTATAGCATTCCTCTACTCAATAAATATCAATGGCTCCCCATTATCTACAGAATAAACTTCTGATTCTAGTGATCAGGGTCTCCCTCCACAATCTGTCTCCAGACTATCTGTCCATTCTTCTCATATATTCCTTTCCATCATATGTTCTATGCTCTGGCTAAACAGGACTATTCAATGGCAGGCCCAGTCAGGCTATATGGGAAGTACTGCCTTCTGCTCTTGGTAACCCAGTTTAGGAAGGGCATCAAGAAGAGCTGACAAGTATCAGCAACCAGGATAGTGAAGAGCCTTTTAAGGTCCTGCTATATGGAAATCCATAGGAGAAATTGGGATGTTTAACCGAGAGAAGACTCAGAGGTGGCATGCTAGCTGCCATCAAATATTTGAAGGGTTGTCAAATGGAAGAGGGACTTGCCTACTTCATTTTGGTCCTAGAGGGCAGAAACAGAAGTAATCGATCGACCAGTAAACATTTACTAAATGCCTACTATGTGCCAGCTTCATAGTAAAGGGCTGAGATGACAAAGAGGTTTGCTGAGGATTAGCATAAGGAAAACTGCCTAATAACTATAGGATTTCAGGATTGGAGCTTTCCAAAAGTGAGATGGACTGGAGGTGGTGGGCTTCTCCTCATTGGAGGCCTTCAGGCAGAGGCTAGAAGGTTCCTAGTTGGGTTTGGATCTGGGTTGGACTGGATAGCTGCTGAAATCCCTTCCAACTAAAAAGCCTGGGGTTCTGTTGTTCTTCCCCTGTGGAGATGCAACCTGGCAAGTGCTTCTATCGATGCTGCAGTCCTCACCTTCCAATGGTGATCCATTTCTGAGACTCAAGCAAATAGAAGTTGCTGGCTGAATTGAACTCGACTGGTCATTAACAAACATGTTGCTCAGGCTGATGATGCTTTGGAATTATCTGCAGGGCTGCATTACAGTCAGAGGGAGGCCAAATTAGCCTTCCCAGGCTTTCTCTCCAAGGCCAGAACCCTGCGCCTTGGGGGATGGAGGCATTTGGCATTGATTGGTGGACTCTGGTGGTTTCTTTTCATAAAGCAGGAATGCAAAAGAGACTCAATGTCTGGCCACACATATCCACACTATAGCCCATTTAATAAGATTCAAAACACCCATGGTATCACCTAATCCTGCAACATAATTTGAAGTGTGATTTGAGCTAATGGGAGAAGCCACACTAAGAGTCTTCCTGCTCCAATTCAGGAGAGATGACAAAATACACATTATCAAGCATTACACACATTCAAAGATTTAATAACCTTTTGTGCTTCGGTGAATATAATGGCTGCATAAGCCTCAGAGATTAAAAGCAGCTGAGAAACTGGTGCATTGGCAGGGAAGAGAGACTGAATTAAGCTTAAGAATCTGTTGTAGATCTCCCTGAAAGGTAAATATACAGGAATGCAGCTCTAGCACATTAACTAGAGGGGAAAGTTCAGGATGTGACCTGCCTGAGACCCCCTTCAGGGGAGCAGAATGGCACAGAGAAGAGTATTATCTCTGGTGGAAGGAAGGAAGGAAGGAAGGAAGGAAGGAAGGAAGGAAGGAAGGAAGGAAGGAAGAAGGAAGGAAGGAGGGAGGGAGGGAGGAAAGGAAATAGAGGAGGGAGGGAGGGATGAAAAGAAAGGACGGAGGGAGGAGGGAGGGAGGAAGAGAAAGAAAGAGAAAGGGAAGGTGGAAGGAGGGGGAAAAGGAATGCAGGAAGAGAGAAAGGGAAGGAAGGTGGGAAGGAGGGAGGGTGGGAAGAGGAGAAGGAAGGAAAGAAGAAAGGGAAGGTGGGAGGGAGGAAATAAAAGAAGGAAGGCAGGAAAGAAAGAAGGAAGGAAGGGAGGGAAGGAAAGAGGGAAGGAAGAGAAGGAAGGAAGGAAACAAGCATTTATTACATGCCCACTGTGTGCTAGTCACCATGCTAAGCATTTTACAAGTATATCATTGACCCTCAGAACAACCTTGGGAAGGAAACAATAATTATCTCCATTTTACAAATTAAGAAATTGAAGCAGATTGAGGTTGAGTGACTTGCCCAGGGTCATACAATTACGAAGTGTCTGAGGCTGGATGTGGACACAGGTTTTTCTTACTGTGGGTCCCATGCTGTCCCCACTGAGCCACCTCACTGCCCCTGGAGTCAGAAACCTGGGCTCAAATCTCAAGTCTCCTACTTACTTCCTGCATGAGTTTTTACAAATTCCCTGGGAATGTTTTCTTGTCTGTAAAATGCAGGAGTTGGAACTAAGTGGTGTCTCTGGTCCTTTTCAGTTCTATGCTATTATCTTATGATTAGTCACAGAAATCCCTCCCCTACACCCATTCCCAGAGTAGGTGGCTCATGGGTCACGGTCAACCATCCTTGAACCAGCCAATGTTAGTTGGCTAATTAAAGGACTAGGTGAAAAGGATTCAGTCCTTATAATACTGATAAACAAATTACAGTCAAACTTGAGAAATTTAGACTCTACACAAAGACTGTATGATCACTGTATCTGACTAAGGTTGATGTTCATGATCATTGGCAAGGAGGATGGGGGAGGGGATTTTTCTAAGCAAATTAATAGCTTGAAGAAAATTACATGAGGAATATTTAATCTTCTTCAGGAAACCAATTTTTCGGTATATTAACAGCACTTGTTTGTTTATAAACCAGGAGCTTTCTGATTATAAATTAATCTTGTCGATTAATGAAAGCAGGATCTTGACTTTAGAATGGGGCTGTTAGCATTCAGTTGGAGCTATGAGGTGCAGAGGAAACCAAGAAAGTGAAATTTCACCAAATACAGTCTATGGATCATGGGAATTAGAACTACAAAGAATAGGACCATGAAGTTAGATCTAGAATGGATCTTTTTGTTGTTCGGTCATTTTTCAGTCAGATGCCTGTGATCCCATTGTTGATTTTCTTGGCAAAGATGCTGAAGTGGTTTGCCATTTCCTTCTCCAGCTTATTTTTACAGATGAGGAAAATAAGGCAAACAGGATTGAGTGACTTGCCCAGGGTCACACAACTAGTAAGTGTCTGAGGCTGGATTTGAACTCATGAATAGCAGTCTTCCTGATTCCAGATTAGCTGTGCCACATAGCTGCCAGAATGATTCTTAGATGTCGTTAAGACCCACTCTTTCATTTTTTTTTTTTTTAAGCAATTGGGGTTAAGTAACTTGCTCAAGGTTACACGGCTAGTCATTATTTGTGTGTGGGTGCTCATTTTCTGAGGCCGGATTCGATCTCGGGTCATCCCAACTCCGAGGCCTGCGCTCTTACTCACTGCGCCACCTAGCCGCCCCCCCACTCTTTCATTTTACAGAAGAGAAATCAGCTTCTGAGATAGTTAAGTGACTTGTCCAAAGTCACACAGTAGAGGACATGAGTTAAGGTTCTACCTTTATTACTTTCTACCTATCTGGTAAGATCAATCAAACCTTAGTTTCCTCATTTGTGAAATGAGAGGCAGTTAGACTTCATGATCTCTGAGGTCCCTGGTAGGTCTAAATCTTACTATCTTTATTATCCTAAGGCAGAAGGATCAACATCCAAGTGTCCTGACTCCCAGCCTGGGGTCTTTTCCTCACATTATGCTGCAGAATTTCAGTCAATCTAAATTACTGAGATTTTAATGGACTACACACATTTTCTAGGAATGGATTTAATATTCATTCAGCTCAAGTAGTATGCATTGATTTAGTCTGTATCAATCATTCATGGCATTCATTGGCCTGTTGACCATTACTCCCAATATTGATCCACAGGTGACCTTATAAGAGGTCACTCAATGCCAGGCATTGTAGAGCAAGAAAGCCCACATTCCTCATCCCCACTTTAGCACTTGCTGGCTGGATGATGCTTCTCAAGCTACTTAACTTTCTGAGCATCCTCTTCCTTGCCTATAAAACAAGGACAGTAAATTATTGACACTGCCTACCTCACAGAGGTCTTGGGGCACCAAAATGCTTACTTTGCAAATGGTACAAATGTGTGAGAGAATTAATTCCTAACTAAGACTTACCAGCAGTGTAAGCTTGGGAGAATCACTTAATATTTGTGTTTCCATCTGGATAATGGGGGTTAAAAAAGGATCTTACCTAGCTCAGAAGGCTGCTATGAGTATCATTGAAAATGTATGTATGTACGTGCACATGCAATATATGTATGTGTGTGTATATATATTCTCAATAATCCCCATATGTATGTATATGTATATGCATATATGTATGTGTATATATATATATTTATGTATGTATGTATATACATGGGCAGCTAAGTGGTACAGTGGATAGAGTACTGGGGGCCTACAGCGAGTGATATTTTCCAGATACCATTGAGGACTCTAATTCTGACTGATGTTTAAAGGTAGGTCGGAATGCCTGGCTTGGGGCAACCGCAATGAGAGGAGCTGGCCAGGGTTCTGAAGGGCCTCAAGGAGTGTGATGATGTCTCTGGAGCTCAGCCCACCATTGACAGACTGGAAATGTGATGCTTTTTCCAGTTCCCTCGCCTTCTTCTTTGTCTTATCCCTGGGGCTCCCTGGGGCTGTTTCTCAGGGACAAAACAAATTGCTCTTCTCCTTCCCTACCTTTTTACAGTCTTTGGGTGGCAGCTTTGCCCTTATAGCATTCTGTTCACTGTCTCCTCATAGCTTGTTTTCTTCTCCTTCCCAATCCCCCCTGCTGACACAGCACCTGGCTTATTTCCTGATATTAGTTTATGCTGCAAACATCAATATATCCAAAGCTCCCCCTGGGTCTTGTTTTCTTGTAGGTAGCCGCAGGCCCAAATACAAGCTGAGTCTGAGATTTGGGTCAGCCCTTCCTTGGCCAAGCTCTTTCCTGGCCAAGCCCTTCTTTGGCTAAACTCTTCTGCAGTTATGGCCAAACCTGACCAAACACTCTTGCTGTTTGAAGCTTTAGCTTTCCAAAAATAAGGGTTTCCCAGGGACATTAGGGGCTGTGACTCCCATCTACTTGGTCCTAACAAAGGACTGCCAGGTGCATACACATCTGTCTGCTGGAAACCAGGAGGATTTCATGAGGGAGGGTGGAGACAAGAGGGGAAGGAAGGATTCCCACTTAACTTCCTGGGCTCAAGAAAAGAGGAGAAAGAAGAGGAGGAAGAGGAAAAGGAGGAAGAGGAGGAGGAGGAGAAAGAGAAGAAGGAGAGAAAGAAAGAAAGAAAGAAAGAAAGAAAGAAAGAAAGAAAGAAAGAAAGAAAGAAAGAAAGAAAGAAAGAATGGAAGGAAGGAAGGAAGGAAGAAAGAAAGAAAGAAAGAGAGAAAGAAAGAAAGAGTGGAAGGAAGGAAGGAAGAAGGGAGGGAGGGAGGGAAGGAAGGAAGAAAGAAAGAAAGAAAGAAAGAAAGAAAGAGAGAGGGAGAAAGAGAGAAAAGTAGAAAGGTAGAAGGAAAAGGGGGAAGAGGAGGAAAGAAAGGAAGAGAAAGAGAAGGAAGATGAGGAGTTAGAAGAAGAGGAGGCTAAGGAGACAAATTGATATCAGAAAGAACTTCTAAACAATTAGAGCTCTGGGCTTTCAGTGGAATGAGCAGCCTCAGTGGGGGGTGTGGGGTGGGGTGAAAATGATCAAGCACAGGTTGGATAATCACCTGTCCAGTGTGTTGCAATGGTGCGAATCAGTGGGAGTCATCCATTGAGGCCTATTTGGACATTCTGGGATTCTAGGGTTCCTTGATTTCTGTCAATGGACTAAAGATTGAGGTCATCCAAAACAGTGTTTTCAAACTCAAATAAAAATGGGTCCTTTTAGGCCCCATATTGACTTGCAGGCCTCATATAGACTCAGAGTAAGTAGTCATATTATATTGCCTTTTTATTTATTTTTTTAAGTATTTCCCAGTTACATTTTTTTTGTTTTTTGGGTTGGTTTTTTTTTTTGCTTTTTGGAGGGGGAGGGTAGGACAATTGGGTGTTAAGTGACTTGCCCAAGGTCACATGGCCAGTAAGTATTAAGTGTCTGAGGCCAGATTTGAACTCAGATCCTCCTGATTCCAGGTGCCAATTACATTTTAATCTGGTTTAGGTCACATTCAGGAGTTTTGTGGGCTTCTTGCAGCCCATGGCCATGACTTCAACATCTTTGTTCTAAACTACCAATGGGGACCACCACGCAGGGCATGTACTCCAGGCCAAGCTGGAGGAGCATGCTAAGGGTTAGTGGGGCTCTGGGCAGGATCCTGAGTTAGTGGAACATGGTCATAACGAATCCTAGTTGGCTACTGACCCTAAAATATCCCCTTCTTCCTCCTTTTCCTTCAGTTCAGGCCCTTCTTTGTTCCTAGATCTTTTGCTAGACCTTATAGTCCTCTCTCCTGACATTGTAGGAAAAAGTAATGGCTGGCCAACCTTGACAAGTCTCTACTTCCAGTATCATGAATCAAGCCTGGACTGAGCTTGGCTCCCTTCTACTCTGAGCCTCCACAAACCAGCTCTTAGGAGAAGCAAAGTCCAGGTGCCATCTTTTGACCTGATGCACAGACTGGTGGGGTCAGGCAGCTCAAGCCTAGGGGGAAGCATGGAGGCCTTGCTTCAGGCCTCAGCCCCATAGGCTGCATGCTCACTGAAAAGCAGCAGCCTCCTCGACTCATCCCCACCCCACCGTCCTTGTCTCCCCTTTGTCTCTCCTGACCTCCCCTCCCCCTCCCACCTCCTGGCAGCATCAGGCACAAAGCCATGTGTGGGCTACATAAATCTAATGCTATTCACCCAAATATTTATTTTTTCTTTAGAGGTAAAAAAAAGAAGAGAAATGAAGAGAAAAGAAAAAGGGAGGCCAATTAGCAGTGAGTCAGCCTGAGGCTTTTCAAGGAAGCAGTACTCGGAACATCCCTCTGTTCCACTGTACCGGGGGATTTAGTGACAAAGGCTTGGAGGCTTCCTTTGTTCTAGTTCTCTGTGTTTTGTGGAGGAGCTGGGGGAGCGGGGCATCCGGGAGCTACAGACAAGGCTTTGGCAGCTGGGACAGTGTGTCCTCAAGCAGCAACTTCTGGTGGGGCCTTGGCCAAGTCTCTGTACTTCATTTCTTCTATAAAAAGGAAAGGGTTAGATTCTATCACCCCTATGGCCCCTCTCAGCTCTGACATTCCCTGTTCTAAGGGCCCTCTCAGCTCTGACATTCCCTGTTCTAAGGGCCCTTCCAGCTCTGACATTCCCTGTTCTAAGGGCCCTCCCAGCTCTGACATTCCTTGTTCTAAGGGCCCTCCCAACTCTGACATTCCCTGTTCTAAGGGCCCTCCCAGCTCTGACATTCCCTGTTCTAAGCCCCTCCCAGTTCCGACATTCTCTATACAAAAGTCCTTTCTAGCTCTGATATGGTCTATCCCTAAGGCTCCCCCTAGCTCTGACATTCTCTGTCCCAAGGACCCTCCCAATTTTTAGTCTCTCTGTTCCTATATCCCTTCCAATTCTGACAATCTAAGATTCTGTCATTTTAAGAGGATTTTCCTCCCTAGGATCCCTATAGGAAAGGATTATGGAAGACCCAAACGAACAAAAAAGATCCAAGACCCACAGGAGAGACTCTCTCATGGTAGTCCTCCACAAGAGGCATTGAAAGATGGTGTTAAGCCTGTTACCCCTCAGAGTTGCAGCCCTAGCTGAGAGCTTAGCCTACCTTCCTGGAAGGCTGCCCCTAAGGACAGACACTGCCCATCTGCAGGCAGCTATTGAACTACAAAGAAAAGAGTGATCTGCCAAGCATTTCCCGGAGCCATCACTCAGCTGCTGTCTATCCAGAATCTGCCAAGGGGAAATGGCCAGACAGCCCTCTCTCTAGAACTAAGACAACTGCCTATTCCTCCCAATCCCCCTCATCCCCTTATGAGCCCCAGCTCCCATGCATGTCTCTCTGCCCAGAGAAGCAAAGATTCCACTGGGGACATCACACTGAATGCAGGAAATTGGGTAGATGGGGGATGATAGGGTGGGGATCCCATGAACCCCTGAATGTTTTGTGTGTAAGTATAATGCTATGGAAGAGTGTTAGATTTGGAGTTGGGTTTGAATCCCCACATAGCTATATTACATTGGACAAGTCCATTATTTCCTTGGGTCCAAGTTCCTTCACCTATAAAATAGCATCTATTTCTTAGGGCTGTCATAGGAAAAATGCCCTATTATTATTCTCTTCTCTTCTCATCTAGGATATGAGATTTGGAGCAAGAAGTGACCTTCCAAGGCCATCTAGTCTCTTGTCTACAGAAAAGGAAATGGATGCTCATGGAGGTACAGTGGCTTGCCCAGGGTCATACAGGCAAGAACAAAGCTGGCATTTGAACTCAGGCCTGCTAACTACAAGTTTACTACTTCCTACTGCACCATACTGCCATCTTTAGTCCTTGAGGCATCTTTCTATTAGATAGCGTTGATAGAGAAATGGTTTCAGGACAAGACACTAACTTACTCATTTCCTTTTATTTCTACCTATTTGGCAGTCTATTATCATCATTATTTTTCCTTAAGGAAATCTTGGATCTGATTAGGGAGTTAGGAAGACCCAGGTTCAAGAATTACCTCTGGGGGCAGCTAGGTGTCACAATAGATAGAGCACTGGCTTTGGAGTCAAGAAGACTTGAGTTTGAATCCAGCTTGAGACACTTACTAGCTGTGTGGCCTTGGGCACTATGCCTGGCACATAGTAGGTGCTCTATAAATGTTAACTATTATTATTATTATTATTATTATTATTATTAAAGAACCCACAGGACACGTTGCTCAGCCCACACAGTATTTCTCTTCCTGAGCTCCCTCCAAGGAAGAGAGATTTATTTGCATCAATTTGCATATTATTTGCATATCATTCATTTTTATGTCAAGATTCCATGAACTCTCCTGAGCCCCATTTCTCTTCCATTTGTTCATTCATTCAGCAGCTCCCTAGCAGGTGCGGATCACTGTATTCGCCTTCCCCCACCATCCCCTCGGCCTCACCTGGTATCTCCCTGGACTCTTCTGGACACTCCAGAAGCCTCAGTCCAGGGAGAGCAGGTAGGGGAACACCACCTAGCATTTTTCCAGGCTGGACCTCAAGTTTATCATTTCCCAGGGTCAAATGTGAAGCTCACAAAGCTTGACTTTGTTACTTTCTTTCCTTTCTTTCTGTCCCTTCTCCCCCTTCAGACCTGGGGCAACACCTTACTGGGCTCTTACTGGATCCAGGGCTCAGGGGGTCCCAAAAGTGCATGCATTTAAGTAAGAGTAATCTCCAGGTTAAGAGCTTCAGCATCCCCACAGGTCTGGAGTCAGAGGATTTGGGTCTGGACGATGACTAGGTCACCCCTCCTCTCTAAGGCTCAGTTCCCTCTATAAAATAAAATGTCTTGAACTAAAGGGTCTCTAAAGTCTTTGTTCTTAAATCAGAAGATCCTACAGTATGAGCTACACAGTAACAATCAATCCAACAATCGATCAATCAGCATTTAATAAGAACTTGCTCGGTGGGGCCACTGTGCCAAGAGATAGAAAGAAAAATGGAAAATAATCCCTGCTGTGAAGAAATGCACAATAGAATAGTGAAAAAATGTCAGTGTCAGAGTCAGAAGGCCCAGGTTCAAATGTCTGCTCTGTCATTCACTCCCGGTGTGATCCACCTTCATGGGGGTTGGGGAGGGAGGGCATGAAATCAAGGTCTTCTGGTCGAGCTGTGCTTTCTGATAGATTTTTATGTATTGCACTATATAGACATCCCCCCATTCCCCTTCCCCATGCTGGACCCAGGAGAGGCAGGGCAGGGAAAGGCATCCACCATCTCCCCTTCTAGGAGGGGGAGGTGCTGCCCTTGGATATCACTGGTGGGATCAATGGCAGATTCAATTCACGGCAAGACATTTCTAAACCTGATGGTTGAGTCATGGTGTGGGGCTTTTTAAAGCCTGGCCCAGAGGAAAGGGGCAATTTTGTTCTTGTTTGAAGAGAAAGATGCAAAAAGATGACCTTTTGAGCAAACACAGCTGTGTTTTAACGCCAAGAGCAGAACTCCTTCCTTGTCTGCATGGAAAGCTGTGACCCACCCTTTGGAAAAACAGAGGCCCTTTCTTTCCCATTTCATAGAGTCACAAATTTAGTGTTTGAAGAGACTGATGAGGTCATCTAGTCAATACCCTCATGTTACTGGGGAGAAAATTGAGGCCCACAGAGGACCTTGACTTGAGCAAGGTTGCAAAGGATCATTTCTCTATCCACTCCTGACTGGATTTTCTATTCCCCAACTAGCAATCTTGACCCCTCAAGTGTATTAAGCCCCTTCAGTACCCCCTCTGCCCTCACAGCCCCCATTTATTGTTGTCTTCCCCCCTTTAGAATGTAACCTTCCTGAGGATAGGGACTGTCTTTTTTTTGCTTGTATTACCATTTCTCAGCACAGCACATAGTAAGTACTTCTCTATCTATGTATCTGTCTGTCTCTTTCTATCTATCCATCCCTCCATTAATCCATTTGTTTATCTATATCTGTCTATCTACTGATCTACTCTATTCATCTGTATCTCTCTCTCTGTCTCTCCTCTTTTCTCTGTCTCTCTGTCTGTCTTTGTCTCTCTCCTCTCCTCTCTTTCTCTCTCTGTCTCTGTCTCTCTGTCTTTGTCTCTCTGTCTCTCTGTCTCTCTCTCTGTCTCTCTCTCTCTGTCTCTCTCTCTCTCTCTCCCCCCTCTTTCTCTTTCTCTCTCCATCCATCCATCCATCCATTACAGATCTAGAGTCAGAGATGACCTTACAGGGGATCTAGTCTGATCCTAGATGTTACAGATTCAGAGGGACCAGTCTAGACTTGCATAACTAAAAATCAACAAGCCAGTCTTCTGACTCTAAACCTAGCAATCTTTCCATCGAACCCTGCTGATTTCTCCTAAGAACTGGAGGGAAAAGGGAGGGGGAGAGAGGACAGAGAATGGCCTCAAACCAGAGCAAACTTGTCTTAGATTAGACAAAAGGAGGGACTTCCTGAGATGGAAGACACTGAGTGGTCACTTGGTGACCTGCTTGGTCATTCACCAGTGAGCCCTCCTTCCCTGGGAGATTCTGGGTATACTAGTAAAGGAAGACACGATGATTTAGGATGCTAGGACCATAGGGAACTAGAAGGGACCCCAGAGATCCTAGAATCCAACCCTTTCATTTTGCAGATGAGGAAACTGAAGCCCAGGAAGAGCCCAGTGACTTGCCTAAGGTCACTATCATAATCATCAGAGGAGGAATTTGAACCCAGGCCCTCTGAATTCAGAGCTGGAGCATTTTCTTTTCCACTCTAATATACTGACCACTAGGTGTGTGCCCACCTGAAAGGAAGCCCCACCCCCTGTGGGAGGCCAGGGTTATGAATAAAGCTGTCAAATGAGAATTCCTGGGGCTTTATTCTCCAGTTTCCAAAAAAGAAAGGGAAGAAAAGCAGTGACACTTTAAAGCTCGGTTCTGGCGTGATTAATTAACAGGAACGTTGTGCAGGGGAGTTATCACAGCAGGCTGGCAGGCCAGGAAGGAGGCATTCAGAACATCTGCCAGTGACAAAGCCTTCTGTATTGCCCCTCCCCCATACACATACTTCCCCTACTACCCTTCAATACAGAGATCCGTAGACTTAAAGAGAGGAGATGTGGCCGCTACTTCTTACATTCATACCCAGAGTGGAAAGGGCTGCCCCAGGATGGGTAGTGAGTTCCCTGTCATAGAAGTTCTACAAGCAGAGAAGGGATAATCATTTATCCAGGATGTTATAGAGATTCTTGTTCATCAAACGTTTGGGACGGATGGCTGCTCAGGCCTCTTCTGGCTCTGAGATTCTGGACCCTTTCAGAGGTAACATGTCAGAGTGGACAGAGCACTGGACTTGGAGTCAGAAAGATCTGAGTTCAGATCTTACCTATGACTCTTACTAGCCCTTTGACCATGGGCAGGTCATTTCATATCTCAAAGTTCTAATTTCCTCTTCTGTAAAATTGGGAGGGTTAGATCAGATGGTCTCTTGGTTCCCTTCCAGATTGAAATCTGTGACCCTCAGAGGGCAGAATGAACTAATGAAAAAGAATTTATTAAAGTTCCTACTATGTGCCAAACACTGCAGTTGCTGTTACGGAGGCAAATGCTAAGTTTAGACACCCCCCTGCAGTCTAATGAGAAAGGCAATAAATATAGAAGGATCTTTCCCAGTGGTTATTAGATGGTTATTAGAAACTGAAAGGGAATGGGAAGACAAATTGAGGTATAGAATGACCCCCACCCCTGAGGATTTTGATATAGGAGGGAATGACATTTGAATGAGCAGGCTCATGTAGGGGAAAGAACACTGAGCTTGGAGTCAGATCAAGGAGCAAGACTTGACTGTTCCATGACCTTGCTTGTCACCTTGGGCAAACTGCTTTCCCTTCTCTAGGGTTCAATTTCCCTATTTGTAAAATGTTGGAGTTGGATACAATGAAGGTTAAAGTCTGTCCCTTCCTGTTTTGACAGTTCCTGGCTCTTCAAAATATCTTCCCCTATATTTTTTCCTTCGTGATTTCAACCAACACCTCTAAGGCTCACTTTCCAGGACCTGTAGCTTTGGATCATAGATTAGGAACTGAAAGGCACCTCATAGATCCTTCAATAAACCCCCTCATTTTACAAAAGCCTAGAGAGGTAAATATGTTTGTCCCAGCCTACACAAGCAATAAGTGGTAAAATCAGATTTCTAACCCAGATCCTTTTACTTCATCTATTCAGGACGCTAGCCACGAAACCACACAGCCTCTTAGATTCTCTAGCTCCCTTGAATCCATTTTATCTATATGTTGTATCCACTTACATGTGTACGAGTTGCTCCCCTAATGGAAGGCAAGCTCCTTGGGGGTAGGGGCTGTTTCATTTTTGTCTTGGTGCCTAAGAAAGCACTTGGCCCAAAACAGGAGCATCATAAATGCTCTTTGATTGATTGATTTACAAATGAGGAAAATGAGGCTAGGGATTCTCCCAAAATCACATAAATGGCCAAGACTGGCTTTAAAACCAAGCTCTCAGATCTAAATGCATGGGTCTTTGCAGTCCACCGCTTTCATTATTTTCCCCAGACAATCCTTCCCCCTTTTGAACTTCCTTACTAGTAATAACATCTAACATTTACATAGTACTTACTATGAGCCAGGCATTATATGATTACATCTCATTTTATCCTCACAAAAACCCTGGGAGAGAGGTATTATCATTGTCCTCATTAACAGATGAGGAAACTGGGGAAAACAGAGGTGAAGTGACTTTCCCAGGGTCACACAGCTAGGAAGTGTCTGAGGCTGGATTGACAAAGGCATCACCATCCTCCCAGTTACTCAGGTTTGATACCTTGAGTTCATCCTCAACTCATTCTCACTTCTCGGATCTAATCTATCACCAAACCTTTATGGAATCTCCCGTAGGCTTCCCCTTCTCTCCAGCCACATAAGGTCCACCCTAAGTTAAGTCCTCATCACTTCCTGCTTGGCCTGTTTCACCAACTTTGTGATTGGTCTTTCCTCAAATATCTCCAAATCCATCCTCCACTGCAATGGCCAAGATAGCTTTTCTAAAGCAAAGCTCTTGCTGTGTCATAGCCTGCTAACGGAGCTCCGGTGTTTCCTTATCACCTTCCAATTCAAACATCAGGTTATCTGGTTGGCCTTTAAAGCCACTTTCCTAGGCCTTCCTGCCTTCCCAGTCTTCTTATGTTTACCCCTCTCCTCCCACTATAAGATCCAGCCACATCAACCTTGAACACAAGGCTCAATCTCCCATCTCCTCGATTTGGCAAGGATCATCCGTTCCTCTTCACCTTTACTTAGTTTTCTTGGCTTCTTTCAAGACTAGCCTTCTACAGGATATCTTTCCAGGTTCCCCTTTAACTCAGTTGCTAATTCCTTCCTCTCTCAGATTCTCTTTATTTTACTCTCTATATATTGTTTATCGACCTAGTTGTCCCTCCCATTAGAATGTCGTCAGGTTGTGACAGCAAGCATCAGGGTATACAAATACAAGCAAAAAGGACAGTTCCTGCCCTCGAGGAACTTATATTCCAACAGGGAGCTGAAGAGAAGGTGTTGGAGCATGGTGGCAAAGTCTAGAGTCAGAAGCAAAGGCAGAAGAAGAATGAAAGACGGCCATTCTGAGCCTTTCCTCTACATGGAGGCTCTGGAAGGAATTTACCAATGACAGAAGGGGGTCAAAGGGTGGAAGGATATTTCAGGGTGAGAAGAACCGTAAGAAATGGTAATAAGTCAGGAGAGCCAAAGGCAGAGCCAAGATATTAAAGGATCTGAGCTCCCGGAAGGCAGGGACTATATTTTTGTCTTTCTTTATCTCCTCATTAACAACGCTTGGTACATGGTAAATGCTTCACAAGTGCCTGTTGAAAGACCGATTCCGAGCTCAGGATTAATAAAACCGGCGAGTCTGAGCACTTCACTTTCTCTCCAAATTGGCTGAACGTAGCTGATAAGGGGAGCCTCAATGCCAGACATTTTGCCGCATGCACAGAGGTCCTACCAGAGCTCCACGAGGACGCTTCCATAAAGCCTGGATGTCTGACACCACATCACTGCCCCCACTACACCATCTTCCACAGCGCTCCACCGAGAACAGCAATCCCCTGACAATATCCCGTCTGATTTATCACCCAGGCAATGCAATTGTCTTGCAAATAGAGAATGTAATAATTCCCAATAATGCGGAGCTCAAAATAACACCCAGAATGCTCGGCTTGCTGAATTTCTCCCGAATAATTTAACTGACTCAACCACAGCTGCATTTGAAAAGTTTCTTTAAAAATTCATTTAAAAAACACGCACATACGCACAACCCCCACTGCGATCCCCAGAACTCCCTCTCCACCTGTGAGAGCTCAGTCATGATAGGGAGGCAAGGGAGGGGATGGGGAAGAAGATAGGGCAGAGGCAAAGGTTTCAAAGGAGTCTGGCTTTAGGGCAGAAAGAGAGTTCGGATGTTGTCCCGTTCAACCCCTCGTCTTCTAGGGGGAGAAACTGAGGCTCAGAGAGGGGCCTATTTGCCTGAGGTCATATAGCCAATACTTGGCAGAACCAAAGCCAGGGCAAATCCCGTTAGCATGCTGTTTTTCCAAGTTGGGCTTTGAAGGAGAGGTGTGATAAGGCCAGGCTGAGAATGCAAATTGGGTTCAGGCAATAATGACCTCATTCCAAGAAAGTGAAATCACTCTACCCCTGTAAAATGGGGAGAATAATGCCTGCCTCAAAGAATGTTCATGAGGCTCAAATGATATCAGGCATGTGAAGTGATTTGTTTTCAGGATGCCCACCACCGCTCTTCTACCCACACAGCTTCCTCCTTTCCTTCAGAGTCCAGCCAAAGCCACCTCCTGCAGGAAGCTTTCCATGATTGTTTGTTGTTGTTCAGTTTTGTTCAACTCATCGTGACCCATTTGGGAGTTTTCTTGGCAGAGATACTGGAGTGATTTACCATTTCCTTCTCCAGCTTATTTTGCTGATGAGGAAACTGAGGCAAACAGGTTTAAGTGACTTTACTTAGGGTCACAGAGCTAGGAAGGGTCTGAGGCTAGATTTGAACTTGGGTCTTCCTGACTCCAGGCCTGCTGCTCTGTCCACTGTGCCACCTAGCTTTTCTTGATTACATAAACCAAGTGGATCTCTTCTCCCTCTGAATTCCAGAATGACTTATTAGTTAGTAACTGAGCACCAAACTATACTGACTCTTCCCTATCCCCAGCTAGAATGGAAGGAGTTTGTGGTCAGGAAATGTGTCGCTCTGTCTCCCCTAAAGGCCTGGGCCAGAGCAGGCATTAAGTAAATACTAATATGTGCGGCTTCCAGCCCTGCTGATTCCTCTCTTTAAACTTGCCTAGGTCTGCATAGCCCAGTGCCCTTACATCAAATCTCCGATCTGAGGTTATCCCTTCCATGAAGCCTTCCTTGATCATTCCCTCCCCCAGCAGCTCAAAGTAAGCCATCCTTTCCTGAAATGCTCATGCTTAATACTCTCTTTCTACAGTTCCTATGGATTTATCACATTAGGTCTTAGATAATTTCTTATTCAGTTGTGTCTAATTCTTTGTGATCCCATTTGGGGTTTTCTTGTGCACAGTTACTATACTGGTTTGCCATTTCCTTCTCCAATTCATTTTACAGATGAGGAAACTGAAGCAAACAGGGCAAAGTGACTTGCCCAAGGGTCATACAGCTAGTAAGTGTCTGAGGTTGGATTTGATCTCAGGTCTTCCTGGCTCTAGACCAGGCATTCTATCATTTAGCTGCCCCTTCTTGGATCATTGTTATCTATTACACTCCATGTCTCATTCCTCTACAGGACTCTAAGTTCCCTGAGGACAGGGACAATATATCAGGCTTCAAAGATATTGGCTAGCCCAAAGCTGGACACACACATACAGTGGATGCATCATGTATAGAGGGAAAGACGGGACAGTAGGATGGCATGGATAGGTCTGTCTGCCCATGGCCCAGGACCCTAATGGAAAGACCAAGAGCTTTTGGAGGTTGGAGAATTCATTGTTGCTCCTCAGGGAGAATAACTGTTCAGAAGTTTGTTATCAGAGGACAGGGGAATGTAAGAGATGGTCTACTCCAACCCCTTTACTTTGGGGAGGAAGTGGTCAGAAGAATTGGAGCGATTTACCTAAGACCATGCAGAAAGAGACAAGATGAGCCCAGGCCTCCTCACTCTGAACTCCATGTTTCTTTTCTTTTAGCTTGCAAAACACCAGAACCATAGAAAGTCAGAATCTGTCTGGAATATCTTGTGAAAGGAGGGGTACTCATGTAATAACCATGGCAGGGGAGGCTGTAGACAGACCATAAAGGGCTCTAAAAGTGGAGCAGAGGAGTTTGAACCTGACTTCAAATCCTGCCTATGAAACTTACTGACTGTGTGACCTTTGAGATTATTGAGTCAGTCAGTCAGCAAGCATTCTGAAGTACCCACTATGTGGCAGGCATGGTACTAAATGTTTTACAAATATTATCTCATTTGATGATCACAAGAACCCGGGGAGATATATGTATATGTGTATGTATATGTATATGCTGTTATCAACTCCATTGTACAGCTGAGGAAACTGAGGCAGACAGTAGTTAAGTGACTTATGCAAAATCGCACAGCTAGCAAGTATCTGAGGCTGAATTAGTGTTCCTGACTCCAGGCCCAGAGTTCTAGACTTCCAATATACAGATTTAAGAGATGATGTAGGGGGCAGCTAGGAGTCAGGAGGACCTGAGTTCAAATCCCACCTCAGACACTTGACAAACTAGCTGTGTGACCTTGGGCAAGTCACTTAACCCCAATTACCCTACCTTCCCCCCTCCAGAAAGAAAAAAAAGAGATAATGTAGAGGGATAAAAGATAAGTTTTAGTAATTTAATGGATAGGCGGGGGTGAGGAGAATGGTGAGTTGAGGATGACTGGGCTTGCAAACCTGGGTGGCTGAAAGGATTACGGTGCCCTTAATAATGATAGTGAAATCAGGGAGACAGTTGGGTTTGGGTGATCGGAGTCAGAGAGAGAATTTTTTTTCTCTTTTGAACATGTTGCATTTGAGATACCAAATCTCAGTTAGACAGTTCTAAAAATAGCAGGTAATGTGGGTCTGGAGCTCAGGAGAAAGGCTAGGGCTGGGTATATAGATCTGGGGATCATTTGCATAGAGGTAATTGAACTTATAGGAATTGCGGAAGTTATTGAGAGTGCAGAGAGAGACAAGAACAGGGTCCAAGATAGAACCATAATATGAATGCAGAGAGAGACAAGAACAGGGTCCAAGATAGAACCATAATATGAGGGGATGCAGATAATCTCATCAAAGGAAACTGAAGAGAGGACAGTGTCTTAAGTAGGCCTCTAGGTGGCACCATAGTGCACAGAGCGCTGAGCCAAGGAATCCTGAAGACCTGTTCAAATCAACCCCAGACACCACACTAGCTGTGTAACCCTAAACAAGGGACTTAATCTCTGTTTGCTGCAGTTTTCTCATCGGTAAAATGGGGATAATAATAGGTTGTTGTAAGGACCAAATGAAATATTCATGAAGCACTTAGCACAGTGCCTAGAATATAGTAGTAGATATACAAATGCTTATTTCCTCCTCCCCCCGACTCATGAAAAGCAGAGAGTATCTTGGGTTCAAATACTGCTTCTGACACTTACTAGATTAATGCTTGGGGAATCTGGGGCAAGTCACTTAACCTGTCTTGGTCTCAGTTTCCTTACCTGGAAAATGGATTTTCTTGGTGTGTGTTTTGAGATTCCCCACCACACCATTTAATAGTATTTTCTCAGTTACATGTAAAGATAGTTTTCAACCTTCACTTTTATAAGATTTTGAGTTCCAAATTTTTTCCGCTCTGCCCCTTCCCCCTCCCCAAGATGGCAAGCAATCTGATATAGGTTACACATGTACAATCATATTAAACATATTTCCACATTAGTCATGTTGTGAAAGAAGAAGCAGAACAAAAGGAAAAAGCCATGAAAAAGAAAAAAATAGTCTGCTTTGATCTGCATTCAGACTCCGTAGTTCTTTTTTCTGGATGTGGATAGCACTTGGAAAATGGATATTTGAGGGAGTTCTGATGTGCATATTAAAGTCCCTTAGTAGGAAGTCAGTAGTTATGGTGGGGAGAAAGACTGTGAAGCAGACACTGAGCTCATTGGAGAAGTAAGGAAAAGGCCTGGGGGTCCATATGTAATGGCCACCAGAATCTGGTTTGGGTGATAAATCCGAGTAACCTGGACCTCAAAGGGGAAGATGCTGGTAAGTGGATAAATGGTAATTGTATTTGCCCAGTAAAGTTATGGGTAAAGAACTTTGGAAACATGAAGGCACTTGGTTGATATCGGTGGTGATTATTGTTATTGTCATTACAAATTCAATTCAATCCAATATCCCAAGTACTTAAGAATGCCTACTGTGTGCAAAGCACTGGGTTGAGCACTAAGAAAAAGGGAAGACTCCACCTCTTGGAAACCAATGTCTGAGAATGAAAGGGTTAAGACACCTAACCTATTGGCCTGGGTCTAGGTCTGGATTTAATTCCCTGGGCTTTCTGCCCACCACAAGCCCAGGCAACCAGAGCCTCCCTTCTCCAGAGACCTGTTTATGAACTACGGGAATGTACTTTTCCTCCCTAATGGAGAATTCAAATTGAGAGAGACAGGAGCAATCCTTGGTTAGGGAATGAGCCTATTAGTCAGTAAAGCTCTCTGAAGAGCAGAGACAACTGGGCAGAAAACATTGCCACTTGCCAATTACTGGTCCTTCAGAGTGAGCTGAGACCAGTCACCCAGCACACCCAGAAAACATCTAGGGAAGGCTGGGGAAGGAGAATGTCAAGCAGCTAGTTACATCTGTTATGGGTCCAATCGAAAAGACAGTCATTAAGTACCTACTATGTACTGAACACTGTGTCAGGCACCCAAGGCATCAGAAGAAATGCAAACATAAAGCCATATGTGGGTCCTGTCCTCAGAAAGCTCACATTGTTGTCAGAAAATATGACCCATAAAGACAATGAAATCTAATTTAAAAGAAATTGCTATGGACCTCAGCATAGAAATAACATGGAAGAGTAGATAGAATGCTGACCTCAGAAAGAGAAGGACCAGGGTTCAAATTCTGTCCTGGATTAAATGCCAGACTTGGGATAATCAAAATCTGAATTCAAGATTTTTGAGACGTATTAACTGCATGTCCCTGGGTAAGTCAATTAACCTCTTAGACCTTGGCAAAATGGTATATTAAGTAGAAAGTGCTGGACTTGGAATCAGCCAACCCTGAGTTCAAATCTCACCTCTGAAACATATTAACTGTGTGACCTTGGGTAAGTCAATTAACCTCTATGAGACTCAGACAATATGGTGCAGGGAATAGAGTATATGCCCTTGGATATAAGGGCTTAGAATGAAAAATACTGGAATTCTTAGAATCATAGAGGTGGAAGGTGCCTCAGAGCCCAACTAGTAGAATCCCTTGGTTTTATGGATAAGAAAACTGAGACCCAAGGAGATGAAATATTTTGCTGAAGGTCACATAGATAATGAATGATCTTCTGATGAGAGAGCTGATATTCTTTTCTTGGAACCATAGTCAGATTCTGATCCCAGCTGTGTGACCTCAGGACTTACCTTTACACTCAGGAACTGATTGTGGAGGGAATTCCCCACATAGGAAGACCCTTGCTCCTGTATTCTAGTGGATCAGAGAAATGCAAATCCTGGAAACACACACAGAAAAACAGCCAGGGATGGGAGCAAGCTCTGAGGCAGCAGGGTAAAATGGCATGCCCACTGGGTTGGCCAGGAAGACCTGGGTTTAAGTCTTCCAGTTAGGACCTTGGACAAGTCCACTCTCCTCTCCAGTCTCATCGCTTCACTTGTAAAATGACCAGGTCTCTGAGCTCCTTTTAGGGGATTCTACAAGAGGGTGTTCATGAGCATCTTGGAAATAAGTAGGGTTGCAAATTCTCAGTCTTTGGCATCTTCCATCATGGCTGACACACAATAGGCACTGAGTAGAGATGGCCTCTTAAGCTATGTGTTGCACCTAGTCAGCATGGTGGAAAGTGTGCTAGATTTGAAGAGGAAGGACTGGGTTCAGGATCCAGCTCTGCCACTTACTATCTGGACCATGTTGAGTAAATTACTTAAATAGACTGGTCCTCAGTTTCCTTATCTGTAAAATGAGGGGGCTGGAGTAGATGGCTTCTGAGGCCAGCTCTTAAGCTGAAGAAATTCCCCCTTTCCCTGCACTGTTCAAAAGGCAGCTGAAGAAGCTCGAACCTCATGACACCCAAACCTTCCGAAGCAAAGTGAGAAATACATCTGTCCAGATGTTCTGTCAAACCAACACCAAACATCTGGGAATGGGAATGTCTGGAAGGTCTGTCCATCCGTCAGGTGTTCTAATCCCCAACACACTGGGAATCCAGATGTTGACATGCTTCCAGATGTGCCTAGATCACTGAAGTTTCTCTTTCCTGCTAGATATCATAGCAGTGTGTGTGGTGTGGATCCCAAGACTCTGACTGGACAGCTGTCTAGAGACATTGGAAAGAACCAGCACAGACCAGAGCTGTTCTTCCTTATCACCTGCTGCTCAATGTTTAGTGAATCCTGAGCTACCCTGAGGAAAGCATCCAAAGGGGCTTGTTATCAGATGCCCAGCATTACCAAGGGCCCTAAGCAACATCTGAGAAAAAGACATTTATTATATCCCTTGGTGCTGTCAACAACCTTCTCAGGCAGGTCCTTCCCACACTGTTCAGGAGTTGGGCTAACAATATTGTCCTGGGAGCTTTAGCTAAATCACAGAAACAGAAACTATCAGAGAAGAAAGGGCCCTTAGAACATGGAACGTCATAGCTAGAAGGACCCTTAGAACACAGAATGTCAGGGCTGGGAAAGTCCTTAGAACACAGAATGTCAGAGCTCAGACCTAAATAATTGAAGTAATATTTATTGTTCGTGGGTAGGTAAAGCCAATATAATTTTTAATGATGATTTTATGTAACTAATTTATTTATTCAATACCATCCCAATTAAATTACTAAAATTTATTTCACTGAGTTAGAAAAAATAATAACAAAATTCATTTGGAAGATCAAAAGGTTAGGAACTTAAAAGAAACCAGGGAAAGAAGATGTAAAGGAAGTAGATTCAACAGTATTAGACCCTAAACTATATTATAAGGCAGAGCATTGTTAAAGTGTAAAAAGGATAATTTTGATTATTTTAAATTAAAATTTTCTCATATAAATAAAACCTATATAGCCAAGAATAGAAGGAATGCAGAAAATTGGGGGGGGGGGTGGAAGCTTTCATAAACATTCTCTCAGACAGGATGCAATTGGGTTGGGATATTGCTATGGTGTAGGAAATGATGAGCTGGTTGATTTAGAAAAACATATAAAGACTTGGACTTATGAAGAAAGATGCTATCCACCCTCAGAGAAGCAGATGATAGGAGGAAATAAGCATAGTACAGTCTTACATATATATGTATGAGTGTCTGTATATGTTTGTAGATATCTATGTAGATGCATATAAATGTATATGTATTCACACTTAATTGTAGCCTTTTTTAGGGTGGGGGAGGAGAGAGAGGGAGAAAAATAAAGTAAAAAGTACACAGCAGAGAACAAAAGAAAATCAACAAGGAAGCCAAGAAAAGCAGGGTGGCTTTGAAAACAAAGTGTAGTACTTATTATATAGGTTTTCTTGAAATGAAAATTTATCATTTTATATTGAATCCTCTCATGACCTGCTGTGCACACAGAAATTTAAAAAAATCTTTTCTCCTTTTGTATTTAAGTTTAAGTTTTTTAAAAAAAATGTACAAAAAGAAAAAGAAAACAGAGAGGGGAGTGGTCCTAAAGGTCATCTCATCCAAATGCTTCATTTTACAAATGGGGAAACCAAGGCACAAGTGGGTAAAGTGACCTGTCCAAGGGCATACAGTTTATGCAACTGGAGCATTGTTTCAATGAAAACTTACACAGAAACTATCCAGAAGAATCCTCTCACGCTTAAAATACCCAACAGTTCTGAACCACCATTTTCCAAGATGAAACAAATCCCAAATTAGCCAAAGACAGATACGACCAAGTGTGACCTCACAAAATATACATTTTTGTATGTGGCCAAGTCAAGAATTTGTTTTACTTGACTGCAGATTTGTTACAAATGCTCTGTTTTTCTTCTCCTTTTCAATGGAGGCAGGAGAGATAAAATAAACGATTTTTTGTTGAAATTAAAATCAAAATTCCAAAGGAATGAATTAAAAAAAAAAACTATCTGTAATGCTGGGATACGTGCTGTCATCATGGTGTTGCAGATATCACTAGACTCTCCGGGGACCAAAAGCCTTTGCCATTATTACTTTTAAAATAGGATCTGGTTGCACATATATAACCTAAATCAGATTGTTGCTGTCTTGGGGAGGGAGAAAGGGAGAGAGAACACTTTGGAATACAAAATCTCATAAAGAAATGAATGTTAGAAATTGTCTTTCCAAGTAATTGGAAAAAATGAAACACCATTAAAAATAGGATCTGGGTTCAGCTTATGGCCCTGTTGCTTCCTCTCTCTGGGCCTCAGTTTCCCAGGTTGTAAATGAAGGGTTCGGATTGCTCCATAAGGTTCCTTCGCCTCTGACATCCTCTTGTCATTTGATGCTCTGATGAGGAGACTGGGAATGCTCAGCCTGTAGAAGAAGAGGCTTAGAAGGGTCCCTGAGAGCTGCCCACTCATCCAATATGCTGTAAACAGGATTCTTGTTCAAGCATGGGTTGGATTAGAAGACCCTTCCAACTCTGAAACTGTGATACAATTTTAATAGCATGAATTTTCTTTTTCTCAACAGGGAGAGGAAAACTCATCCTATGATATATGCAGGGCATCTCAAAAGTCTTAGTACAGTTTTAAGC
The DNA here is from genome assembly GCA_011680675.1 of Gymnobelideus leadbeateri. Lineage (NCBI taxonomy): Eukaryota > Metazoa > Chordata > Mammalia > Diprotodontia > Petauridae > Gymnobelideus > Gymnobelideus leadbeateri. The sequence goes on along the minus strand of WOXC01004895.1, from coordinate 831,317 downwards.
TTTAATGGCTTAAACTTTGGGCACATCTTGCAGAATTAGTTTCCAGTGAGGCTGAAAATGACAGGCAACCCACCCCCGAATTTTGCCCAGGAGCCATAATCGGTCACAACAGCTTATGAATTTTCTTCCTCTGTTAGGCCTGTCAATGCCTCAAGTTCTTCAAGCTCTGACACTATACAGTCCAAATTGGGTGGCTGGAAGGCCTCGGATGGCTTTGATTTACACATTTAGCTGCCAGAGGAGCAAGGCTAGGGTACGAAATCTCAGACGGCATTCAGTGTGGTCTCAGATCTCCTAGACTCTATAATTACCCCCATTCTCTTGACTCCAGGGCTGGTTGGAGGCTATGTGACTCACTGACCATGGGCTTCCCAAAATATGCTCTTGTTATGATTGTATGGCTAAAAGCTGCTGGTGAGAACTAATTAATTCCCATTAAGACTTGAATGTGATGTGGGATTTGAGGGCACATGCTCCTATATAAACTGGAAAGTTCAGATGGGATGTAGTAGGCAGGGCGGTCCAGTGTGTACCTCTGGATCCAAGGAGTACCCTGAGATGCCCTGAGGCTTTGATAGTCTGTGTGCTTGAAATGGCCATCTGTAGGGTGCTCATACTGCTATGGGCCTTTGATCTAGTGACAGTAGCCTCTTGGCTTCAGTTCTCAAACAATCCACTCCATCTTTCAGCTCCAAGCACTTTCTCTGGCTATCCCTCATGCCTGGAACATTCTCCCCTCATGTCCCCTGACTGACCCCTGGCTCCCTTTAAGTTCTAACTAAGAACTCCACCTCCTCCAGGAAGTCTTCCCCCACCCCTCTTCATTCCAGCGCCTTCATTATTTCATATGCATCCTGTATACAGCTTGTTTGCATGTTGTCTCATGAGATTGTAAGCTTCTTGAGGGCAGGGACCGTCTTTTGTGTCCCTAAAACTTAGCACAGTGCCCAGCACATAGTAGGCGCTTAATAAATATTTTTGACTGACTGACTGCTATGGGCAGAGGAAGGGGAAATATCCATAGGAAGAAGGCAAGAGAAAATCCAGCAGATTAAAATGGCAGTTGTTTTGGAAACTTTTTCCTCGTTTCTTCTCTTTCTACCTTGTCTTCTGTTCAGCTGCTCAAATCTTAACATGCCAGTCCCTAGTGTGAGGACCTTGTGTGGTGTCTCTTCAAGTCTAGGATAAAACTCATTTGGTGTATTGCTAAAAGACCTTCCCGGTCTGGCTCCAACCTACCTTTCCAGATCTATTGTACCTTAGCATCCCCCCACTCCCAGTCTACATTCCAAACAAACTGGACTATTTTCTGTTGTCCAAGCTTGGCGTTTCATCTCACTATATGCCCATGCCTATACAGCCACCCACATCTGGATTATGTTCCCTCGTCACTGCTGCCTCTTGGAATCCTCCCTTCAAGGTTCATCTTAAGATCCCTGAAGGCAGAGACCTCTTCTTTTTGTATCTGTAGGGCCTAGCCAAGGCCTAACTCAACTAGTTCTTAATTGGATTCAATTGTTGCTGAGAGGGGCAATAACCTTGGAAATGGCATCATTTTCTGACTCTTTTTTGTTTGTTTATTTTGTTTTTGCTTTTTGGAGGGTAATTGGGGTTAAGTGACTTGCCCAAGGTCACATGGCTAGTTTATGTGTTAAGTGTCTGAGGTTGGATTTGAACTCAGGTCCTCCTGACTCCAGGGTTGGTGCTCTATTCACTCTACCACCTAGCTGCCCCACATTCTCTGACTGTTACATGGTAATTTCCAGCTGTTTTGGAACCAACCTTTCCATCCATTATCATGCATCTGAACACCATGGAAGTCCAGAAAGCTTGGCCCAAGCAGGGCCACCATCTCTGTTTTCTGCCATTTTTGTGATCTCTCTTTATCACCGGCCCCTGGTCACAATGATACCCGAGTTTTCTATGAGCACCACACCTCCACCAGGGATAAGGAGGGTGTATCTAGGAATTGCAATATTGTCAAGAACTGGCCCCAGTGGACTTGGTTAATGGAGAGACAAGGTCTTCCTCTAATTGGTCACTGACTATTTGCTGATTAGCTATGACAACAAAGATGCTTAAAAGCAATTTATTCCCTTTATGAGGGTTAAATGTCCACAGAATCTTAGATCTAAAGTCATTATAGCTGCATTCCCTCATTGTGTCAAGGGTAAGCTGAGGCCTACAGAGGGGGATTGATTTGCCCAAGGCCACATGGCAAATCAGGAACAAAGCCAAGGGGAGCCAAGCTGCCAGAGGCCCAGGCTAGAGCTCTTGACCCCGGGTCATACTGCTTCCTCCCCCACCTACACTGTAGGTAGGAGAGCCTTCCCTGGAGAGGGCAAATCCCACCCTTCTCAGTCTTACTCACACTCTGAATTAGCCTTACAAAAGCCCATCCATCATCAATACTTCAGAAAGAAACATCGGCCCACATTTGCTCAAATTATCATGAATCTTTAATTATTCATTCATTTCCTGAAGTCTCCCTCCCCCAGAGCTTCACTGAGGCCTACAGAGGACCCAGAGCTCTGAAAGGCTGTGCCACAGGGATGCCCTAGTCGTGGGAGTCCTGATCAAACTGGAAGGGCTTTGAGAAGGGATGGAATGGATGACTACGGTCCGAGGCCCAGTGAGATTCAGTCTAGAGGTACTCAGCACCAGGACCCTGGCCACCAAGGAGGTGACTTCTTCCTGTTACAGAATTTATGAAAGAAAGCAAAACGTCTAAAGGGAAAGGAGCCACAATATGTGCGAGAGGAGCGAGTGCCCACAAGGATTTTTTTTACTCCTTCTGCGGAACTCCCGGAGTGGACATTTCCTCTACCAAAGAAGACTGGCGTCTGCTCTAAAACCTATAGTCTTGGAGACTTGTCTGGAGAACTGAAAAGCTAATTGACTTGTTTAGGCCCACACAGTCACTATGTGCTGGACCTGAACCCAGGTCTTTCCATGCCCAAGGCTGGTGATCTAGCCATTCCACACAGCAATAATACCAATAGACATTTACATAGAAATATAAGGTTTGCAAAGCATCTTACAGGCATTATCTCCTCTGAGCCTTATGACTCTGACGTAGGTACCAGAGATAATTTCATTCACTCTTTTTAGATGAAGAAAGAGCCCCAGAGAAGTTAAGTATTTTACCGGAGGTCACATAGCTAACAAGTATCAAAGGTAGGATTCAAACTCAAGTCTTCAAGCAGGAACTGTCTTTTGCCTCTCTTTCTATCACCAGTGCTTAGCACATAGTAGGCACTTAAATGTTTGTTTCAAGCCTAGCCCTCTATCTGCTATTCTATTAGATGTTTTTTTTTGGAGGGGGGAAGGCAAGGCAGTTGGGGTTAAGTGACTTGCCCAAGGTCACACGGCTAATAAGTGTCAAGTGTCTGAGGTGGGATTTGAATTCAGGTTCCCCTGACTCTAGGGGCTGTGTTCTATTCACTGAGTTGCCTAGCCACCCCTCTATCTGCTATTCTAGTAGGATACTTAACACCTATATGTGTGAGGCTCTGAGATGGCCCATGATGCAATCCTGCCCAACTGGAATTTTATAATATCAAATACTGATTAATAAGAATAACGAGTTGGTATTTTGTGGCACTTTCAGGTCAGCAAAGTACCTTACACACACTGTCTCCTTGAACCTCACAATCTTATAATATATCATAATAATATAATTATGCCCATTTCATAGATGAGGAAACCAAGGTTCAGATCAATTCATTGAACTACCTAGGGTCACACAGTCTCCCTGACTCCACTCCATTATAACAAAAGACTTCTCAGTGGCTTAAAACAAATTAGCCATTAACTGGGACTTGAAAATCTGGTTCTGAGATGATATTTCCCAAATTTGACTTTGGCTACCATGATGGGAAAAAGCCATGCCCAGTCCTTGCTAGTGGACTTTTCTCAAAGAACAGGCATCTCCCTACATGCCTAAGACCTGTTCTCCTAAATGGAAAGTGACTGCCTGTCAGACCATCATGACACTGACTTTCAAATAAAGTGGGAATTGATGCCATGGTCCACTAGAAATATCAGATGCTCTTGTTCCCTAATTCAGAGGAAAATGACCACTGTCTGTATTCTGCCTATCACCCAAAAGAGGAAGGGAAGTCTGGACCAGGGCCATGCTGGCTGGAGGAAATAACATTAGGAACCAGGCAGGGATCTGTTTCCAGATCTGTTTGCCTCATTTTGCTAAATGACAAATTGCTTAAACTCTCAGCCTCAGGCTACCCAGCTTGAAAACGGAGTTATCCCTGTTGCTTCAATCACTCCCACTGCATGAAAGGAATAGGGCAGAGATATGCATAAAGATTTCTTCTGAAAAAAGGAAAGGATCTCACTGAGGTAGGATGGAAAGTACATGGGTCTAGAAGTCAAGATTCCCAGGTTCAAGTCCTGATGCTACCACCAACTCATCAAATACTCTTGGGCAAACAATTTTAACCTCTCTGTGCCTCAGTTCCCTCATCTGTAAGGTACCCAGAATGGACTGTGGGTCATCTTAGATTGGTGTGAGAACCAATGAGATAATTGCCATGCCACTCATTCACTATTTCTGGAATATCTTGCCTTCCTCTCTTTTTCTTGTTGTATTCTTTCCCCTTCCAGCCTTTAAGGAGCTCCTCCAAAGCTGCTTGCTTCACAAGGCTACCCTGATGCCCCTGCACCAGCCTCCAGTTTGATAACAACCTTTCCCCCTCCCATCTCATATAGCACTTTATTTGAACCTAACACCCTTGGGAGCTAACATCATATCTATGTCTTGTCAGAGCTCTATCCCAGCGAGGACCGTGTCTGAGCTAAAATTTGGTTCGGGATCTAAACATAGTAAGGAATGAATGAATAGGAAAATGCTTGGAAAAGCAGAGAGTCATACTCGGGCAATGGGATATTATGATGATGACTAAATTGACGAGGATGATGGTGAAAATGACGAAGATGAAAATGATGATGGAGACATGGTGATGATAAGGCAAAAAACGAGCACTTCTTGGAGCTTTAAGGTTTTCATAGTGCTCTACCCCACATTATGTCATTTAAGGTGAATTGGTTCACAAAATTAGTGTCAGAGGCAGGATTAGAACCCATCTTCCTGATGCCAAGACTAGAGCTCTGTTCACCAGATTAAGGATGACTCTCTTGGTAATAGTGATGAGGGGGGAATATTTTTTTTTAGCTTTTTGGAGGGCAGTTGGGGTTAAGTGACTTGCCCAAAGTCACATGGCTAGTAAGTGTGTCAAGTGTCTGAGGCCGGATTTGAACTGAAGTCCTCCTGACTCCCAGGCAGGTGCCCTATTCACTGTGTCACCTAGCTGCCCCAAGAGGGGGATGTTTTCAAAACCTGAGGTTTTGAAACTGTGCTAGCCATATTTTCCAAACCTTTCCCCAAAAGGAGAAATATGGAGCGAAGAAATCTTCAGGGGGCTCAGTTCAGTGTTGAGCTAAGAAAAATACACACAAAATTCCCTTGACTCCTCCCCCAGCTCCCCCCACCAAGAAATAGAGGATTTTCTGTTCCCTCTTCCCCCTCCCACTAAAGAATCACCAGGCAGTGCTGGTCTTATGGCTTCTAAATCAATACCTCTGGATTGGGAAATAATTGGTTTTTTAACCACATACTGTGGTGAAGAGAAGGGTCCTGTCCTCCATAAACAAGGCAGATGGGATAAAGTGATAAGACTGAAGATCCAGCCAGCAGACTGAAAAAGTCCATGTCTGGAATGGAGGGCCCCTGCCTGGCTGGAGGAAACGCCCCATGGAACAGATACCTCAGAGGATTGAGAGTAGGGAGGAGCCTTTGAGGCCAGCTAGTCCAATGCTTTCATTTTACAGATAAGGAAACTGAGTCTCACAGAGATTACATAATTTGCCCAAGGTCACACAGTTAATAAGTAGCAAAAAATGGACTTTGGGGCCCCTGGCTAGTTCCAGGACACTGCCAGATCAGCATCCTCCCCTCCCCCACCCCCAGATCCTAGGACCTGTGGAGGTATTGAGGTCAGCAGAGTCTGGACCAACAGATCTAGAAAAGAAAACAAAATGAATGGAACTTTGGGAGGCAGGGTACAGTGGAAAGACCTCAAGATTTCAAGAATGAAGACCTGGTTTTAAGCCCTGAGTCTTCCTCTTCGTTCCTTTGTGACCCTGGGCAACTCATTTCCCTGGCCTTAGTTTCCCTATTTGTAAAAGGACTAGATATCCTGTGAGGTCTCCTCTAGTTATGAATCTATAAAGTCCTATAATCTTATGTACTGTGCTTCTCTGACTTGTGGAAGCTGGGTACCACAACAGCCTTATGTCTCAATGACATCTCTGATGCTTCCTTCTCCTGAATCTGAATCACAGATCTAGAAGCTTAGTGGACCTCAGACATCCCTCCCCTAGACCAGTCCCCTCATTCTACAGAAGAGGCCAGTAGGGCCCAGAGAAATGAAGAGATTTGCCCAAGGTTGCCCTGGGAGGAGCTAGAACAGAGGGGTTCTGAAGTCAGGTATCTCCAAAGTCCATGCTATATGGAGGGCTGGCAAGGACCTTAGAGGTCACATACTACAACTTCTCCACTTTACAGGTAAAGAAAGTTGGTCCTAAAGATGGCAGATGTCTTACTCCACACAGGTAAGAAGAATCAGAGACAGGGCTGCAAACTCAAGCATTCTGATTCCAGATCTGAGTGCTCCTCTCACCTTGTCACCCTCCTACCCAGTGGCCCTAGTTCCATGCTCTGAGACCAAGTAAGACAAAACTAATTCCTCTTCTATGTGATATGCCCACCATCATCTCCTCTTCTCAACCTCAGAAACATCTTCAGTTCTTTCAACTGATCCTCACATGGCATAGTCTAGGTGCCCTCACCATCCTCACCACCTTCCTCTGGCTGTTTTCCAGCTTATCAATTTCCTTCTAAAAACATGGTGCCCAGAACAGGACACAATAAGTCATATATATAGTCTGACCAGGGTAGAGGGTAGCCAGGTTATCCAAAAGGTCCATGAATGGTCCAGGTGCTAACTCCAGCCTCCAGAGATCATTCTCAGCCCTGGCCCTGGTTTGGACCTGCTGCAACTGGCAGAGGGATAGCTCATTAGTTGGAAGTAACCTTCCCCCAACCTCTGCTTATGATCCTTGAAGAACACCCCCACCCCCAAACCAGGAAGATTAATTCTACCCTGGCCTCACCAACTCACAAGCTCACCAACCTAGCTCCCAAACTAGACCCAGTGGAAGAGCAAGCCAGAAGGGGCTTGTACCCATCCCTGAATTATTCATGTTCCTCCCTCCCTCCCCATCTGCTGCTCTGGTCCCAGCTTAGTTAATTATCTATGAAGACACAGTGAAGCTGGAGAAGAGATCCGGCTCTGGTGTGTCCTGGGGGAGAGGGAGAGAGAGGAGATGGAAGGGGAAGTGGGGTCGGCTATGGGTCACTGTGAACAAAGATCAGAGGGACCTTGAGGCTGAGAACCCTACCTCTGCTAACCCTGCCCCAACTCAGGAGTTATGGATGACCTGGCCCCTGCCCAGAGAATCTTAGGACCTCAAAGAGACATACTTGAAAGTCACCTACTGTGCCAATCCTCTGGGTAGGACCAAAGACACTGTGGGTGGGGGAACCAAGGTAGGAGGAAGAGGAAGGCAGTGGACAAAGTCACACAGGGATTAAAGGACCCCTCTCAACTCCCTCAGAGAGGTCTGGCTGTGTCTCTCTGTGGGGACCACTCTAGGGACAGCTGTATACAGAGAAGATGGAGTTCTCTGAATAGATGAAATGATTCTGAGTTCTGTGCCTCCCCACAGGATGCCTGGGGGAGTAGAGAGGGTGAATACCAGGTAAAGGACTGAGATAAAGAGTGAGACCACAAGCCTGCCATCCAGTGTCTCCCTGGAAACTACCAGGTTTGTTCTCTGGAGTGTCCTCAAAACCCAGTTAACCAAGGCTACAAATCTTGGGCTGGTTCATGGCATGTGGTTTCAATAAGCATTGAACAGTAGAACAGCTACACCTCCACCAACCAAGACCTCTTGAGTCTGACTCTCGACTGCCTCCAACTTAATGATACTAATAATGAAAACAGCTCACAGCTATGAAGTACTTTCATGTTAAAATGCTTGAAAGGATGGAGACAAATAATAAAAACCAGCTTGTGTTATGACTGATGACAATAAGCCACATCAATTTTGAGCTAGGAAGGACCTCCAAGGTTATACATCCCACTCCCTTCAATCTACAAATGGGGAAACTAGGCAAGGGCTTCCCAAGACCACACTGGACATAACTGACAGAATAGAGGTTTGAACCTGCCCTATACCCTCTGCATCAAAAACCATGGACCTTTCCATGGAACCATGCTGTCTCCCAAGGTTACTCAAGGGTTAAAAGTGGGATCACCCCCTGCCATCTCCTTCATCTGAAGTAGGGTTTTCTTTTTGTGTGGGGAAAAACTATACCCTTCATGCTTCCAGGGAGGTAGGAGAGGGACCCTGCTCAACACTCGACACCCCCAGCCCAAAGCAAACTCAGAATCATCTGAAGATGAAAAGATTAAGTTTAAAAACAGGGGAATATATTAAGATATAATCTCAAGAGAGCAAAACTAGGGACATCTCTTAGGAAATCATCTAATTTTCACAATGGAATAGAATGAGACAGGAAAAGATACAATAGGATGGGGTAGAGAGGAATGGAATGAGAGATGGGAGGGGAAGGGAAGGAGAAGAAGGAAACGAAGGGAAGGAGAAAGAGGAAAAGGAGAAGGGAAGGGAAAATAAAGAAAAGGAGGAGGAGAAGGGAAAGAGAAGGGAAGGAGAAGAAGAAAGAGAAGGGAAGTAGAAGGAGAAGAAGAAGAAGAAGAAGAAGAAGAAGAAGAAGAAGAAGAAGAAGAAGAAGAAGAAGAAGAAGAAGAAGAAGAAGAGAACAAGAAGAAAGAGAAGAAGGAGGAGGAAAGGGAGGAGATGGGAAAGAGAAGGGAAAGAGAACGAGACGGGAATGAGAAAGGAAAAGAGAAGAAGGAAAGGAGAAGGGAAAGGGAGGAGAAGAAAAGAAGAAGGGAAGGAGATGGAAAGGAAAAGGGAAAGGGAAGGCATGGAAGAAGAGGGGAGGGAAGGAAAGATGTAGGCTGACATTGAGCTCATTAGTCTTCCCCTACCATGGGCATCTATCTTCTAAGTCCCCCACCTTCACAGAAGCCTTCACAGACTTCTCTACTTCATATCAATCTTCTATCAGCTGTCCCACTCCTTTAGCAGGTACAACCCAGACTAGGAGTTCCCTCATTGATGAGAGCCAGGTCGGCCTCCTCTCCTATCCCTCCCAGTATAGCTCATGATAGACATGCTGCAAAGACTTGATTAAGTGGCTGACACTGATTTGGCAGAATATCTGACACTCAAATCCCAGAGCCAGTGGTGCTATCTGCCATCTATTCCAAGCTGGGGTTTACAGGAGGCAGTTGGGAAAGGAGGAACTGCAAGGAAAACTTCTGGGCAAAACTGCACTTAAACACTGTTCATAGTGATCAATGAAAATATTGACACTTGACACAAATCAAAAGAAGGAACTAGGAATAAACCAGCAGCCTGACAGACTTTGGGAAATGTGCTCCATTCTGGGTCCATGTTCCATCCCACACCCATGCCTGGGTGGGGGGAAGAGAGATGCTTGCTAATACCAGGTGGAATGACTTTTCAACGATTTCACGAGATTGTTCCAGGAGCTCCCAGAAACACCTGTTCCATATCCTGTACTTAATAGGCATCATGATCTCTTGAGCTCTCTGTCCCCAGCCACAGCACTCTTCCCAGAGGGACCTGCTCTTCCAGTGCCTCCATTTTTATACAGGAGGGAACTGAAGCCCCGAATTAAGTGACTTCCCCAAGGTCACATTCTTCCTAAACAGAAGAGTTAAAATCAGCACCCAAGCCCTCTGACTCCAAATTCAGAACTATTTCCATTGCCCTCATGAGCATCAAAATGATGAAGTTGGCTATTTGAAAGGCTGTCTTCCCTTCTGGTGACCTCCAGCATCACATCTCCAAACTGCCTATTGGACACCTCAAACTGGCTTGGAAACCTCCTGTGCTTTTCACTCTCTCTCACCACCCCCCCCCGCACCACCATATCCAGTCTGTGGCTAAGTTCTGTCAATTTTATCTTCGTTATCTCTCTCGAATACGCCCCCTTCTTTCCTCTGACATTGTTCCCACCTCATCACCTCACACCTGGACCATTGCAACAACTGCTGGGGGGGGGGGGGGCGCGGTCTGCCTGCCTCAAGTCTCTCTCCTCTCCAATCCACCCTCCATTCAGTCACTAAAGGGATTTTCCTGAAGCTCAGGTCTGACCTTCTCCACTCAATAAACTCCAGTGGCTCCCTATTGCCCCCAGAAAGAAATACAAAATCTCATTTGCTATTAAGTCCTTCACAACCTGTCCTTCGAACATCAGCAGCCTTCTTACACCTGACTCCTGACACATACTCTTCCATCCAATGACACTGGCCTCCTGGCTCTTTCTCTTGGTTCTGGGGGTTTTCTCTGATTGTCCCCCATGACCCAAATACTCTTTCTGTTCAACTCTATCTACTGACCTCCCTGGCTTCCTCTGAGTCTCAGCTAAAGCCCTACCTTCTGCAAAAAGTCTTTTCTGATCTCCCCTAATTCTAGTGCCTTCCCGCAGAAATTTACAACAGCTTATCCTGTATATAGATTGCTTATACAATTTTTTTCTTACTATTTCTTCCATTAGACTGTGAGCTCCCTGAGGGCTGGGCCTGCCTTGTGCCTCTTTTTGTATCCTTAAGGCTTAGCACAATGCCTAGCATATAGCAGGTACTTAAAAATGCTTTTAGACCCTATGAATATGCCTTTGCTCATGCCTTCTATTATTCTTGGAATGACTCTCTGGTGACCTGTCCCACTAGGCCTAACTCAGGTGCCACCTTCTCTATGTAGCTTCCCACGATCCTCCGCCCTGACTGTCGGTGATCTCTTGCAACACTTTGCCTGAACCTCCCCCCTAAAATATGAGATCCTTGATATTAAGAATTATTTCTTTCTTTGAATTAATCTCCTAGTGCCATGTCTACTTAATGTTTGTTGATTGACTGATTCACTGTGTATCATAGTTATTTATGTTATTTTAAATTAATTAATTTGTATTACTCTTGTCCTCCCTGCTAGATTGTGAGTTCCTTCAGGAACTTGAGTTCTTTAAGGAGCTGAGAGTTCTATCCCCAGTTAGACATCAAGGGATCAAAATGGAAATAATGCTAGACCTGACTTTGAATCCTTCAGATCAGATACTTACTAGTTGTATGACCCTGGACAAGTCATTTGACTTCTCTGTGATCCTCAATTTTCTTGTCCATAAAATGGGTTAGATTCTAAGGTACCTGCCAGTTCTATATGTCTTTTAGCATTGCTCTTGTTCCATCATGTCTGACTCTCTGTGACCCCATTTAGGGTTTTTTGCACAAAGATATTGAGGTGGTTTGCCATTTCCTTCTGCAGGACATTTTATAGATGAGGAAACTGAGGCAAACAGGATTAAGGGACTTGCCCAAGGTCATACAGCAAGTAAATGTCTGAGGTTGGATTTGAACTCATGAAGATGAGTCTTCCTGATTTCTAGCCATTGGGCTCTATCAACTGAGTCACTTAGCTGGCCATCATAAGCTTAAAATAAAATGACTCAAAGGATGGATTGGATGAAAGGGGTGGGACAATATACCCTCTTGCATCTCCTGCTGAGGAAGTGCCAGCTCTTTGTAAAGGCTCTTCAGGATGAGGCCCCAAATCAGGGCACACAGCACCCAGCCTCAGGTGACACCACACTGGGCCTTGGGCATCAAATCTGAATGGAATGCTTCCTTTTCAGCAGCCATATCATCTGATTGCCCCATGATGGGACACGAAATCTTCACTTAACAAGTTTGGCATTTCTGAAAGGATGACAAAGAGGCAGAGACTCACTCAGAACTCATGTTTTCGTAGGAATGAAAAGAAATAAAACAGATTTTTTCCCCCATGGTTTACCGGATAACAACACTATTTTTAAAAAGTTCAGGCCTGAATCATCTGTTTCTCCTGGCAGCATCTGAAATTGCTCAGGAGGAGATGAATAGATGAGGAGGGCAGAGCTGGGGGAGCACCCAGGGGCTGATTGAGGGAAGGATTGGGAAGTAAGGACACCAGCAAGCACCACGAACAGAGGTCAGCCTGTCTCTCCCCTTCCACTCCTTATCCACTCAGACCCAGGAAAATGGACCATCTCTCTGTGTTAAAAATGCCAGAAATTATCCAGCCCCGCAGGCTACACAAATCCAATCTTGAGAAAAAAATTTTTTTAAAAAGGAAAAACCTCTTTGTTCAGAAATGAATTTCTTTTTGTGAACTCCAAGTAACAGTGTGCACTTCCAATTGAAGGCAGCTGAATTGGACCGACCTCTGCTGAGCCTAGATAAGAGGGGGATGGGAGATACAAAGGGGGATGGCTAATGGAGCCCATGAAAGCCAGGGACCAAGACTGGGCTGCAAGCAATGAGGGATGGGAAAATTCTGGAGAAGAATGGGAAGACATGGATGAGCTGATGCAAAGTGAAGGAAATAGAACCAGGGAAATGACATGCACATGATTGCAACAATGTAAATGGAAGAACAATAAAAACCAAAACCCAATCCATGAGATTAGAATGACCAAACTCTCCAAAATAGGGATCTTTGAGAAGGTGTAGCACCTTTCCTTGGAGAGGCCAGGGATTTGGAACACTGCATATAATGGTGCCTTTGGGTGAGATCTTGCTTTCCCCCTCCCCATTATTCTTTGCTGTAAGGGATGGTTCTCTGGGTGAATAAGGGGTAGTGATATATTGGAAAATAAAGGTATTTTTAAAAAAGGAATCAACTTTTTTTAAAAGACCCTCTATCTGTAGGTCCCCTCAAGTATCACCTCCCACAGCAGGTCCTTCATTATTCACTCTGGCTCCCCCCTCAAAAATTATAAGTACACACACACACACACACACACACACACACACACACACACACACACACACACACACATATATATATATATATATATATAAATCTAATTCTTGCTGTACAGTCTGTTTTTCTCCAGATAAAATGTCAACTCCTTGATGGCAAGGGATGTTTGTTGCCTTTCTTTACATCTTCAGCTTTGCATGATGCCTGATAGGTGTTTTATAAATAGTTGTTGACTGACAGATTATTATTACTTAACTGAAAACCTAGTTTATTTCCCCATCCAGGATTACTTAAAGGTACAGAGATTCAAAGCACTTCCCTTGTTCCTGGCTGTGCTGATTCGGAGACCCTCAGAACCCACTGCTTCCCTTAACTACAGAGCTGGGTGCCAGGGATGAAGGGACCAATACAGTCACCAGTTTCTCAGTAGAGATCCACTGAGGTGTGTCCTATTCTATACTCCATCTCCACAGCCTGGTATCCCCAGAGAGCTGCTACCCAGGGTCCACCATTTCCAAAGGAAAATGACCTGGGGTCCAGCCCTACTACCCTTGGATGCAACCTGAATTGGGGGTACAGGCAGCAGCAGCCATGGTATGCTTAAGGAGACCCATTCACTGGGGAACAGTGCAAATGTTATAGACAGGAAGAGTGAGATATATCACCCACGCTCCGCCAAAGTGGTAGGATTTCAGGACACTGTGCCACCAAACACCTCCTTGAATTATTTAGTTCAATAAATAAGCATGTTGGTCTTATGATCCCTTTTGGATCATTTGGGACATAATGGGAAGGAAATCTAGGTTTGAAAAAACCCAAGCCCTCTCCACTGTGTTTCTTACAATACTGGGAATTAACAATCCCTGGACCAAACCATGTTTTTCTAGGTTCTCTGTGGCACAGTAGGTGGGCATGGATAGCAGAATTGCAATTCAATTCAACAAGCTTTGGCAGCTAAGGGGTATCATGGATAGCGGTCCAATCCCACCTGGGACACTAGCGAGGCAAATCACTTCAGCTTACCTGAAGACCTGCTTCCGCTTCCCCCTCAGTGGAATAGGTCTAAGAACAGCACCTACCTTCCAGGGTCATGGAGGGATTTAAATGAGATGCAGCATTTATTTGTTATTGTTATTCCTCTTTCAGAGACCACACCCCCAGGGCTTCCTTTGATAACCCAGAGATTATAAATTATAACTTGAGGGGTGGACCACCCACCTGGTTTTCTGACTTTGGGGATTTTAATCCTACCCCAGTCCTTCAGTCTTAGCCTGGAACCTCCCTCAGTGTCTGGAGTCTCTCGAGCCTGGAACATCCATCAACTCTGCCAGCCCCAGTCCTGCCTCCTCCCATTGGGGAGATCCTCCTGGGAGCTCCATTTTGGAAGGCTCAGGCCAGCCAGTCTTCCTTCCCCTCCTGGCTATGCTTTGACTTTCTGTGCTCCTGAGTGGGCACCTTCATCTCTTACCCCACCAAAACCTTTTTAGCTTCCTTTTCTATTTTATTTTCCTTTATTCAGATATAAACTCCTGAAGGGCAGGGACTATATTTCACCTGTTTATTTTGTTTTCTACTAAATATATGCTATATATTTAATATATTTATATCACAAATAATAAATTAAATGTATTTTAATATATTTATATATTAAATATATAACTTAAATATAATAATTATATTAATTAAATATATGCTATATATTTATATTACAAATAATAAATGTAAATATAGTCTAAATATATATATTTAATATATTATAAATACATATTTATATATAACCAATTAAATGTAAAAACAGTTTTACTTTTAAACACACCCACTTATTTTGAGAAAGGCATCATAGATTTGGAATTGGAAGGGGCCTCAAAGGCAATCTAGTTTCTAAATGACTGATCCCAGGGTTGATCTCCACCAGATAAGACATCTTCCCATTTACAGTTTGACCCCCTCCTCTCCCTTCTCTGAGACTAGTAATGACTCTCTCTAGCTGGCTCTCACAAGATCATATGGTCACAAATAGCACATATAGGTCATAGAATCCAGTCCTCTCATTTACAGAGAAAGGAATTTGGGTACAGAGAAAGTTAAGTGACTTGTCAAAGTCACACAGGCACTGGAATCCAAAACTGGGTCTTGCTGACTCCAAATTCTTTTCACTAAAGGATAATATTTCAACTTTTCATCTGCGCCCTACCTTTTTTTTAATAGACTGCTTGTCAAGGAAAGCTCTTTAATCTTTTTGTTTTCAAAGCCACAAGCCCTGAAGTCTCTGGTGCCCTTCTGATCCAGTGCCCCCTTTCTGGTGACCAGGATAACTGGCAAGCAGACAGCTTGAGCGAACTCCCAGTGTCTCAGACAACCAGTCACAGAAAGGCAGCCAGGTAGATGAAAAAAAAATGGGTCCCATGTCATTTGGCCAGAGTTCAAGAACTCCTGAGGTTGGAGGTGAAAGAATAGGCCAGGTGAGAAAAGAGCAGCAAACCAGGCATCCTGAAGAAACTGAGAATCTCTCCCTAGAACCCCAACCTTAGATACTCTGAGTTTTGCAAGATTTTCCTTAATTAAAAAGGTTTTCTTTTATGTTTTTCACAAAAGCCAGAGGAAGTATCCCAAGAGGTGCTTTACTGGGCCAATCTACCCACACTGGTCTTTATCTGAAGAGGTTTTAGCTAATGAGGGATCATACAAAACCCTGCAAAATCCCTCACAAGGCATTTTATGCAGGAAGGACATTTCCTCATTAACTAACCAAGAACTAAGTGGGTCCAGCAAAGGATGTGGTAAAAGCTCCTGTTTAAAGTGTGTTTGTGTGTGTGTAGGGGGAGGGGTTCTTGTGCCAGGGGCAGAGAGGAGAAAACTGTTAAACACTTGAAGTCTCATGAAGTATTTAAGAAAGCACAAATGAGATAGCCCAGGGGCCCCGGAGAGCCAAAATGATCATTACCGCAAAGATAAAGACAGAAGCTATTTCCCCACCAACTCACCCTATTAGCACTGAAACATGTTAACAGCATTCGCACCTCCCATGTGCCCTGAGCTCACTTTACAGTTTACTGAGGGCTTACAGCACATCATTTCATCTATCCTTACATTAAGAGCCCCGGGAGGTAGACAAGGTGGGGCTCATCATTCTCAAACTGGTTCACCATCAGAGGAAAGGAGGATTTAAAGAGGGAAGAAATCTTAAAGAGTCACTAGTGCTAATCCGGCTTCATTTTACAAATGAGGAAACTGAGGCCCAAGGAAATTAGTGAAGTGACTTGCCCAGGGTCACTCAGGCAGTATGCAAAAGAGATGGGCTTCAAACCATGGGTGGGTGAGTCTCCTACCTTGGACTCTAGGGCCCCCTTCCATTACACCCCACCTCTCAGCAAACTAGATGTTTCATTTGCAAATCAATCAATAACTAACATTTATAGAATTCTTAAGGTTTGCAAAATACATTTATTTTGTCCTTTCATCCTTATAACAATCATGGGAGCTACTATTATTATTCTGATTTTATAGATGATGCAGACAGAGGTTAAGTGAGTTGCCCAGGTCACACAGCTCAGGAAATACCCGAGACAGTATTCGAACTCAGGTCTTCCTGATAGGTTCAGAGCTCTATCTACTACCCCACCTAGCTAGCCTAATAACCCATAAGTAGTATATATGAACAATCAACTAAGTGCATAGAGTGCCAACCTTGGAATCAAGTGGACTGAGTTCAAATATGGCCTCAGATACTCACTAGCTATGTGACCCTGGGCAAGTCACTCCACCCTGTCTGCTTCAGTTTCCTCATCTGTCAAATGAGCTGGAGAAAGAAATGGCAAACCCCTCCAGTATCTCTGCCAAGAAAACCTCAAATAGGGTCACTGAGAGTCAACAATGTGCCAGGTACTAAGATACAAAGACACATGTGAAAGAGTCTCTAGTCTCAAAGAGCTGACATTCAAAACAAGGGAGACAACATATCCACATATGATAAAGAGGATAGAGCACTGGATGGAATCAAGAAGGCCCAAGTTCAAATCCAGCCCCAGATACTTTTTTAGCTGTGTGACCCTGAGCAAGTCACTTAACCTTTATCTGCCTCAATTTCTTCGTCTGTGAAATGGGGAAAACAATAGCACTGAACTCTCAAAGTTGTGAGGAATCGATATTTGTAAAGGACTCTGCAAAATTTAAAACACTAAGCTGTTATTATCATTATGCAGAAACATATAAAATAAACATAAAGGGATATTTCTCCAGCAGACAAGAATAGCTATTAGTACATTATATATCAGCACTAGCTATTGTATTATCTCATGATTAAACAAAGACTATGCAAATTAAGTACAAGCAAGTGTTGGTAAGGAAGGCACTAGTAGCCAGGAGATCAGGTCAGGTCCTATACAGGAGGTGTCATTTCCAATGAGCTTTTAAGGAGGCAGAGTGGGGAGGGAGGGAGGGAGGGAGGGTATTCCAGGAAGGATCATGATGGGATCATAGGATTTTAGAGCTAGAAAGGCCCTTAGGAGTGCTCAGCGCACTTTCCCAGACTTGTAATGGGCATGGAGGTAAAATTCTATGACTCCATGGACCTCCATCTTAGAAAGGAACTGAGGCCCTGAGAGAGACAGTGACTTTCCTAATGTCACCCAGCCAGTTAGCAGCAGGGGAAAGGGAGAACGCAGGTCTCCTGACTACCTTCCTCTTCAAGAAAACTCAAGTTTTTGTTTCTCCCTGACACCGAGTAAAGATACATCTCGGTTGCCCATTAGAAAAAGGGCTAAGTGCATTGTCCAAATCCACATCAGTTCAAGCCACTTTGTTTCTGTATCCATTGCTGGGATGTATCTGGAATAGAGACTGGATTCTCTAAGAAACTCTGCCCCCTCCCCCTACTTCTTTCAGTTAAGAAGTGACTCAGACCCTCCTAAAGGAACAGTCTGAGTAGCTTTTTGCAAAGACTCAGCCTAATTCCCTGATGAGAGCCAGAATTCAGACTGGGAACCAGAGAATGATGACTCAGAATTCTGTTCTCCCAGCTCCTCATTCACACATCAAAGCTGGTGGCTGCTAACATCAGAGAGGAGTGGTGGGAGATGCTGGCAGGGAGGGGACTCAGAGGACCTAGGGGGTGGCACTCAGGGCAGCCAGGGCCTCAGGCACATCATAACAACAACACTAGTCATGAGAAATTTGTGTTTAGACGGCATTGTAGGATTCAAAAAGCACTTTGCCACTTTGATCTTCAGAACAATCCTGGGAAGCAGGAGCTATTGTCCCATTTCATAGATTGGGTAATTAGGACTGAGAGCAATGAACTGACTATTTCCACAGTCACACAGTTAGTAGTTATCTGAGCCTGGATTTGAACTTAGGTCTTACTGCTGTTTCTTCTAGCAAATGGTTGTTGTCCAAGAAGGTCTTCTTTGACATGTCTTGACCACATGTTCTGCAAGTCTTCAAGCTCATTCAAAACAGGTCACACCTACAGAACAGTGTCCAGCCTCTTAGGCTTCTGCTTCTTCCCCTCTCCCAACATCATGAATCCGAAACAGGAAATTTTCAGGGTTCCATGAGCCATGGTCCTCATGGTAAGTTCTGTGGGCTACAGATTTGTAACCTAGAATCCATTAATTATTTTTTTTTAGACAATCAGGGTTAAGTGACTTGCCCAGGGTCACATAGCCAGTAACTGTCTGAAGCAAGAATTGAACTTAAGCTTTCCTGATGCCAGTGCTGGTGATTTATCCACTGCAGTGCCACCTAGCTGTGCTGAGCCCATTAATTCAGAAAACAACATTTTGATAACTTTTTCACTATAATTGGTTTCCTTTTATATCCTATGTATTTTATTTTATACATTTGAAAATGGCCCATCAGCTTCACTATACTGCCAAAGGGCCCCATGATACACAAAAATTAAGAACCTCTGTGTTAGACAGAAGCATTCAATGGCAAGGCCAGCAACAGCATTTCCAGTCAAGCAATATTTTTCTAGTTAATATAAATGGAGAACATACATGAGCTCAAAAAAACAGAGTCATAGTAATATTAGGACTAGCAATTAGAGGAAATGCTTCTGGCACTATCACTGATTTTCTGTGTGACCTTGTCTTTCCTGGTTCAGTTTCCCCATCTGTAAAATGACTAAATGGATTAGATGATTCTAAGGTTTGTCCCAGTTCTGACATTTTCTGTTCTGAGGTCTCTCTCAGGCCTTTTCCTGGCTGAACCAGAGGACACAAGTGAGAGCAATGGATGGAAATTTCAGAGGGGTCTATTTTAGCTCAACATAACACACACACATGCATGTACAATACAAAAGGCAACATATATATACTACATGATGTACATATACATTGTACATGTGTACATATGCACACTGTAATGCATGTACACAACACATTACACACATGTACATATACAGGTGTGTGGACACACATATAAACATACACTTATGTGTATTGCTATATATACATATATATGTGTTGTGTCTATCAGTGTGTGTGTGTGTATTATACCTAGCGATCTGCTCATGGTCTCCCCCAGTATAATATGAGCTCCTTGAGAGCAGAGCCAGGATTTTTAGCCTTTCTTTGCATCCTTAGCTCTTAGCATGGTACTCGGCACACAGTAAGCACTTAATAAATGCTCATTGACTAACTGATTTGTTCAGGGTCCCTTCCATCTTCCCCACCTCTTCTCTCCCACTCAGAAATTGACTTTCCCATTAGACAGTTCTTGGTGGAGACAGTCCCTGATCCCTGATCCCCTTCCAGCACTGACCTTCCCAAACCCAGGATGCCCTAGAGCTTCAGAGGTGTTTAAAAATGCCTTCATTCAGGCTTGGGAAGGATAAGTGCTCAGGCATAAGCCACAAACATGCTTTAAAATACCTCAGGGTCAGGACTAATTCCAATCCTCATTTTAAACTTGTGATCATTTCCATATGGCTAACCTCACAGCAAAACCCTTTCTTTTTCTGGAGTCCTTGAGCTAAGAGTCATGCAGCCAAGGGGCCTAGAACAGGAAGGCAGCTTAAGGATCGTCCAGTTCAACCCCTGGACTTTACAAAGGAGGATACTGAGACCCAGAGAAGCTGAGGGGCTCATCCAGAGTCAAACAGGTAAGAAATAACAGCCTATTCATCAGTCCATGGGCAGGAACTGTTCAAAATCAGTGGTTCTGGAGGGTCTAGAAGTTAATGCCTGAGTCATAGTTATCACACCAGCCCTTCAGTCCCTGTTGGAGCTGCTCTCTGGTGACCATGGTAAGTAGGGCACCCCAGCAGACACTGGCAGTAGCTCTTTCTCCCCTTCAAGCTGTCTGCTGGTCTTACAAAAATAACCCAACCTCCTACCAACAAGGGACCAATTAGATTTGCAAAACAACATCCCTTTCCTACCCCCCTCCCTCTACCCATCCACCCTTTATCTAGACTCGGCAACTTTGAACTTAGATCCTGCTGCCTGAGTGACTAAAGCCACAGTCGAAGCTCTTCTCTGACACTCTTTTTCGCTGTGTGTCTGATTAAAGCAAGACTTTGGGCTGTATTTACTCACTCTAATTTGCCCTAAAGAGACCCTCTGCTATCCCCAGGCAGGCTGGAAAGAGCTATTAATAGATTGGGCTTCTCATTAAGAATTGATGCCCCACTTATCAGGGGCTCCAGAACCAAGAGTTCGGGCAACCCACTGAGAGACGGAGGCCTTTCTGACCCCATCCCAGGAATAAGAAAGGGGGACAGAGGATCTGAAGATAAAGGAGACAATTTGAAACCATCAACTCAACCCCTCCATTTTATAGATGAGGAAACTGAGGCCTGGGGTGGTGAATGACTTATAAACATATAGAATGTCAGATCTAGAAGGAACCAACCGATTGTTTTATATAGGAGAAAGCCAAGGGCCAGTGGAAAGAACCCTGAATCTGGGGTCGTAAAAGCACCAAATCTGGGGTCATGGGATCATTGGAATCCCAGCTCTGTCACACATTATCTATGATCTTAAGTCACTTAACTTCTCCGGGTCTCAGTTTCCTCATTTGTAAAATAAAGGGATATATGATCCCTAAAGTTCTTTCCAGTTCTAGATCTATGACAGATTTTCATAAAGTAAATTGGTATTAGAAGGAAGGCTCCCTCCCCCAGCTTCAAGAGTATGAGAAATGAGCTTCAGAGCCCCACATTTATCCCCAGCCCTTACTACTAGAACACACAGAGACAGAGCCAGCTGTCTCTCAGTTCCAAGGGACCTGGGGTGGGAGGTCAATGTATTTTTAAGTCTGACCTGACTTTCCTCTTGTCTCCTCTTTCTCCTTCTCCTCCTTCCCTTTCTTACTCTTCTTGTCTCTCTCTCTCCCAGATTCCCCCTCTCCTCTTCCTCTTTCTCACTCCCTTTTCCTCTCTTTTCCTTTGTTTCCTTTTCCTTCCCCTTCCTACTCTTTTTCTCTACCCCTCCTACCAAGTGCCCCTGTCCTCTCCCTCCCTCCCTCCCTCCCTCCCTCCCTCCCTCCCTCTCTCCTTCTCTCTCTCTCTCCTTCCATCTTTCTCTCCATCTCTCATTTCTCTTTTCCTTTCTCTCTCCCTCCTCCCTCTCTCTCTTTCTTTTTCTCTCGCACAAGTACACACATTCATACATCTAGTCACCAGATCACGAAGATCTTAAGGTTGTTATTTTGGTTCCAAGAGAAACAGTGGCTATAGACTTAGAGGACCTGGGTCCAAATCTTAACTACTTACTAGTAGAGTACTTACTGCTACCTACTAGGGAAATACTTATTACTGCTTACAAGAGGAGTACTTACTTCTACTTACTAGAGATATACTTATTGCTGATTACAAGAGGAGTACTTACTTCTACTTACTAGAGATATACTTATTGCTGATTACAAGGGGAGTACTTACTGCTACTTACTAGGGAAATACTTATTGGGGTTTATAAAAGGAGCACTTACTGCTACTCACTAGGGAAACACTGCAACTTACTAGGGGAGTACTTACTGCTACTCACTATGAAGGGGGACAATGCACTCATTCTCTCTGGGTCTCAATTTCCTCACCTATAACATGAGGGGAGAGGGCTAGATGATCTCCAGGTTTCCTTCTAACATAGACATTCTTAATCTTTTTGTGTGTCATTAGACCTCTGGGGCAGGCTGGTGAAGGCTGTGAATGAACCCTCTCTCATAATCATGTTTTTAAATGCATATAGTAAAACACATGGGGTCTCAAAGGGAGCCCATTCTATCACAATCCACTTATCAAAATATTATTTTAAAATGTACAGGCCCCAAGAGAAGAATCTGTCTTTTCAAGTTATAAAAGCAGTACTAGAATTCAAACTCACATCCCCCAACTCCATATTCAGTATACATTCCACCACACTATTGTGCCTCCATATTCAGACTTCAACCAACTTAAGCAGATAGAGGATGGATTCAGTATGTCCCTTTGCCCCCATTTATTAAGAAAACCCTATTGGAAAGTTTTACTAATGGTGAAATTTCAGGCATATGACAGGGCAAGGATGAAAGTTCATTTTGTTTTTAGTTTTTAAGGAAGGTTCTGTGGCTACCTTGGGTTGGCCCATTTAATCAATCAACCAACGGATGTTGGGCAAGGTTACATTTTACATTGCTTAGCTCTAGGCTAATCACTGACTGCGAAGCAAGACTATAAAGAGAACTGAATACTATAAGGGGAGGAGGGGAAGGGAACAAGCATTTATTAATTACATACTATGTGCTGGGCACTACACAAAGTGCTTTACAGATATCATCTGAATCTGTGTGAGCTCTCTGGGACTTGGGGTTTTGTCATTGTTCAGTCGTTTCAGTCATATTTGAGACTCCACAGGTTATTTGGAGTTTTCTTGGCAAAGATGCTAGAGTGATTTGTCATTTCCTTCTCTGGCCCATTTTACAGATGAGGAAACTGAGGCAAACAGAGTTAAGTGACTTGCCCAGGGTCACACAGCTAGGAAGTGTCTAAGGCTAGATTTGAACTCAGGTCTTCCTGACTCCAGACCTGCAGTTTTATTCACTGGCCACCTAACTGCCCTATACAAGGGAGAAAGTAAATAAATAAACAAACAAATGAATGAATGAACAAATAAATAAATGCACATACACACCTATATGTATACATATACATGTTTATACAAAGTCATTTCAAGAGCTAATAGCTATCAGCTGGTGGGATCAAGAAAGGCGCCATATAGGAGGCAGCAGGCAAAGAGGAGGAGGGAGAATATTTCAGATAAGCCCCTTCAACTCTCTGGGCCTTGGTTTCCACCTTAGTTAAACAAGTATTTATTAAGTGCCTACTGTGTGCTCATACTTAAGCCAGCTAGGTGGTACAATGGATAGAATGCTGGGCCTGGAGTCAGGAAGAACTACGTTTAAATCCAGCCTCAGACACTCACTAGCTGTGTGACCCTGGGCAAGTCATTTCACCCTGTTGGCCTCAGTTTCCTCATCTGTAAAATGAGCTGGGAAGAAAATGGCAAACAACTCCAGTATCTCTGCCAAGAAAGCCCCCAGTAGGTTCATAAAGAGTCAGACACAACTCATAAGACTGAACAACAAATGTGCTCAGACCTATGTTGGGCAATGTGATTAAAAAGGAAAAAAATAAGCAATTTCTGCCCTCAAGGAGTTTCCATTCTACTGTGAGTAAAACAATATATACAGAGAAAAGTACAAAGTATATGCAAAATATTTTCAAAAGGAGGGTACTAAGAATTGGAGGGATCAGGAAAAACTCCCTTTGGATGAGATGGTGAGCTGAATCTTGAAATGGGGATAGGAATTCTATGCAGTGGGGATGAGAAGGGAGAGTGTTCTAGGATTGGGGCATGGCCTGTAATGGAAGCATTAAGACAGGAGACAGAATGGTGGCTTATAAAAGGAGTTGGGTTAGATGGTAGCCACTGAGGGCTCTGCCAACTTAAAATTCCACCCAACACCCATTGCACTATGCCGGAGATTGCAGTCCAGTTGGTGAGACAATGTACAAAACCCCTAAAGAATGAAATGTAACAATGGAATCTGAAATGACATGGTATAGACTTGGATCTCATTCTCAGTTTATAAAAACTGCAAATGAAAGTCCACAGGCTTTTGCAAACTATATTATCTCCTCCTGTAGCTGCTGGTGAGTATGTAGAAAAGGCAGTGCTTGGTGCAAATATGAATGGGCTGGCATGTCTTCCAAATCCACATTATTGGTCTTTTACCATTTGGGAGAAGGGGGAGCCAGGGGTTAGCCTGAGTCATCCGTGTGGGTTTCTTGGAAGAGGTAAAGACCTGAGCATGAATTTCTCTGACATTGCTTAATTATTTCCCAAATTCCTCTCCAGATATAGCAGCTCAGCTGTGGGGATGCCCCCCAAGCCCATGCTTAGCCCTTGTATCCCCTAACAGCATAGGAAGATGGCTTAACTAACCAGTGTTCAATACTTCCCCCAAACCCCAAAGCTCTTAAAAAGGCTTGAGGTTTATTCCATGCCCCTCACCATCCTCTTAAGACTCGGGCCTCATTCAGAAACAAAAAGAGTGAGGCTGGAGGCCAGGTCACACTGCCCCCAAGCCTCCCAAGGGGCTCCTGTCCATGTGGTTGCTTGGCTCCAGGGGCATGGGCAGAAAGAAGGCCCAGAGGCATCCATATTCACAGCTTGCCAGGTGAGAGATTTGGACCGCAGTGCACAGCTAGCCCCTTCTCCCAAAGCTCCAGGCCCTGGTACTTCTGCTGATGCTCTGTCTCCTGGACCACTGGGGAAATGATCCACAAAGAATAGTTCCTGAGTCATTCATTCTTTCAACCAGTATGTTTTCAGCAGTTACTGCGTCTACGGCAGAGGCAGCCTGACTGGCAGCTAGAGAACCACCCTGGGAATGAGGAGGACATGATCCTGGGGTTATAAGCAACCTCTGCCCTCAAAGGGTTCTACCTGGGAGGGGGAAACATATACTCAGATTAATAAATAGAAAATTAATATCAGATTGCATGGTGTCTTGGGGAGGAGAGCAGAGGGTGGGGAAGAAAATTTAGAACTCAAAATCTTAGAGAAGCAAATGTTGAAAACTAAAAAACAAATAAAGAAAATTTAAAGAAAGAAAAAAATTAATACAATGTAATTAATGGGGTGGACAGTGTTGAAGGGACTACTAAAAACTGAATGTGTTAGGAAAGGTCCCCTGTAGAGGGGTGGCCCCTGAACTGAGCCTTGAAAAGCTAAGGAGGGAGAGTGTTCTAAGAATACAGTACAAGTTAGGCAAAGGTATGGAAGTGGGAAATGACACATTTCATATGTGGACTAGCCAGGAAGCCAGGAATCATAGTACTCTATTATTGAGAACCAACAGGTATTTTAAAGATTGAACATCTAGTTCAACCCCCTTTATTTACAGAGAGAAGAGACTTTTACCCAAGGTCATGCAACTAGTAAGTTGGGTTATGATCTGAACCCATAATCTCCACTCCTACCCTGAACCACTTTGTGGTTGTTGTTCAGTTATTTCAGTCGTGTACAACTCTCTGTGATCCCATCTGAGGTTTTCTTGGCAGAGATACTGAGGTGTTTGCAATTTCCTTCTCCAGTTCATTTTATAGATGAGGAAATTGAGGCAAACAGGGGTAATTGACTTGTCCAGGGTCACACAGCTAGTGAGTGTCTGAGGCCAGATTTGAACTCATGAAGTGGGTCTTCCTGACTTCAGGCCTGGTGCTACCAAGCTGTCCTAACCACTGAACCACATTGCCTTATAAAACCAAAATACCAAATGGTTAAGACTCCTACAAATGCCAAAAAAACATCTTTTCAGGGGCTGCCATTGGCCCCGTGGGCATGATATTTGACCTCACCTTTACCCTAAACTATCATCACCCCACTACATTTCATTACTGAAATACTGATTCCCTTAGGCAGCAGGGATGCACTCCTCTCTGAGCCTGGCATCCTGCCTGAAATGGAAAGCACCAGCCCTGACATCCATCCATTTATGTGTGGAGTCTTAACCCTCTAGTCCTAAAGAAGCCACCTGTTGGCCCATGAGCTTGACCAAAGGGCCAGGAAAACAGAAAGAAGCATGATACATTTTTGGGTGAGCACACCAAGCATGTCCTGGGGCAGTTTCTCCCTAGGCAAAAGTCCCCAGGGTCATTCCCTGAGCCTACTTCAGCTATGTCTTTCCCATCCTGTCTTTGTGAACGATGCCTGCATGTGAATTTCCTCCTACTCCATCACCCCAGTGGTCTCATCATTTCCAATCTATTTCCAACCACTCCAGGGGTTCTCATGTCTAAAGGCAATGTCTGACACACAGTGGGAACATGGTCAATAAGCATTTGCTGATTGGTTCATCACATGCCTAGGCTAGGTCTTTCTTGATCCACCCCCACCTTAAGTTGTCAACCCTACACCCCCTCCAGCTACTTTGTTTTTAATGTATCTGGATTTCTGTCTTTTATTTTAAGACTTGTATTTCTCCTTGTATCCTTCTCACCCCCTGCTAGAGAACCATCCCTTATTACAAAGATATTTTCTTTAAAGAAGAGAAAAAAGTCAGCAAAACTAATCAATGCATCAAAAAAAAATCAATGTTATATGCAGTGTTCCACACCCACGGGCCCCCACCTCTTCAAAGGAACAGGGGTTGTTGTCTCCTATCTTTGCTTCTGGGCCAGATTAGTTAGTTTGTTACACTTTTATAACATTCAGCTTCCATTCCTTTGTGGTTGTGGGTTGCTGCCTGTGTTTACTTTGTATATTTTTTTGAATTTGCTCATTTTATATTTTATTTTTCTGGTACAGACTAGAGGACTGGGATTGCTTTGATTTTGTCTCTGTTTCTTCAGTGCCTGGAAACGATCTAACACATACTCAGTATAGGACCATGGATTTCAAACTGAGATCCCCCTCCCATCATTCATAGGTTCCTAGAATTTAGAGCTGAGTCCAGGGAGGATGGCTTAGAGATCCTTTACCCTTCATTTTACAGATGAGGAAACTGAGGTCAAGAAAGAGGAAATTACTTGCCTGGCTCATGCTGCTAGGAAACCGAGGGAAACCAGCTGTGGGGATATGTGGGGAGGAGAAGGGATTAGAGAGAAAACAGAACTGATGCTTCATTCTAAAAATCCTTCCATCCAACTTATTAATGCTGAATTAATTCTGTTGCCCTTGAATTGGACTCCTGGTGTCTAAGAGAGGTTGAGATTGGAGGATGGCCCATCCCAAGCTACCGGAGGAAACCAGAGCCGTGAGCAGTGGCATATAGGGTGATGGCTTTCAAGTCAGAGAGCTTAGATTGCAATTCTAGATCTGTGACTTGTTAGTTATATGAATTTGAGTAAATCACTTGGCTAATCTAGGAAGGGAAAAGCAAACAAGCACTTATTAGGTATCTTCTATATGCTAAGCACTTTTAAAATATTACCTCATTTGATCCTTATAACAACCCTGGGAGAGAAGTGCTATTATCATTCCCATTTTATGGTTAACAAAACTAAGGCAGACAGAGGTGAAGTGACTTGCCCAGGATCACTCAGCTAGTAAATGTCCGAGGCCAGATTTGAACTCATGCTTTCCTGACTTCAGGTCCAACACTCTATTCAATGTGGAATCCTATGACTCTAGGAATTCTAGGTTAGGGACCCTAGAGAGGAAAGGAGAGCTCATGCTGGTCATGGAGACATTGTGCTTGGCTATAACCTCCCTCTCCACAGTCACATAAGGGCCCTGCTCCTGGGGTTCATTTCCCCACAGGGGAGATTCAGCTTCCCAAGGAGGTTGGGCTAAGCAATTCCCAGACTGTAAGTTTCCTTCTCTTTCCATCAGGCTGCGGCCGTAGAGACTTAACAGCAGCCTCGTCTCTAGGAGCCCTCCTCAGCTCGCCTGTTATACAACAGACCTAAGAATAATTCAGGGGGGTGAGGGGAGGAGGAAGGGGATCATAGATCGAGGTAGACAGAGGATGGGGAGATGAAGAAGCAGCGTTTGCTGGCTCTAGCCTCCACCCTTGATGGTCAGCCTCGGGCTCCAGGTACTTCCTTCATCAGGTAAGGAAATTCTCAAAGCTGAATCACCCCTCCCCACAGGTGCCTCCAAGCCTGCCGAGTGGAGGGATCAAAGATTTGGTTTGATTTTTTCATGTGGGGCTGAGGAATGGAGCTCCTCCAGACCTGCCCCGTTCCCCCGTTTTTGGACAGAGTCTACAGGGATTGCAAGACAAACCCCTTCCCCATTCCAACCCAATCCCCTTTCAGAGGGGAACAGTTTATCGAGGCCAGCTTTGTCACCAGTGAACCAGAGAGCCTTGGCTTGACCCTGCAGGCAGACTCGGCACGTTTCCAGACATTTCAGAAGATCTAGCATCTCTGATTCCCATTGGACGAGACACATAAAACAATGAATTGGTTAGTATTGGAGGGGGAAAACCCAACCCTGACGATTCTGGGAGATGGTAGAGGAACAGACGAAGCTGTAACAGGCTGGCATGGGCATCTTTCCCCCTCAGATATATTAGCAGAAACATGGAAGCTGCTGAAGAGGACCAGACTTCTTGAGCCTTCAGGGAAGAGTTTAGTGGCCAGGAGGGGAGGGTCTGGAGATTCCCTTCTCACCCTGCCCAGTGTTCCTGTTTACAGTATTTTCTTACCTCACCTGGCTGGCCCATTGTAAGGGCATCCTGGAGTATTAAGAAAAGTGCTAAGTTGGGAATCAGAATTTGGGTTTGATTGCCCTGGAATAGGGGGTCAATCCAATCTCATTGAACCCCAGTCTCATCATTTATTTGTATGTCTGAGCAAGTCAATTCACCAAAGACTCAGTTTCCTCATTTGTAAAATGAGACAGTTGAGCTAGATCATTTCCAAGGTCCATAAGTCTGTGGTTCCAGTACTCTTCCCTGGGTCTCAGCTGCCTCAGCGGTAAAATAAGGCACTTGGCCTAGATGACCCCTGAGGTACTTTCCAGGTCCAGATCTCTGAGCCTATGATCTCTGAGGGTTAGTTATTGCTGGGACAGAGTATAGGGCATGGACCCCACTCCTCTATTCCAGGTCAATCAGCAGCCCTGGATCTCCTTTAGGACAGCCCACAAAGGCAAAGTATCCTGAAGTCAATCCCCTAGGACTGCCTATGGAATCTGGAAAGGGTGGGCAAAATGATGAAATATACTGGGTCTAGGGAGGAAAGTGACCCCCCCATCTCAGAGCTTCTCAGTCTATTAGTCATCCTCAGCCCCGGCACATATGTGCTGGTCAGAGAGACTCTGCAGCCAACTGGGGGAAAGGAGTCCACAGCCCTAGAGCCATGGCGGAGTAGTGGTGAGGACATTTGCCAGTCACCATGTACATCTTATTCCCAAGCTCCCCCAGCATCCCTGACAACTCCCCTCACTCGGGCAGGATGACTCACCCTATTCTTTCTCCTGCCCTGTTCCCAAGGTTTGGTTTTCCAGGGTAGCTTCTTACAGAGAATCATTAGATCATATATTTAGAGCAGGAAAAGACTTTAAGAAACCATATAATCAAACCCACTGTTTTACAGATGAGGGAAACTAGACATAAGTTAAGTGACTTGCCCAAAGTCACACTGGAGGGAGAGGCTACAAATCCATGTCTGCCAGAAAACTTTCTCTTAAGCTTCATTGCTGTTCAGCACTACCTAGGAGGCAGCATCAGCAATGTACCTGCTTTCAGATCGGGCATGCTCAGCCTAGCATCTCTGGCAGATGCTGCAGGAATAAGAGTGACAGTTTGGGAAGGAAACTGAGGCAGAGGGGAAGGTGCTGGGAATGGAGGACAATTCAAGTTATCTCCCAGCCCTTGGAGGAACTGCCATCTCTGCTTTTCAGGGCACACACTCATACCCCACCCCCACATCATGTATGAACAAATCAGCAGGTGTGTGTCCTCGAAATACACCAGCCACTCCTCGAAGTACGTCTGCTCCGGCTCTCTCTGCCCATCTATTTCCTTCATAGAGAGCTTGCAGGAGAGTCCACAAAAATAGTTATCAGCTAATGAAATAGTACTATTAGGCGAAGAGTAACTGAATATATACAAATTGGTCCATAGCTCCTAATCTATTCCAGACATTAAAAATTAAAATCCAATCACAGCAATTATTGTCAAATCAGACCGCCACCACTTATAGCAATCAACGAGGGGGTGAGATTATGTAACCTAATTTCTGCATCTTCAACGCAAGGAGAAGAGGCAGGCATTCCAACACCTTTCTGGGGCTCCAGGAGACTGGGAGGCTGGCTGTCCCTGGGGGTTTGCCTCTTGTAATGAGTCCCCAGAATGTCTAAAGATGTCTAAAGTCCCAGCAGTTCATGTCACTGTCACCCCATGAGGTCAGTAGGGCTGAAAATTAGACCAATCTGCCTGATCAGACCAAGAATGAGCCAGACAGATCTAAACAACAGCTCTAAATAATGCCTTCCCCTTGGCTACAGCACCCCCCTCCCCCCGCCCATCATTCCTTCCCATTGTCCTCTCCCCTAGTTGCTTGCTAGTTCAAGGGGATGGGGGAGGGAGTTGTGAGGGGGTGGGGCTGTGGGGTTACCGCTAATAAGGAGCTTAAGCATGAAACTGAGATTCACAAGCACCCAGGGGACAGGGCCCCAGGCTGAAGGGGAGAAAGCTCTATTCACAGACATGGTGCCAACACTCTGCTACTGAGAGAGGCCTTTCCTCTACTCAGTGAGGCTTCTAGTAACCCCAGTCATCACAGAGATTTCCAGGATGCTCTCTGTCATGTAAAGGTTAACAAATACCTTACCCCTTCCTGGTGACATCATAGCACTTACTGGACCCAAATTGTGTGTGTGTGCGTGTGTGTATGGGAGAGAGACAGAGACAAGAGAGTGTCCCAGAGAGACAGAGAGACAGACAAATAGAGACAGAGGAACAGGAAGAGAGAGAAAAAGAGAGAAAGAAGAGCCAGAAGCAGCCAGCCAGCTGGTCATAGCCTTAGAGAGTCAGGAAGAACTGAGTTTGAATCTTACCTCTATCATTTATTAGCTCTGTGATAATAATGAATACCTGTAAAATCTACCCAGGAAGGTATCTGGGTGCAGTGCAGAAGGGGCTAGACTTGTTATCTGGAAGGCTGGGTTTGAATCCTATCTCAGACAACTGTGAGTTCTGTGACCCTGGACAATTCACTTAGGTTCAGTTTCTTCATCTGCAAAATAAAGTGTGTGTGTGTGTGTGTGTGTGTGTGTGTGTGTGTGTGTGTGTGCATGTGCAGATATGTGCATGTGTGTTCATGTGTATATGCGTGTGTGTGTGCACGGGGTGGGGGGACATGACTTGATGCCCTCTAAGGTGCCTTCCAGAGCTAAAACTCTGCTCCCATCCATGTTCCTAGGGCTGCTGTGAGTCTCCAGCAAGGTAATGCATGTAAAGAATTTGCAGACTTTAAGTAGCCATATAAATGTCAGTTTTTCTAGCCTAAGCTCCAAAGTGAATTCATACTGTGACCTTGGGTCAGTCATTTCTTTTTCTCTTTTGTACAATGAGAGAATTTGATTTCATGGTCACAGGTTTATAGGAACTAAAGCTGAGACCGACCCTAGAAGCCCATCACTCTACAGATGAGGAAACAGGCCCAAGTCGATTAAGTGATCTGAGCATGCAAGGTCATATGGGGCATTAGCTTGGACTTAGATGTGGGGTTTGACCTCAGGTCCTCTGATTGCTAAGTGTTTCTACATCTCCTAGTATCCCTCCTACTTTAATATGCTATGAATTAAAATCCCCTTTAATGCAGAGGATGAAAAGAGTGCCCTGGGCTTGGAGTTCATGAATCTGAGTTCAAATCATAAGCCTGCTTCTTATTCCTGATGTGACTTTGGGCAGGGGTCTTCCCCTCTCTGCACCTCTGTTTCCTCATCTGTGAAGTAAAGGGCTTAGACTCAGTGACCTCTTTGCACCCTTCCATCTCCAAGTCCACAACCACATCTTATCTATCTATCTATCTATCTATCTATCTATCTATCTATCTACCTATCCATCTATCTATTGACCTATCAATACACCCACCCACCCACCCATCCATCCATCCATCCAGTCTCTATTTTAGGCACTGGACCTGGGATAAGGAAGACCTGGATTCTGCTTTAGATACTTACAAGTTTTGGG
The DNA here is from genome assembly GCA_011680675.1 of Gymnobelideus leadbeateri. Classification (NCBI taxonomy): domain Eukaryota; kingdom Metazoa; phylum Chordata; class Mammalia; order Diprotodontia; family Petauridae; genus Gymnobelideus; species Gymnobelideus leadbeateri. The sequence goes on along the minus strand of WOXC01004895.1, from coordinate 799,190 downwards.
ACCCAATACAAATCACTCTCTGTGCCTCAGCTACCTCATATGTGAGTGGGGACAGTAACAGAGCCCAATTATCAGGGCCACCCCAAAGTCACAGATGGGACCCAATCTGCATTGGTGGATGGAAGACCCACATTGATAAAAGCTTTAAGTGTCAGAGTCAGAGACTTTCCCCAGCTGCTGATGAGAGGTTGTGTGATGTAGAGGGAAAGGTCTCATGATGCTCAGTCACCAGCAGAGCTGTGGCTCAAGCACAGATGGTACAGTGTTCAGAGCCCTGGCTCTGGATTCAGATAGACCTGGGGTCAGATCCTTCTTCCGATCCTTACTATCTCTATGACCTTGGGCAAATCACTTTATCACCGTGGTCCTCAGTCTCCTTATCTATAAAATGGGGAAATTGGACCAGAGGTCTCTGGGGTCTCTTCCAGCTCTAAATCTAGGATCCTGTGATTTCCAAATCATGAACAAAAATATTGACAACTGGCTATTGCTGATGTGGAATGAGAGTGTGTGGAGATGTGTGAATTCTGAGGAGTTGTGATGTCTGAAAAAAGAAGCCTCTCTTTCCTTTCCTTCCCGATTCTCCTCCATCTGAGGAGGGTGAAATCTTAGCATGATTTCCCCTGTACTGAACTGTCTTACCTGCCAGGTGACCACAGCTTTAAGGAGACTATGACACCTTCCCCATGACTCCTGAAGCCAGGCAGACCTGAAGCCAGGGAGCAGGGCCCTGAAGCTCCCTCTGCCCCCTGGGCTGGCTGAAGTCAGACTACCCAAGATTGTACTAGCCTGCCCCACCTGTCTCCAGCCACACTCCCCGTAGGTGCCTTGGAGCCTCTTAAATCCAGAGGAAGGGTTCTGCCTTCTCTTCCCACAATGCTTCTTCTGCAGGCTGGGCAGAAACAGAGGCCCGTGCTGTGGGATCTAGTCAAGGCCAACTATGCTTCCAAACCAACCCATCCAAGACAGGGGACAGTTCTCCAGAATGTCCCTCTCCTCAGGCTTAACATCCTGGTGATGGCTGTCTGCAAATGGGTCCCAGAGTGCCCCTAAAAGGGAGAGCATCTATCTGGGAGTAGGGGAGGGCAGCCAAGAAGAAGGAGTACTAGATTTGGAGTCAGAGGACCCAGGTTCAAACTCTGACTACCATTGACTGTTTCTATTTGTCTAACTTAACCTCTCTGGGCCTCAGTTTCCTCACCTGTAAAATGAAGGAGTGGGACTCAAATGACCTCAAGGGTCCCTTCCAGCTCCAGAACAAAGATCCTTTGACCTATATCTGCTAGTCAAGTAGGGATTTCAGGGAGTTTGGCTGACAGTGCAAAGACTACCAGCTCTGGTGAAAAGACTGGTTAGTGCCAGAAATGGGGGTGTAAAGGCCCAAAGCAATGAGGTGAAAAGATCAAGAAGCCAGGTATGACTCGGGCTCAGGCACAGGCAGGTAAGTCTGAAAAGTCCCTACTTTAAATCATTCCACTTGGGCCAATGGAAACCTTTCCTGTTACTCATCCAGGAGAGACATGGTGACCTTTGACCCCAGGGCTGCCCCCGAATGTAAGCAGAGCAGACACCTGCCTTGAGTGTGTGATTAAAATACCAAATGTTAACCCCATCCCCTGGATTCCTCTCTTCCACCAGCCTGCTGCAGTGCCTACCATTTGAGATCTCCCTTGGGTTAAGGTATTATGTCTCCAGAAGGTTCCTGTTGGATTTCATTCATCCAATAAAACTTGACTGAGGCCCTACTCTTTGCAAAACCTTGAGTTAAACCCCCCACCCCCACCCTCCAGAGACACAGGGATGATTCCGAGACAGTTCCTGGATTCCCCTAGTCTAGAGGCCAGTGAGGAAGATGGAGACCATTGGCTACAAAATGTGTCAAAGGCCATAAAAAAGGCAGAAGGGGGCGAAGAAACCTTTGGATTGTTCAAAGGAGGGAGAGATTTTTTTCCCTCCAATGAGAGAATCAAGGAAGACTTCATGAAAGAGGAGGTAACATTCTTGCTGCCAGAGCAAGTATGTCATCTGGAAGGGCTAACATAGTAACAGAAAGAGTAACATTAGCACGCCCACACAATTAGTTTATCAATGAACTGTCACTAAGCAGCCACATCTTTGAGGAACGGGGATACAAGATGGTTAAGGGCTGCTCTGGATGGGAGAGAGGATCATCCTCCTAGAGAGAAGGGAGAGAAGGCAGGAGTCCTGAGCATAGGCTTCCTCCCGGGGAGGCGAGCCAGCCGGCAGAGCAAGAGGGGGCCAGGCTCAAAAGAGCAATTTGACCTTGGACAGGATGCTTCTCTCCCAGACTCAGTTTCCTCTCTTATAAATGAAGGGCTGGCCTTGTTGACCCAAAGTCTCTTTCTGCTCTACAATTCATTACCAAGGGTCATTCCAACACTGCTTTTCTGTAATTTGGGGAATAAAGGAAACCTCATTGAATCAGGAAGGCAAAGAGCTGGAGAACCAAGGAGACCTAGGGAGATCACGAAAGCCTGTCTTCCTGCTTTTATGAACACAATACCCCTTTCTTCTCCATTAAGGTCTCTAGAGAATGAAGCCATTGCTTCTCTTAGGGGCATATGGTGACAGTGACCAGAGACACCAGACTCTTGCCAGCCAGGGATGGGCTCCAGAACGTGGTTGCTTCCTCAGTTGGGACCCTGCTATGTAATAAGAATGGGAGTTCAGAATAGCTTGGGAGGGGAGATGTGCTCCTTTCCGGTTGCCTCTCCCACCCAGACTTCCCCCTGCCTGGTTAAAGACAGGCTTTCTGCCAGCCTTAGCTATCTGCAGGTGCTAATGCTGCACAGATGTGCTCTTCGGGGCTGCTGCAACATACCTGTGCATCTTTACATGCTGCTCTAGCCAACTCCGAGAGCTGGCATGCCACCCCCATGCCACACCATCCTAGATGTGCCATTCTGCCTCAGCTGGCAACAGGTCTCTCTGGCTGTTGCTGGTGCCTCATTGGGAGAGCTGGCAGAGGTCTAGAGCAGCTAAGCTCAGGGCTGCCCCCTCAGTCACTGGGGGGGGGGGGTCACCAAACAGAAGAGCAAGGTCAAAGGCTCCTTTCAGCTTGCATCTGGCCAGGGTTCTGGGAAGCCCCTTCTCAGAGCTGCAGCTTTTCTGGGGCAATCACCGCCGGAGTACCCACCTCTGGGAAACTTTTACCAACCGCACCTAGCCAAATACTGCAGTACCAGACCCTCGGTACTCTCCAGGAAGCTCTACAGCAACATCTTTTGCCTACACCCATCCAAACCCAGATGATGGCATCTCCCGGGTTGTCTCTGCCCACCCCCACCAAAACATCTGGATGGGAGTCTCACTTCTTTACTAGAGATTTCTAATGTCCATAATTAATAAAACATATCCCCTTGGAGATAAGACACCTTTGAAAAGCTCCAACCGTGAAAGTGTGAGCCCTCTATATGCCTCCTGGCTGGAAGCTGGGGAGAATCAGAGACAGTCTGACCACTCAACTGGCCGGGCACACGCCATCCACACACACATCCACACATGCACACACATGTATGCACACACATGCAGAGATTTGGCACTGAATCCTGATAGAACAGCTTCCCCCCAGGCTGATAAAGAAACAAGGGGACCCAGAACCTGCCCCAGGAGGGAGAGAAATTCCCAATCCACCTACTGTGCTTCTGAGGCTGGCTTCCCACATCCATTGTCTTCTGGAGATAAGAGTTGGTTTGTGGGTGGGTTTCTCCCTCTCTGCTCTTCTCTGCTCTCTTGTGCTCCGGGCTTGCGCTCTCTCCTCTCTCTCCCTCTCTAGCTTTCTCCCTCGTTCAGCATCCTGCCCTGCTCCCGTCGGGGGCCACCTGCCCCACTGCCTAGAGGGTGCAGCGGCTCCCCGATGCAGCCGCCACTGCCGCTGCCGCCGCCGCAGCGGAATGTAGCTAGTTTAAATTTCATCCCATTTATAAGCTGAGCCACTAAGGAATCACTGTCAATTTTCCTCTCCCCCTCCACACCTCCCTTCCTCACTGAAGACCTGAGACTAGGCGATCGAGCAGAACGGAGAGCATCCTAGGGATGGGAACACACAGGGAAGGCAGGGTTTGATCTAAATTACTTTTTGCTCCAACGATTAACCCTTCCCCATCCTCCTGAGTACGAGAAATCAATCTCTTTCTCCTTTCCTCTTCTTCCTCTTTCTCGTGCCCAGAGATGCAATTTGCTGGTCCTTGCTGTGCCTCCCTTCCTTCCCCCCTTTTATCTTTAAAATCCCCAGGGCAGAATCCATGCTGGGCGGGGGGAGAGGGAGAGAAATAAAACAAAGATTCATCTTTAATAATTGCCCCCATATTTGGTTCTCTTTGCTCACTGCTAAATGAGAGATGATGGGAAAGGATACTTACTGGGAAAAGGACTATGCCTCCTTGCTCTTTCCTCATCCCCCCACAGTGCCTAGCTCTGTGCTGCGTGTATAACAGGAGTTTAATGAATGCTTGATGAGTGGACACAAGCATTCACCATCCTTGGGGGGAGGGGAAGATGTTGCCACCCTGTGCCTTTCCCAGGCAGCTGAGTGGCCTCATTAAGGTTTGCAACAGCCAAGCCTCTTAATTAACACAGCTCTGCATTCTGTGCCATCCATGAGACCAAGTGAGACATAGTAGTCAATCAGGGCTGGGTGGGATGATACAGGAGAAGGAGGAGGGGGTGAAGCTGGTGCTCGAGTTGCTGTCAGTAACCATGCCACCCTCTAGTCCTGCAAAGCGGCAGGCAGGAGATGCTGCAGGCACAGACCCAGCCCCCTCCAAGCACGTGAATTCCCTAAGTCTCCCCACTCACACACACCCAGGCACACACAAAGGGGACTGGGGTGAGAGACAAGGGCCCCCCCTCCCATCTCCTAAGGAGACCATGGCTTCCAGGGGTGAGACAAATACGCGCAGACAGCCTCCCCGTGGTCCTCTGCTCCAACTCTCCTCTGTTCATTGTGTCCACTGGCAGGCATTTCTAGAGATGCCCAAGGCAACGTTATTAGGCAAAAGCTGCCGGGAGAGCATGGCAGTGTTTATCTGGCCAACGAAACAGTCCCAGAGGAGCTGTGAGATGTCACAAATGGCCCCCTTCTTTCTGTTGGTGAGAAGCATGCTGTCCCCATCAGCCGGTCACCCCAGCTCCCACTGCACCCCGGTCTGAACCAGCAACTCATCCCTGCCATCAGCCATTGGAATACACAGGTTAGCACATGCAGGCTGGAACATAGCTGGATGAGAAGCTGGGCCTTGAGGGTGACGGGAAACAGGTCAAGGGGAACAGCCTGGCCAGATTTTTCACTCTGGGAAGGGAGCCCAGGTTGTCTGTTTGCTGCAGATCCTGCCTGGAAAAATAGAACTTGACACAATTCTCAGTACACCACCTTTTCTCCACTTGAACCTTAGTTGAAGGTGCCAGGGTGCTGTCCCTAGGTCCTCAAATGAAGAGGGCTCACTGTGAGTGTCTGCTAGGAGAGGGGTAGGTAGAGGAGGCCACTCCTTCCCACTCACTTCCTATCAGAGCTGGGGAACCTGTGTCCTCAAGGCCACATGTGACCCTCTAGCTCCTCAAGTGAGACCCTTTGACTGAATCCAAATCTCACAGAACAAATCCCCTTAATAAAAGGCTTTGTTCTGTAAAACTTGGATTCGCTCAAAAGGCTGCACCCGGACCTAGAAGGCTACAGGTGGTTTCAAGGCCATAGGTTCTCCACACCTGTACCGGATCATTCCCCCGAGGCAGCCATACCAGGAGTTACTGCACACACATACCCTATGTGAAGAAGACCAGGGAATGCCCAAGGCCTCAGGAAAATCCAACCCCCTCTTTTGACTCCTTACAGGCATCCCATCATCCATTACTTTGGGGCAGGAAAAATGGGTTTCCATGATGAAGCAACCATATTTCATCACCTAGAAAACAGTGTTAAAACCAGGTGTGTGTGTGTGTGGGGGGGGGTTGGTTTGGGACAGAAAGGAGCAGAGATCACTGAAAGCTCTACACCTTTCCTAAAATTCAATCCAACCCGCCCCCCTCCTCTTCAATCTAAGGCCCTGACAATCATCCCTCTGCTGCATCAGCCCAAGTTAGTGGTGGGTTAACTCAATACATTACCCATCCAGTTACCTGCCACAGTCTGAGCAGTAGGCATTCTTCATGAAATAGTGTGGTGCATTAGATGGTGCATTGGATGGTGCACTGGCCCTGGAGTCAGAAGCTGGTCAGTCATTCAATTGTGTCCAACTCTTCCTGAACCCATGGACAATGGTACACTAAACCCTTCTATCATCCACTGTCACCCAAAGTCTGTCCAAGCTCACGTTCATTGCATCTGCGACACTATCTATCCATCTCATCCTCTGCCCTCCCCTTCTTCTTTTGCCCTCAATCTTTCCTACCATCAGGATCTCTTCCAGAGAGTCCCATCTTCCCATTATGTGGCCAAAGTATTTGAGCTTCAACTTCAGTATATTACCTTCCAGTGAATAGTCTGAATTAATTTCTTTAAGTATTGACTCATTTGATCTCCTTGCTGTCCTAGGGCCTCTCAGAAGCCTCCTGCAGTATAGTATGAATATGTCAATTCGGTGGTGCTCAACTTTCCTTGTAGTTCAACTCTTACAGCCATATATTGCTACCGGGGAAACCATTGCTTTGACTATAAGGACTGTTGTCGGCAAAATGATGTCTTTGCTTTTTAGTGTGCTGTCCAGATTTGCCCTAGCTTTCCTTCCAAGGAGCAAGCATCTTTTAATTTCATGACTGCAGTGATCTTTGAGTCGAAGAGTATAAAATTTGACACTGATCCCATTTCATCTCCCTCTATTTGCCAGGAAGTTATGGGACCAGTTGCCAAGATCTTAGTGGGGTTTTTTATGTTAAGCTTCAAGCCAATTTTTCATATTTTCCTCTTTCACTCTCATCAAGAGGCTTCTTAATTCCAAACAGAGATTAAAAATTACTTGCCCAGGGTCACACAGCTAACAAGTGGGGTTGGAGTCAAGAAGACCTGAGTTCAAATCCATTCCCACTTGCTGGCTGTGTGACCCTAGGCAAGTCACTTTTAATTTCTGTTTACCTTGGTTTCTACAATTGTAAAATGGGTTTAATAATAACACATGCCTTGAAGAGTTGTGAGGGTCAAACAAGAAAACATTTGCAAAGTGCTTAGCACAGTGTCTATTACATAGTGGCCACTTCATCCACTTTATTTTCCTTGTGTGAATAGTTAGATTGATGTCTTTCAAGTACCTGTTGACCTCACCAAAAACCTCAAGGGTTTGGTGTAATTGGCACAATGGATTCTGCAGACAGGAGCAAAGGTCCAGATGCCACAAAGAATAGCAGAAAGTCATAATGGGTGGAAGAAAGTGACCACATGCTACTGGCAATGACTTGTACACAAAATGTGGTACAAAAAACACTCTCAAAGACATGGGTGCAAGACTCACAGTTCCCTGTATGCGATTTTGCATCTCCTTTCTCTGTGCTGTTGTTCAATCTGTCCCCCATACCAGGGATGCTCTCCCTCCTTATTTATACTTCATGAAATTCCTGCCTGCCTGTCTGCCTGCCCTACTAAACTGCCAAGCATTCAAAGTCTGTTTCAGAGAGCACAATTCCTATGGACTGGCCTCATTGTTCAAATGCGAAATGTATGCTTGACAAAAAAGACTATTTTATGGAGAACTCACACAGGGCAAGTGTTCACATGGTGGTCAGAAGAAGGGATACAGTGTCACTCTCAAGGTCTCTCTTAAGAACTTTGGAATTTATTGTGTGACAGGGAAGACACTGGCACAGGACTACTCAGTGTGGCATGCCCACATCAGAGAAGGTGTTGTGATCTATGAGAAAGCAGAATTGAAACAGCTCAGAGGAAACACAAAATGCGCAAATTTAGAGAACCCACCCCAAATGTTCATAGGGACTATTTGTGCCCGACCTGTGATAGAGCATTCCGAGCTCGTATTGGTCTGATTGGCCACAGGCAGACACAATGAAACTTGACTGTAGCATAGTGATGTCACTTCTTCAAGAATGAAGGACAGCAACCATCCTTCCTTCAAAGTACAAATTACAACCCCCGCCACCAGCAGCTAGCATTTATACAGTACTTTAAGGTTTACAATGTGCTTTACCTACATTAAGGGCAGTTAGGTGGTGAGGTAGATGGAGTGCTAGGCTTAGAGTCAAGAGGACCTGAGTTCAAATTCAGCCACAAATACTTCCTAGCTGTGTGACCCTGGGCAAGTCACTTCACCCTGTTTGCCTCAGTTTCCCCATCTGTAAAATGAACTGGAGAAGTAAATGGCAAACTGCTCCAGCATCTCTGCTGAGAAAAATCCCAAACAGGGTCATGGAGAGTCGGAAACAACCCAAACACATACATTATCTCATCTGATTCTCACAACAACTCTGGGAGGTAGGTGCCATTCATATTCCCATTTTATAGAGGGTAACTGACTTGCCCACAATCACACAGTCAGTAAATGCCTGAGGTCAGATCTGAACCCAGCTCTTCCTGACTGCAGAGCCCACCATTCTATCCACTGCACCAAGCATTGCCTCCCCCATGAGATCTTTCCCGTTGTTGGAGCCCCTCTCCAAATGACTTTGTATTGATTTCTCTATGTAATTATTGCTTTCCCTGATAGAATGTAAGCTGCTTGGGGACAAGGGGACAGTCTCTGAGCTGTGTCTCTGTATGCCCGGTGCCTGGCACAGAGAGTGGGTAGGACTTTCTCAGAGGATATTCAGAAAGGCAACAGGTTGTGGTCTGTATCTGTGAAGGGTATATTCACAAGGTCATCCCCTAAAGCAGAACAACAACAAATCAAAGTTAAAGTGAGTTCTCTGTGGGAGAGAAGAAAAGTCTTATCTCTGAAGTCTAAGGATCTGAGTTCAAATCCCATCTCTCACACTGTTTGTGTGACCATTGAATGCTTCCCCCATGGGACTTTGGATAAATGCCTTAAGCTCAGTGGGCCTCAGTTTCCTCATCTGTAACATGAGGAGGTTGGATTACATTACTTTGGAAATCTCTTCTAGCTCTGGAGCTTTCCTCCCATGATGGTATTAAGATGGGAGCATTGCCTGAGAGGACTCTGGCTGCTTATCTGCCCTGACTATCTTATCAGATTAATTTTTCAGCCAGGGCAGAGATCAGGGCCTTGAGGGAATGGGCAATAAGATAGGTCAGTTTTGATTGGCAAGGGAGAGAAAAAGGTTTAGAGTCCAGGGCCAGAACAGTGCCCTGGGCAGCCAAGAGCTTCTAGGGAGGGGGGTCAGACTCAGAGACATTCTGCTGAACTGTGTCCCTCTCTCTATACCACAATCAGCCCAAAAGGTCTCTCTGTGCACTCACCACCCCCTGCCAACATGCCCTGTGCTCTCCTGCCTTGGCTCAGGCTGCCCCTGATGACTGGCACAGAGTCCTCCTCCCTTCTTCTCCTGCTAACTTCCTACCCAGATTTAGAAACTCAGACTAAAAGTCCACCTTCTCCAGGGAGGTGGCCAGTGATGACCTCACTCCTTGAACCTCACCTGGCATTTTACATCTTTCTGAAGCACTTAACACTGAGTATGTTAAACATCAGTGTTTGTATCTTAGCCCCATACTAGGCTGTGAACTCCAGTGAAGGAGGCACCCACTCCTTCCCCAAGTATCCCATTCCTTATCAACATCATGGTGTTGTGAAATGACATCCACAAGGGCAAAAATTTCTATCTTCCACAGCTGAAGAGCTCAACACATAATACAATACAATAAATATTTATTAAATTCCCACTAAGTTCCACTGGGGATACAAATAAGAAAAAAGATAGTCCCTGCCCTCAAGGATCTTGCAATCTAATGGGAGAAAGAGAAGATACCTGAATTGGGGGCATGATTATGGTGGAGTTGAAACCAACTAGAGCAGCTGGTGGGAAATGGAAGTTAGCTGAGCTTCTGACTGTTCTTGAAATGGTACTTAGGGAGGAATTTTTCCATTTGTCCTCCAGTCCTGCAATCAGAGAGATAGAGTCAATTGAATCTCTCAATGAGGTGGGAGTACCAAATCACTGAGCTCCACGATGATGAGTTTCCTGGTGATGAGGTTTTCTTGGGGATGTGGAGGGGGAAGGATGTGATGATGATGGGATCAAAACCAAGAGGTGCAGGTGCTGGGAGTTAGGCAGTAAGCATTGTATGAATGTTGGTTTAAGAACTGAAGTATCACAGAAATTAAGAGTTGGGAGGTACTTTGGTGACCATCTAGTCCAACCCATACCAGAAAAAGAAATCCACATTCTGAAACACCTGAGCCTCTGCTTGAGGATTTTCAGTGAGGAGACACTCACACCTTCCCCAAACAGCCCATTCCACATCAACATCAAGGTTCTGTGGAATGACATCCAGCCTAGACTGCCTTCTTTGTAACTCTCCCCACCTCCCCCATCAATTGCTTCTCATTCTGCTCTCTGAGTCCAAACAGAACAAATTTAATCTCCTTTCCACACAAGAGTCCCTCAAATAATTAATAAGAGCAATCCTTTGGCCCCCAAGTCCTTAGGTCTTTCAACTCTCTCATATGGCATGAATTTAAAGTCCTTCACCATCCCAGTTGCTCTTTGCTGGATACTTGTCACTTCATTAATTTCCTCCCTAAACTCTGCCCTGTCCCCCTCCCCATAATTCAGCACAGTGCTCCAGATGTGAATGGACCAGGGTAGAAGATATATGGCCTGTCTCCTAGTACACAGCACAACACGGTGGGCATTATCATCAGCTCTCAAACCCACTCCTCTTTGCTAGCAGCCATCCAGGCACAGATCTGAGGCTGCCTAGCCAATCCCACAGTAGGCTTGGTGAAAACCCTCTTTGGCAACTGTCCGCCCCGGTGGTGGAACTGCAACAATTTCCCAGTTTCTTGGAGAGTTTGACACAGTGCCCCGAATCCTTCCCTCAGCATATCTCCTCTCCAGTCCCATTTGGAGACGAGTGTGTGAGCTCAGGAAGGCTTCCTTCCGTTTGGCTCTGACTGGGGTCTGTTATGACAGCCTCGAATGGCAAATTTGCTTTTGTCAAAGGAAATGTTCATAACTCCAGGGTTCCCTCGCATTCTCCTCTCCCTTCTCACCATTTCTTTTCCAAGGCTATCAGCCATAAGGAGGAGAAGGCATCATATCCTGATCACCAAACAGAAGGGGCTGAGGAACATGCGTAGACCTCCACTATCCTCCCTGTACTCCCAGAGCACAGATTATCAAAATGAAAGCAATCTCCATCCAGACCAAGGCCATCTAGCCAGGCACTCAGAATCTCCCAGGAGCCCACTCTGGTAACCCCCAACAGGAAATTATCACTATTTGCATTCTACCTGCCCAGCCTTTAGAGTGCCCTTTGACCCTGACTATTCACCCCTCTGGTCTGGGTTTTCCTAGATGATTTTTCTAGGGGTCTTTTTTAAAGGTTTAATGGAATTGTAGAAAGAATACAAGACTTCGGCTCTGGGGAGCCCTCTAGGCACAGGCAAAAAGAGTTCCAAATCATTTGGGAAGGGGTTTTCTATCTAATCCTAACTCACCCTTCCTCAAAGGTAATTAATTATAACTTAATTTTATGGGTATTTGTGAGGATCAAGTGAAATAATCATTGTAAAATGCTTTGCACAGTGACTAACACATAATAAGCACTACCTATTTATTATTATTAATTATCTCAGGGACAAAGGATGGAACTTATATTACTTTCAGAGACATAAAGAATTAGATCATTGAAAAGAGGCTGTCTCAAACTCAGCTTCACTGAAATAACCTAGTTTTGTACCAGGTAGAAAAGTGGGGATTCTGGGTACAAAATATTGTATATCCTTCCAGAAGAGGACATTTTGTCAATAGCTCTGGCTTAATAGTTTTTCGGAGCAGCTAGGTGGCAACATAGTGAATAGAATGCCAGGCCTGGAGTCAGAAAGAGCTGAGTTCAAATCCAACCTCAGATACTTACTATGTGACCCTGAGACAATCACTTTACCCTGTTTGCCTCAGTTTCCTCATCTGTAAAATATACTGGAGAAGGAAATTGCTAGCCATTCTATTATCTTTGCCAAGAAAACCCCAAATGGGGCCACGAAGAGTGAGATACAATGGAAAAAAAACAAATAGTTTTTTTTTCTTTCTTATCAAGGATGATTCTTTAGTGATTAGCGAGAACATATATACATATATTTATATATAGACATATACATACATGTGTGCATGTATTATACATGTGTGTATATATGTATCTAGATACATATAGATATATATATGCAGAGAGAGAGCACAGTAACAACTGGTTGGAAGGGGGATGAAGGTATGCTTCCTGTAGGAGGTGGTATCTGAGATAAGCCTTAAAGGGAACTAGGGATTGGAAGGTGTGAAGACAGAGAAAGTAAGTGAGAATAATGGAGGGGGAAAGAGAGGGAAAAGAAAGACAAGAGGGAAAATGGAAATAGAAAGGAAGAAGAAACACAGAGCAACATGCCAGAGATCTGGGTTTGTTCTGGAATGTATAAGAAGTCACTGACCCACGCTTACATGCAAATTGGAAACCATGAAAGAATTTATGTTCCAAGACAAATTTGCTAAGAATAGCAGACCTGGTGGTAGCATTTAGGGACTTATCATGGGAACTGAATTCAGTATAACCAGGGAAAAAACAGCTAACTCCTCAGGGAAGGGGAAGATGCAGGGCAGAGGGCAATGCTTCCTTTTGGCTATTGAGAAGTTGGTGATTTGTGCCCCCATTTATGATTAGCAGAAGGCACAGTTCCCTGGCCCAGGGAGCAGCATGTGGTCCTTACTACCAAAAGAGAGAAGGGGGTCCTGACAACCAAAGAAAGGCTGAGGCCAGAGGCCAGGTGTGGGTGAGGAAAGTGACCCCTGGACCATGCCCCTCTTGACACAGCACCAGGCATGGGGAGTAGAGGAAGAATGGGTAGGAGGGCTAAGATCTTTCTCTTTTCCCAGAGTTCTAACTCTGCCCATCAGAGACTGTGTGGCTCAGCATAAGTTGATCTTTTCAGGAAGATCCAAGTTAAAATCCTACCTCTAACACTTATTATAAATATAACCATGGGAAGGGGTTTACAACCTCTCTGAGCCTCAGTTTCCTTATCTGTAAAATGGAGCTAAAATAACTTTAGTACCTCATAGTGGCGTTTCATCATTAGAGATGGAACTATAATAATAATACTAATATTGGTGGCACAGTGGATAGAGTACCTGACATGGTGTCAAGAGAACCTGAGTTCAAATCCAGACTCAGATACTTGCTAGCTGTGTCACCCTGGTCAAGTCACCTAACCCTATTTGCCTCAATCTATTCATCTGTAAAATGAGCTGGAGAAGGAAATGGCAAACCACTCTGATATCTTTGCCAAGAAAATCCCAAATGGGGTCACAAAGAGCTAGACACAACAAAAAAGTGGCTGAATGATAATAATATAATGGATAGCACTGACTTGCTTTAAAGCTAACAAACTGTTTTATAAATATTTCTTCCTTTGATCTTCACAACAACCGTGGGATGAGGTGCTATGATTATCCCTATTTTACAGATGAGGAAACTAAGGCAGACAGATAAAGGTTAAGGGTCTTGCCCAGGGTCACATAGCTAGTAAGCATCTAAGGACAGATTTGAACTCAGAAATGTGAAAGCATCTTTCTTTGCCTTTTTGAGAAAAGGTCAAGAGATCCTAGGACTTAGAGCTAAGAAGGAGTCTTAGAAACCATTTAAATCAACAACTTCATTTTACAGAGAGAAAAACTGAGGTCCACATCAGGACCAGGGCTCACAGGCTTATAGCTGGACAGGACCTCTGAGCCTACTTAGTTCACCTTTCTCATTTAACAGATCAGGAAATTGAGGCCCATGGAGGTTAAGTTTATAGTATCAGAAATTTAGAGTTGGAGGAGACCCCATAGGCCATCTAGTCCAATTCCTTTATTTTACAAATGAGGAAACTGAGGCCCAGAGATATTAAATGACTCAACAAACACCCACAGGTGACAAAAAAGGCCTTTGGAATCAGATCTTTAGACTCCAAATCTAGGGTTTTTTCAACAGTGCCACAAAACCCTCTAAGATTGTACAGCTTGATTTTATTTCCTGTCTTGTCTTGCTTGCTACTGTTCCCTATGGGGTTTCCCTTCTTTCTCTGATGTAATCACAAACTTCCTGAGGGTAGAATTGTCTCTCATGCCTCCTCATCACCAACAGCACTTAGTAACTGTTCTGGAAACAGTGATGATGTCCTAGGGTGCTCAGTTCTCTGGAGGAGAGACTTCTAGAATCTGATTCTAGATTCCTAATATGGTTCTCTACTCATAAGGCCCCAGTCTGGCTCTAATCACCAGGAGAAGGCCCTGCAGCAGAGTGTCTTTCCACTATGTGTTCCCTGTAGGGAGTAGATGTCAGGTGCTTCTGAAAATATAATTTGTGCCTATTGAAATCAAAATGGAGACAGGAAGAAAGACAAAAAGAAGTAGGGAGGGAATAACAGAAAAATAATGCAAGAGGCAAAGAGTGACAGAGAGAAAGAAACTGTGGAAGAGAGAAATGAGATGTATAGAAACAGAAAGATGAAAGGAAGAGACAGAGAAAAGAAAGAAAGATTAGGAGAGAAAGAAAGAGACAGAAACACCAAAAAAAGAACAGGGAGAGATAAATAGGGAGGAAAAAAGAGAGGAAGAGGCAGAGATAGGAAGGCACAAGAACAAAGATGAAGAAAAGAGAAAGAACCAGAGAGAGAATAAAAATGGAGGAAGAGAAAAGGAAGAGATAGAAACAGAGAGAGAGGAAGACAAAAAGAAAGGAATATATGGAAGAGATTGAGGGGAAAAAAAGACAGAGCTGGAGCCAAATCAATACATTTCATTGGGTAAATGTGCAATTCTCAACTGGCTAATTTTAGAAAGTGTGTTTTTCACTAGCATCTGGTCTTAAGACGTCCTGTTCTTGAATATAACACTAGTAAAGGACCCAAGATGAAATAGCCTATTCTTACTCCATTTCTCACCCACTTTGTGAGATTCTGGATAGGAGACCTCAGGTCTAATGTAGAGATGTGGGGGTACTGGATGTTACCACCCTGAACCTTGACCTCCAAAAACAGAGGAGGCGCTAGACAAAAAAGCAGGCCTCCACATTAGTCATCAGTGCCCAGAAGGGCCTTAGACTACACAGGAATGGGGAAAGGACCAGAATTTCAGTCATCATCCTGTCCCACCTGTGGGCCATGTTAGACTTCATGGTGGCTGCTTGATTCTCTGGGGCTACCCTTTGGGATCATCCTAGGTTTGGCTACTGAAGTCAACATATTCTCTTGTGAGGAAAGGGTGTGGGCTGATTTTTCTGAGGCTGAGCAGATGAGGCAGAGTGGTGGTTGTTGCTTACAGATGGAGACACCAGCCTCAACCAAACCAGGTGGCCCAAGAAAAGTCTATCTCAGAAAAAGCAAAACTTCAGCCTGGTCAATTTAATTAATTTTTAAGGAGCATCAACTAAGTGTCTAATGCATGCTAATTGCTGGAGAAACAATGACAAGAATGAAATGCTCCTCACTGCCAAAGAATCTGCTTTCTATTAGGGAGAAGGGAAACAATATGAACACAAGGAAGTAAATATAAACTTTATATTTAACCAAAATATAAACTTTATATTTAACCAAAACTTTATATAACCAAAATGGATACAAAATAATTTGATGGGGGGGATCACTAGTACAAAGGCACATTAGGAAAGGCTCTTGAAGGAGGCGGCATTTGGCCTGAATCTTGAAGGGAGATGAGGATTCCAAGAGGCAGGGGTCAAGTAGGACAGAATTCCAGACTCGGGCAAGGACATAGAGCTTAAAGACTGCCATTTTGACTAGAACACAGAGCACCCAATAATATGAATGAGACAGTAATAATACAAGATTTTGAAATAAAAATGAATCCTACTTACCCTTCAATGCCCAGGTCAAGTTTCGCCTCCTTCCTGAAGCCCTCCCTGACTACTCCATCTCTCAGTACTTCCTGATTCTCTGAGCTTGCACACATGTGGACCCCCCAATACATCTTATTCTTATGTTTCCTACAGTTGTTGGTTAGTTGTGTCCAACACTTCATGACCTCATTTGGGGTTTTCTTAGCAAAGCAAACCACTAGAGTGGTTTGTGACTTCCTTCTCCAGCTCATTTTACAGATGAGGAAAGTGAGGCAAACAGGGTGAAGTGACTTGCTCAGGGTCACAGAGCTAAGAAGTGTCTGAGGCCAGATTTGAATTTGTCAGCCTTCCTGATTCCAAGCCTGTGCTTTATCCACTATGCCATTTTCTAGTTCTGCAAACATGAATCTTGTTTTCCCAAGTAGATGATAGACTCTTGGCTACTCTTATATTCCCTTCATTGTGGCTAGAATAGGGCTGAACACAGTGGATCAGGGGGTTCTTAATCTGGGGTCTGTGAACTTTTCTTACTTAGATCACTGTATTTCACATAATTGATTTTTTTATAATTCAATGTACTTTATTTTATTGATTTAAAAATTCTGAGAAGGGATCCAAAGGCTCCACCAGACTGCCAAAGTAAGTTAGGAACTCCTTTAACAGATAATCAGTGAAGACTTTATTTGATGAGTTTCATCTATTTAAAGTTTGAAGAGGCTCTAGGCCTTTCATTTTACAGATAAGTAAACTGAGGTGTGAGACAATGCCCAGGGTTAGCTAGAAAGGAAAGAGCAGAGTTGAAACTCATCTTACTTTTACTGTTGCTATTTTTGTTCAGGACTTGAAAATTCATCCATGTGGAGAATTCCCAATGTGGAAACTCCCTCCTCCAATGCAGATCAGAACTCATTGGTTACTTCTAGTCTTAAAGAACTGCCTGGGCCTACTGAGAAGCTAGGTGATCTGCCCAGGATGTATCAGGGAGGGACGCAGATTCCTATGCTTGCTATCTACTATGACTTGGGCTGCCCCCTTCTTTCCACTAGCCTTGTGTGAATTGTTCCTGGTCCACTGCCAGACAGGCTCCTCCTCAGGTCAGGACTCAGGACGTGCTCTCCTTACTTTGTCTTGGGGCACACCTGCCATGATCTCTTGTCCTTGCTAAGACCGTAAGGGGATAGTTTTGAGACTGTGCCAGCCCCATGCAAGGCATCTTGGCATCCTATACTCTGGGAGCAGGAAGGAGATCACTTAGTCCAATCCTCTCAATTTACAGTGGAGGAAATAGAGGTTTAGCAAGGGAAGGCATTTGTCCAGGCAACTAGGCAGTTAGGTGACTCAGTGGACAGAGTGCCAGACCTGGAGTAAGGAAGATCTGAGTTCAAATCTGACCTCAGACACTTACTAGCTGTGTGACCCTGGGTAAGTCACTTAACCTCCATCTGCCTCAGTTTCCTTATCTGTGAAATGGGTATAATAATAGCACCTATCTCCTAGGGTTGTTGTAAGAGTAAAACAAGATATTTGTAAAACATTTAGCATACTGTCTGGCACATAGTAAGTGGTGCAGAGTAGGCATCCCTTCCTTCTTTCCTTCTTTCCTTCTTTCCTTCCTTCCTTCCTTCCTTCCTTCCTTCCTTCCTTCCCAGATCTTTTTGACCCCTAGTCGAGTTTTCATTCCCTAATGAGAGGCTACCTCCCTTACTGAAAGGAATTTAATGTCATTTCCATGACTGCCCCATGAAATGTGAGTGACCCCATGGATTCATAAGAAACAAAGTATTTACATCAGGGAAGACCCCTAGAACATAGAATGTCAGAGTTTCAAGAAGCCTTAAAATATAGAACAAAGAATATTAGCTCTATGAAGGACCTTAGAATATACAACACAGAGCAGGGAGGAATCTTAGAACATAAAATGCCAGAATTGGGAGAGACCTTAGAACACAGAATGTCAGAACTGGGAGGAACCTTAGAACATAAAATGTCAGAATTAAGGGAGACCCTAGAACACAAAATGTCAGAGCTAGGAGGAACCCTAGAATATAGAACACAAGGCAGGGAGGAACCTTACAACCTAAAATGCCAGAATTGAGGGCAACCTTAGAACACAGAACACCAGAGCTGGGAGGAACCTTAGAACATAGAACACAGAGCAAGGGGGAACCTTAGAACCTAAAATGCCAGAAGTGGGAGGAGATTTAGAAAACAGAACATCAGAAACAAAAGAAAACTTAGAGCAGGTCTTGTTAATTTTTTTTTTTCATCATGGTCTCCTGGGGCAGCCTGGTGAAACCCAGGGCCCCTGCTTAGAAACATTCATTGAAGGAAGTGCTAAATTTCAGTTACAGATTAGTGAAAATAAAGATGTTATTTGTTTTTTGCCATCCATCCAAGATCTTGGATCCCTTGGGGCCCCTTGGATCCCAAGTTAATAACCCTTGAGTTAGAGTCAGAATGGAGCAGGGGGCAACGTCTTACAACTAAGCCATTAGAGCTGGGAGGACCATAGAGTGCAGGATGGTGGAGCTGGGACTCCCTTCAGGACACATAATGTCAGAATGAGGGAAGGGACCCTGCAGGCTGCCCAGCTCCTCCTCATCCTATAGAATACAAAATGTCAGAGCTGGGAGGAATCTTAAAACCTTGTGTTCAAAAAGGGGAAGGGATTTGTCCCACAGACAGAAGGTACAAAGCAGGAGGCTGCAATTTGAAATTCAGCTTTCTTTCTGTTTGCATGACTTCCTCCTATGCTGATAAAAATGCTGGTTCTGCATTCGGGGCCTTGGGCATCGGAGAGAGGCTTTCAACTAGAACACAAGAGACCGTGAGCAAAACTCAACCTTGAGCTCTCTGAATAGCACAGTTGTGAAACCTTCTCAATTGTCATCATTGATACCATGTTATTATGGGGGTGACAAAAGGCAAAGCAGCTTCCCCCATGACTCCCTGATGGCTCCAGGGCTAGGCAGCCTACCATTGCTTAAATGAACGCTCCAGTGGTCAGATGGAAGCAGGCAGCCCTAGTCTCCTGCACAAGCTGTAAATTATGTGGAAGATGTGTGTTTGCCGCTCCTGTTTCACCCCTTGGGTATCAGCCAGAGCATCCTCAGAGTGGGGCCTGGGATGCAGGATGGGCTTGCCTTTCATTCAGGACTGGACTGACAGACAGGCCTCAGAGGCGGGGAGCCCGCCTCGGAATAGAATCCTACGTAGGTCTGAGTGACTACAATGACTGGGGAGGAACCCATCACTGGGCATCCTGCAATTAGCTATTACGGGCCTAATTATGGCAACAGAGACTGGGATCAGGTGGAGAAGGGGGAGGCCTGGAGTGGGGAGGACTAATGTGCTCTATGCAACTGAGGAGAGAAGCCTGATCCTCAATTTAACCCACAGCACCATCCCTAGGCATAGATTGACCTTGAGGGGCTCTCGGGTCAAGGCTGGGCCTAGCTTCTAAACAGGACTTTGCCGCTAGTCCTGTCACTTTCTGGATTCAAATATAGCCTCTGCTGCTTAATTGCTGCGTGACCTCAGGCAGGTTACTTCCCCTCTCTGGACTCCAGATTCCTCATTTGTAAAATGAAGGGGTTGGACTAATTTATGTCTAAGATCTGTTCCAGGGCTGAATCTATGAATGAATGCATGCGTGCATGAGTGAATGAATGAATGGAAAAAGTGTTTATTTAGCACTCACTATGTACCAAACAATGGATTATGATACTAGGAATGTCACTGGTCCCTGATAAAGTAGAAAGGGAAGGGAGGAGTAGTTAGATGGCACAGCGGATAGAACACCAGCCCTGAAGTCAAGAGGACCTGAGTTCAAATCTGCCCTTAGATACTTACTAACTGTGTAACCCTGGGCAAGTCACTTAACATTGAGATTATATTGGCCTCAGGAAAAAAAAAAGAGGAGGAAAGGAAGGAAATGAGCATTTATATTGCGTTTACTATGTGCCAGGCACTGTTTGATCAGCCTCAATCTGCTCCCTGCCCCCACATACACCCAGACAGGAGAATCTCCTTCCTGAGGGATACAGGAGTTACTGAGCCCAGGGCTAGCTTGGGCTCCTCTGGGCATGGCCATTCACCTATCCATCTCAGCTTCCTGATCCTTTTTAGGCTGGCCAGTTCCTGACTTCTCATGGAGGCTTTTGGGCAGAGGGTTTGTAACAATGATGCCTGAGCCTGCCAAGGAGTATTACACATTTGAAATTATAGAATGTTAGGCTAAAAGGTACTTAGGAACATAAGTTAGCCCACCAAGCAATGAATTAATAAGCACTTATTTCCCACATCCTATGTGCTAAGCCTCCAGAATACAAGGACAGAAATGAATTCATTCCAGCCCTCGAGGAACCCACCTCCATTCAGGAGAAACAATACAGACACCTCTAAGTATTTATTACAAAATCAATACAAGGTAATTTTACAGAGAAGGTGATAGACGCTGGAGGAATTAGTAAAAGCCTCTTGGAAGTGGTGAACTTTGAAGGAAAATGTAGAGATTTTAAGAGAGAGAGATGAAGAGGGGAAGGCATTCCAGGCATGGGGGATAGCCAAAGCAAAGGCGTGGAGATGGGAGATGAGGTCATATGTGAGAGACAATAACAAACCCAGATTGTCTGGATGGAAGAGAGCATGAAAGGGAGTAATATGTGATCAGCCTGGAAAGGAATGTTGGAGCCAGGTTGTGAAGGGAAATCGAAGTTTTCAGGTAAGGAAATTAAAGGCCAGGGGGATGAAGTCCCTCCTTCAGGGTCACACAGGCAGGAAGTATAAGAGCTGGAATTCACACCCAAAGGCTCTGACTATAGGCCTAACACTCTTCTATCACCTAGAACAACCTCTCATTTTATAGGGGAGGAAACTAAGGCCCAGAAAGGCAAAGGGAAGAATCAGGGCCTAAGTGGCCAAGCCAGGCCTCGAACCCGAGCCAGGGCTCTCTCTGCCATGGCCAGGGTTCTGCTTGCAAATCTTTGCCAGGCAGAAGCCAAGCTTCATAGCAGGTGGGAGGGAAGGTAAGCCGGTCAGTGGTGGCAGGCAGAGGCCAGGCTCTGGGAAAGCAGTCTTATGTAAGCCAGCAGGGCCCTGGGCTAACAGCTCTCCTGCTCCCTGGGCTCTAATGGCCCAGGCAATAGCTGACCTTGCTGTTCTGTTGGAGTGCCTTGGCAAAGCAGGTGCGGTAACACAATGCTCTGTGTTACATAAGCCCCAACATAAATGTTGTATGCTATACAGCCTGGCTGGCCTGGATGGAGCTGAAGGGCCCCAGCACAGAGCTGGGCCCACCCTGGGGAAGGGAGGGAGGAATGGAGGGCAGGGAAAAAAGAGGCAGAAGGGAGAGGGAAAGGGGGGAGGAGGAGAAAGAGAAAAAGAAAAAGAAAGGAGGAGGGAGGGAAGGAGAGAGAGAAAGAGGCAGAGAAAGAGAAAGAAAGGGAAGGAGAGGGAGGGAAAAAGAGAAAGGAGGGAGGGAAGGAGAGAGGGAGAAGGAGAGAGAAAGGGAAGGAGGGGGGGAGAGAGAAAGGGAAGGAGAGAGAGGGGGGAGAGGGAGGAAAGAAAGAGAGAGAGAAAGAAAGAGGAAAAGGGAAGGAGAGGGAGGGAGAAAGAGAGGGGGAAAGAGAGAAGAAGAAGAAAGTATGTGAGAAAGAGAGAAAAGGAAGGAGAGAGGAGAAAGAGATAGGAGGGAGGGAGAAGAGAGGGGGAGAGAAAGAGAGAAAACAAAGAGGAAGGGAGGGAAGGAAAGGGAGGGAGGACAGATAAAGAGAGAAAGGAAAAGACAAGCAAGAGAGCTGGTGAGAGAGGGAGGGAGAAGGAAACAAAATATTGATACACAGGGTAAGAAAGATGAATGGAGAAAGGGAGAAACCAGAGAACAGAACAATGGGGGAGAAATGAAGACAGAAGTGGACAGGGGCAAATACGGAGAAAGAGTAAGACAGAAAGAGAGGGGAGAACAGGGAGATGACAGGAGGAAAGTGGGGGCACAAAGAGAAGAGGACCCTGGGGTCACAGACTTAGAGCCCATTAGTCCAGTCACCTTATTTTACAGATGGGGAAACTGAGATCCAGCAAAGTGAAGTGAGTTGGTTAAGCTCACACAGGTACTTGTAGGAGAACAAAGAATGATTCAGAGCAGACTCCACCAGCGTGTGACCCTGGACAAGGCCAGTTCTATGAGCTGGTGTCCTCAAGTGGAAAATGAGGGCTTAGTCTAATGGCCAATGACAAGGTTACTGGGTGCATCCAATGATATAATGTGTGTAAAGAGCTTTTCAATCATTAAAGTGCTATTTAAATGCTAGTTAGTACAATAATTCTTACCACTATCATCACAACTGTCGGTAATTTGTCACTAGAGGACCCTAACAGGGCAGGACGATGTAAAACTCAAGGAACTGGGAGCCAGCAAACAATTACTCCTCAACCATGAGCTGTCACTCACCCCTTTGATAAGTCCTTTCCGCCTCTCTGGGCCTCAGTTTCCCCAGCTGTAAATAAGTTCTAGAATGATGAGAATTGTATCTGTGGTCACCACTAGGTGGTGCCCTGCCCCATGAGGAGTGGCCTGTCTCCTTGCAGTTAATAGATGTTAATCGTCTCTAACTCATTGATAACTACAGACTCCTTTAGGGTCAAACCCTTGGACTCTGTCCTGGGCACTGCAGGGCTTTATATATATAAATATATATATATAAATAATATATATTAAAAAATATATAAAATATATAAAAATATTATATAAAATATATAAAAATAAGGAGAAGACCCTCCCTGCCCCCATGAAACTTACAGTTGAGTTCTAATTAATATCATTCCCACCTCAGCCTTTACTTGTATTGTTGGACTTGCACACATTGCTTCTCCCATTCCACCTTGTCCCTTAGAGAAAGTGCATGGAACAGTCTTACCATGTCGACATGACAAGAACCATATTCCATATTCAGAACCAGGAAGACCTGAATTTTAGTTTCATCTCTGACACTTAGAAATTGAGCACCCTGGAGACAAGTCAACTCTATATCCCCCAAGTTTAGTCGTGTTCCACTCTTTGTGACCCCACTTGGGGTTTTCTTGGCAAAGATATTTGAGTGGTTTACCATTCTGCAGCTCATTTTACAGGGGAGGAAACTGAGTCAAACAGGGGTAAGTGATTTGCTCAGGGTCACACACAGCTAGTAAATATCTGAGGCAGAATTTGAACTCAGGTAAATGAGACTTCCTGACTCTGGTGGGCACTCCATGCACTATGGTGACCCCTAGCATGCCCTATAAAATGAGTCTAAAAGCCTAAAGATGTCTTGGCCCTACCACCCTCCCAGGGCAGTTATGAAGAAAATTCTACAGAAAGGAAGGCTGTTGCTATTTGCACAGGGCCTGGCACTTTGCAAAGTGTCCCCCTCAGGAGAGGTCTGTGAACTCATTAGAGAGACCCGGCTGACATCCACTGGGGCTTTCCTCAGGCAAGGGGGAGAGAATTGCTATTTGCAGTTTGGTTTGGGAGTAACGTTTGCCAGCCCCTTCCAGTCCAGGTCATTAACTGGCTGGACCATCTCCCCATTTGTTTCTGTAGGTCAGGTAAGTAAAGGACCCTCATTTAGTGCCCCTTGTTTCTCCCGGATGATCCTTAGACTCCCCCTTGATAGGGGAACTAAAAGGGCAAAGATTAGAATGGAGATCCCACCAGGCAAGACCCAGAGAATATCAAAGTTTTGCTCCATTCCTCGCTTCTCTACCCTTTACTCACCTTTTCTCCTTCATTTCCTTTTTGTTAAAGGAGAGGGTTAAACTAGGTGATGTCTGTGTTCTAAGGCCCCTCCCAGCTCTGATATTTCATGTTCTAAGGGCCCTCCCAGATTTGACACATGTCTATGTTCTAAGACCTCTGACATTCCATATTCTAAGGGTCCTCTGAGCTCTGACATACTGTGTTCTAAAGGTCCTTCCCAGCTCTGGCATATTTTTCTTTTCTAAGACCCCTCTGAGCTCTGACAATGTGTTCTGATATCCCTCCCACTCTGTTATTTCTCTGTTCTAAGGTGCCTCCCCAAGGTGGTCTGGCATTCTCTCTTCCATGACCTTCCTGCCTCCCTTTTCCCTCACCCCCTCTCCTTGCATTCTCCCTCATCTTGGCCTCCCCATCCCCCTTTCCTCTCTATTTCAGTCCAAAAAGTTGGAAGAGAAGTCAGAAAGCTCAGTGGCAGCAGCTGGATCTCAGGAAGATACTGATTTCCCAAGGAACAGCACAGATCAGAATAACCAGCCCCTCGGGCCACATTTACATAGAAGCTGTGACATTCTTTTAGAACTTAACCAAAAGCGCTTCTCCAGTAACTCCCCCGCTCCTGTTAAGGCATCTGGACCTAAAAGGCACAGTTAGTGAGCAATAATGCTCCACAAGAGATTCTCAAGACAGCCAGCACCTGAACACAAATCCCCATTCTGCTAACTCCCTAACTCAGGAGAGTCTCTATGGGCCTCTATTTCCCTACTTGTAAAATGGAGGAAGAGTCTAGATCTATGATCCTGTTTCTTCCCCTTTAGAATGTAAGTTTCTTGAAGGCAGGGACTGTTTCTTTTTTTTTCCCCATTTCTTTGTGCCCCTGGCACTCAGTTCATGACATACAGTAGGTGATCAATTAATGCTTATTGCTCAGTGGATTGGTTGACTAGATGCCTATTTCCATACTTTGAGAGCCCAAAGTGAGTTTAAATTTGCTCCCTCTGTCACTTTCCTTCTTTCTTTGCAAATATGGAGAATCACAGGGTGTGGAACATCATTGATAATGTCAGATTCTTTTCAAGGTGTTGGTTAGTTTTTCAGTGTCTGGTTTTTCTCCCCTCTTTCTTATTTTTTGTTATAAGGAGGGGTGTATTAAGAAATGCTGGTTATGTAAAAACAAAAGATCAACAAACACTTCAAAAAGGGATCTGTCTCTTTGTCCCACAACCAGCACCCTCCTCCCCCGTTCTGCACTGGCCTCCTGGGGCCACCCAACAAACAGATGCTGAATGGTTGTGTGGGATGCCACAGAGGATGACATCCCATCCTCAGGAGGTGGGCTGGGACGAGATGTCTCAGAGGTCCCTTCAAGCTCTGAGATGCTGCCATTCACCATTTATTACTACATTAACTCTTCAGTAGCTGTGTTAGCTCCTAGCACGATGGGGGCAGAGACCTTAAGTTTTCTGGTCTGCTTCTCTCATTTTACTACTGTGGGAAACTGAGGCCCAGAGAGTGAAATGATGTGATCCCACAGCATCACAGAATTAGATCTGGAAGAGGTCATTTAACCAGGCCTCCTTATCAATAACCCCCCAAAGCCTCTCTTATACATGTCTCACTAATGTGGCCCAGCTTGGCCTCTGATGATCAAAGCATGAAAGCCAAGCAGGACTTTCTGTCCTGCTTGGAGAGAGGGGACCAACAGGCCCCAAAGAAAGAGGGATTCCTGAGACACTGCCCTCACCCTCACTGAGCCAGGGCAGGAGGAAGGGACTATCAGAAGACAGACTGGAGCTCTGGTCCATCCTCCAGCTCCATGAGTCCTTCAAAGCCTCCTCTGCCTCTACAAGGGAGCTGTGAATTGAATGAAAGGTAGAATGGTAAAGTAGATAGGGTGCTGGGCTCAAATCCAGCCTCTGACACTTCCTAGCTACCTGACCTTGGTTAGCCTCTCTGGCCTTCAGCCTCTTGGCCTGTAACTCAACATCCCAGGGGCCTTTGCATGGGCTGGCCCTCCTCCTCTAAGGCACTACCTTACCTTTAGCTCTTAGGACTCCTAATTACCCTTCAGGGCTCAGTTCATCCCTCCCAGCTGTCAGGACCTCCGCTCTCACACCCCTCATCCCCATTGCTTTCTGTGTTGACATTTGTGTCCATAGAGCTCTTGTAAGGTAAACGTTGGCTTTGTTTCATAGTCCCAGTACCTAGAATGGGGCCAGGCACATAGTCAATAATTAATGCTTGTTGACTTATTGACCTGAGTTGTAGGCACTTAACGAACAAACGAACGAACGAACGAACAAATGAATGACAGGTTCTTTCCCCTTTTTTCTGGTTTGGGCGTTCAGTGACCGCTAGGGTTATGCAGTCTCTGACCCACACACTCCCGTCTCCAAGAGAAGCCCAGCTCTCTTCATCACCTAATCATTATCCTGCTTGCCCTTTTACTCCAAGAGCTCTGAGGCATGCCAAGGAATGTATATGAGAGACCAGCATTTTTTATCAGAGTACACAGATGCTGTGAAAGACAGAGAGGCCATGGTGGGGCATCTCTTTGGGCATCCCCAGGAGGGTGAGCCTAAGGCCGGGTTCCAAGCCCTGGTCGGGGCCCAGCTTCTCGCCTTCAGCCTTCCACAAAAGGACCCTTGGGCATGGTCTCCCATCGAAATGACAACTCTCCTTGTCAGAGCAGGCCCCACACCAGTCTCTTCTCAGGCCCCAGACAGCAGACAGCTGGATTTCCTGGGACCTATCACATGCCTGAGTACCTCAGAGCTTCATCTTCATGGAAACATCTAAGTTGGGGGTGGGGGGAGAGAAGAGGGTGGGCAGAACCAAAGGGAAGGTGAACTGTCCCCCTTGGGAGCCTGCTGCCAGCTCTAATTAGCCCTTCTCTAGATCAGGGTTCCCTGAATGGCCCCCCTCAGCTGCCCCACCAGCTCTCCAACTCAGAGGTGAAGCAAAGTCAGTCCTTCCTCCTACCTTTCCCTTCCTTCCTTCCTGTCATGTCCTCTTTTTGTCTATCACTCTCTTGTTCTCTCTGTCTGTACCTTTCCCCCCCTTTTCTGTCTCTCTCCCTCCTCCCTTAGTGTGTGGGTCTCTCCTTCCTCCCTCCCCCCTCTCCTTTCTCCTTCCTTCCATGTCCTCGCTCTCCTTCTTCCTAGATCCTAGATCCCTCCTTCCTTCTCTTTTCCTCTCTCCCTCTCTCTTCTCTCCCTCCCTCCTTCTTCCCTTTCTATCTTCTCTTCTCTCTTTTCCCTTTCTCTCTCTCTCTCTTCATTCCTTCTTTTCACTCTCTCCCTCCCCCTCTCCCTCCCTCTTTCCCTCCCTCCCTCTCTCTCCCCCTCTCTCTGTCTTTTCCTCATACAACCCTGGGGTATCCTTGGGCAGCTGGAAAATAGCCAGGAGACAGAAAAAAGGGAAGATGCTGTGATCCTGAACCATGCGGAACACAAGAAGAGATGAAGCTTCTCCCTTGGGGTGGGGGGAGAATCTAAAGACCCTCAGTTGGTGCCCACCCCCCATCCCAAAGCACCTCCCCACCTGCCGGCCACAGCAGACATTCTACCACCACCTCTCCAGACCTCAATTTAATGTAAATTCTTTCCCTGAGAAGGCCACATACAAGGTTATCAAACATTATTAAGCACTATCAAACATTCACACTTTGTTGCAAATTATTTTTATCAGGCTGTGCTAATGACAGTACCAGCTCCCATTTTCACAGCTGTGGTTTAGAAAGTGTTTTTCTGTGACAATACTGAAGAAGGCAATGTCTCCACTTCATGTATTAGTTGTCAGGGACTGAGCTGTCCTGCTCGGCAAATATCTGAACCCGAGCTCACCTAACCCATTACATCTGGCCACGCTTACACCATGCTTCACGTCCCAGTGAGCATCAATTCACCAGGAACCAACAATGCTTGCCCCACTTCCATTCTGGGAACAGTCATTAAACCAAGACAATTGTTTCTGCAGGAAAGAGTGTGGCACCTGGCTGACTCTCTACCCTGGTCACCACTCCCCTCTGTCCATGGTTTCTCCTTATTAGAATGTTAGCTACTTGAGGGCAAGAGCTCCATGCCTCACTTTTGTACATGTATCCCCAGTGTCTGGAACACTGGAGGTTCTTAATGAATGTTTGTTTCATTCATTTATTCATTCAGTATTTTCAGTAAGGAAACCAAAACCAAAAGGGGTTATTTAACCTGTCCATGGTCATTGTTCTTCTTCCCCACCTGAGGCGTGGGACAACAGGAGGATGGGACCTCAGACTTGGGGTTGGGAGGGACCTTAGAAGCCACCAAGTCCAATCCCTTCTGCTTTCTAGAGGATGAAACTGAGACCCAGAGAGGTTAATCAACTTTCCTTGGGTCACACAGCTAATAAGTGTCTGCAGCAGGAAGAAATCAAGAAAAGTCAGAGAGCCTCCCAGAATGCCCAAGAAGTATAGATCTGGGTAGGGAACAGATGAATAAATTCAAAGTAACTTGATAAGAAAAGAGAGACTTAACAGGAGGTTAACTGAGTGCTGGGTCTCAGAGAAAGTGTGATTTTTACATACAAGTCTGTTGTTATTCAGCCCTCCTAGTCATGTTCTACCCTCTGTTACCCCATTTGGGGTTTTCTTGACAGAGATACTAGAGTGGTTTGCCATTTTCTTCTCTAGCTTATTTTACAGATGAGGAAACTGAGGCAAATTGGGGTTTGGTGGCTTGCCTAGAGTCACACAACTAGTAAGTGTCTGGGGTTGAATTTGTCCTCCTGCCCCCAGGCCTGGCACTCTATCCACTCTATCCAGCTGTCTCAGAAATACAAATCTAATAAGCTGGCTTTTTCTTCTACTTGAGGTCCCCGGGATGCTTCTTCTCTACCCGCCTGTTCTCCCTGGGTGACAGTCTGAAAGTTTCTAAACTTATCCTTCATTCCCCCTGACTCAGACATTTATTTGCTCTGTGACTTCAGGTACCTCCATCCTCCCCATAGAACAGAAGCTCTTAGAGACCAGGAACGTGTCTTTTTTTTTTTTGTCTTTGAATCTCCAAACACAAGACCATTCAGGATATGTTTCCCAGATTGTCTTGAATTGAATTGAAATGTGAGTAAACCTGCTTTAATAGTATCCATGAGGGGTCACCTATAAAAAAGGACAGGATTTGGGTATGTTTCTTGGGTCTGTCCTGAGGTCTTCCCCCCTCTTCCCTACATGGCTTCCAGGTGATGTTCTACTGGGTAACTGAGTCCTAGATAAATGAAGCATCACTGTTTAACAACTGCAACTTATAGTCTGAGAAGTTGGCCTAGGACATTAAGAGGTTAAATAATTAGTGGCACTCTGGGGATACTGAGGCAGGTCACCAAAGCCGCCTGGAGAAATGGGCTAATTAGTGGGAGTTGAGCCAGAGGTGAGTTTGGGAAAATAATTGCCTTTTCCCAAAGAGGCCTGTTTGGGTTGCACCTTCCCTGGATGTCTTCAGACAGTCTCTGTCCTCCTTCAGTTCAGGAAGCCTTTGATCAAAGCAGGGACTGACAGAGCAGCTAAGTTTGGAAAGTGCCAAGAATTCCTAAGTTCAGAGAGCTCCACGCCAAGTGGACCTCTGGGGCTTCAGTCTATCGGGTTCGAGCCAAACACAGCTCCCTCAGAAGACAGGTGAGGAAGCTTCAAAGGGTCTGTCCGACTTCAAATAAGGCTACACTCTTGTTCCTTCGGAACAATTCTTGGAGAGAAGGGGCAAAATATCTCAAGGAAAATGGACTTCAGACTATGTGATGCTTTGAATTCAAATGAATAGGGTTTATTTAGGTGGGAAAAAAGCTGTGTGACCCTGGGCAAGTCACTGGACCTTGTTTGCCTCAGTTTCCCCATCCAGAAAATGAGCTGGAAAAGGAAATGGCAAACCACTCCAGCATCTCTGCCAAGATCCCCAAATGGGATAATGAAGAGTCACACATGACTGACAACAGAAAATCCTGTGAACAATCCTTAATGTTTCAATTCAGTTCCCCCAAATCCAACTCCAAGCGCAATACAGTATCAAAGATAGACAGCAGGAAGAGACATCAGGCCAAGCCTTTCATTTGACATATGAGGAAACTGAGGCTGAAAAAGAAACTGATGCTGAAAAAGAAAATCTATAGTTTTTTTGGGCAAGTGTTCTTTTTTTTTCTTTTTCCTTTCCCTGCCCTCTGGATCTTTGACTTCAATAGTGATGGGAGCTCCCAGTGAGGATATTTAACCCCACCCTACCCCCAATGTAGATGAGTTCTAATCTTAGAGAGCTTCCTGAGAGGCTGAACAGTCATGTGACTTGCACAGGGTCAAACAGTCAGACGTATCAGCAGTGTCCTCACTCAGAGGCCAGCTTTCTATCCATTATGCCGTCCTGCCTCTAAAGGGGAACAGAACAAGAAAGAGCAAGACGTATCAAGAACCAATGACT
This sequence comes from Gymnobelideus leadbeateri, assembly GCA_011680675.1. Taxonomy (NCBI): domain Eukaryota; kingdom Metazoa; phylum Chordata; class Mammalia; order Diprotodontia; family Petauridae; genus Gymnobelideus; species Gymnobelideus leadbeateri. The sequence continues at coordinate 769,054 of WOXC01004895.1, read as the reverse complement.
TAATCAGTAAGCATTTATGAGGTTCCCCAGTTGAGAAAGCCTGTGCCTTCAAGGACCTCACATTCTCCCAGGTTATAAGCAGCCTGATCTGTCTAGAGAACATGGATATTGACTAGAATCAGACTGCCCCAGTCCTCTAGAGCCAGGATAGGGGGTTTGTATTTCACCCTAGAGATAATAGGGAGCCATTGAATGTTTTTTTAACTGGAGAGTGATATGACCAGGTCTACATCAGAGGAAGGGAAGCCAGGCAAGGAAGGATCATTTCATTCTTTGTACTTGTATCCACAGTGCCTGAAACACTTAATAAGTGCTTAAGAAGTACTATGGACTGATTAGCAGCTGTATGAAGGGTCTTCCTGGTCTTAAAATCTCCTAAGCACAGAACTTTCATGGAATCACATGACTATTATCTGAAATCAGGGAAGAAGCATGAAAGCCTGAAAGCGAGTGAGGATAACGGGAAGAGGAAGAAGGTGAATTCTCCCTGCTCCAAGAGACATCACCCACCCTCTGTGCACCTAAGTGCAGGACCCACAGGTTTATAGTCTGAACACTGTCTCCTCTTCTGGACTTCTTAGGCTCAGACTCCAAGGTAGCAGGGAGAAGGGAGAACATACTTCTAAACAGCTCAGAAGAGCCTGCTTCGAGGCTTGGCAGGGCTGCTGGTGAGTTCTCAGGCCCGGATGCCATCACCACCTCCCAACACTTCCAGCTTCCTTCTGCCTCCCCTTTTCCAGCAGCCTATGGAACAGATCAGGAAGCCGAGAGGAAGGGCCTGAGTGCTGGATCCTGCCTGAGAATCAGTGCTGTTCCTAATTAAGATAAATGAGTCTGGGAGTCAGCCCAGGGCCTTTTCTTCCTGTGACCAGAGATCGAGAGAAAATTGAAACAGGGAGCCAGGCCAGGCCAGGTAGAAAGGCAAGGAAAGAGACAGCCAGACCTCCAGGGAAAAGCTAACCATAAATATTGTCCTCTTAACTGTGAGCTCATTTGGGTTCTGCCAGGGAGTCTGGGGGAGAAGTGTTTTCAGAGTGTGGGAGATTTATTTTGAAAGTTCCCAGCTCCTTCTAGTCAAGCAGAAGAGGTGGGTGCCATGATGTCTCTGGGACTTGGGGAAGGCTGCAGAGAGGGGGTCCCCCCCACAGGGGACTGTGATCAAGCCAGGATGTCTCTATACAAGGAGATGGGGTGGCCCCTTGGAAGTAGGAGAGATTTCAATTAGACAGAGGAAAGGACTTCCCTAACCAGTGCTGTGAACAATGGAGTCCAAACACCAGAGCTCTAGAACTAATTACTTAATTCCTTGGGGCCCATTTCCTCATCTGTTCAATGATGGGGGTAAAACTCAATATCCCTTAGAGTTGAAATGAGTTGTGACTTAAGAGCATTAGGTAGAGAAACCATGGTTCTCCATCCTAGATGGCAGCTTATGAAAGTCCCAAAGAGTCAAGGTGGCCTCTGAGAGTACCCATGGGCATCCTGGCTGAGCCAATGTGGAAAGACACAAGTGGCAGTGATGAGAAACCAAAGATATCTGGGATGGGGGCCCAGAGAACACTCCTCTGAGCCCTGGACTTCCAGTAGCAGAGTGAATCAGGGGAAGGCCCAGCCTATCCATGTCCCTCTACAATCTCACATTCTACCTTTGGCATGGGAACCATTGGCTTCCCAGTTAATACACCTCCCTTCCTGAGGGCAGGGGGGTGGACCATTAAATCATTCTTTATGATCTTTTCTGAATCTAGGTAGTATGGTATAGTGGAAAAGGCACTGGGCCTGTAGTCAGGAAGGCCTGGATTTGAATCTCACCTCTGACATTTGCTAGTCATGTAACGGTGGGCAAGTCACTTACCTTGGGCCCCAGTTTCCTCATGGATAAAAGAAGGGGGTTAAAGTCAATGACCTTGAGTTTAACTAGACCTATGTTTAGTTTAAAAACCTATGATCTTTAGGTCTTTAAAGGCCTATGATCTTTAAAGACCTATGATCATCCAATGATTTTCTGATTGAGGGGTTGACAGAGACAAAAGAAAGGGTCTGAGGCCAGGTCCCCAGCCAAAATATATTTCTATAGTACCACAAACGTGAAGCCTGAACATTTCATTATTTACTTATTCAATTATTATTAATTAAGCACCTATTTAGCCATCAATCAACAAAGAGTCTCTGTGCTCTGAGAATACAAAGATTGAAAATTAAATAGCTCCTGCTCTTCAGGAATTACAATCTAACCAGGAAAGATAACACGTGCAAAGTAGCTAACCAGGTGAAGGAGGGACAAGGGGTGGTCACTAGCAGCTGAGGGAACTGGAAAAGGCTTCTCACAGGAGGTAGCATTTGAACAAAATAAGGAATTCTAAGAGTTAAGGCTGAGGAGGGAGTGTGTCCCAGGTATCAGGCACAGCCAGTGCAAAGACACAGAGACAGGAGATTAGAGTCCGGTAAGAAGGTCAAGTCAGCTCAACCACAGTGTATGGGAAGGGGAGTAGTGCATCCTAAGCCTGGAAAGATAGGTTAGTGCTAGGTTGTGAAAGGCTTTAGACACCAGAGAGAAGAATGGATTGTATGTTGTTCATCTGTAGGAGGGAGAACTTGAGCTGAGCCTTGAAGGAAGCCAGTGACTTAATAAAGCAGAAGGGGGGAAGGAATGTATTCCAGGCATAAGGAGCAGCCTATGCAAAAGTATGGAGGTGGGAAATGGAATGTCATGTATATAAAGTGGCAAGCAGGTCAATGCATGAGAAAGAATAATTCACCCCAACCTTGGAAAGGAAAGACCCATCACCAACAACAGCATTGTAGTTGGGTCCACATTCCCGAAAAAACCTGAAGTAAATATTAATAAGTGGTTTTCTCTGGTGGTTATGTTTTGACCCGTTCTATATTGTAGTAGGGGCAGCCAGGTGGTAGAGCGGGAAGAGCGCCAGGCCTAGAGTCAGGATGACACGCGTTCAAATCTGACCTCAGACACTTCCTAGCTGTGTGACCCTGGGCATGTCACTTCACCCTGTTTGCCTAAGTCTCCTCACCTATAAAAGGAACTAGAGAAGGACATGGCAAATGACTCCAGTATCTCTGCCAAGAAAACCTCAAATGGGAACACAAGAGTTGGGCATGATTGAAACAACATATTGCAGTTGGGGAAATAGTAAGCAGACTTAAGCCTTTTTACCTTCAGAGTTTCTATATGCTTCACTGATGCCTTTACTAGAATCTAAGCTCCTTGAGGGCAGGACTATTTATTTTCACTTGTTTTTTTTACTCTTCATCCTCAGCACCTAGGACAGGGCCTACGTGACTCAGTTATTTGATAAATGTGTTCAGAATTGAATTGAACTGAGGGCAAGATTTGTTTTGGTTTTGTCTTTATACAGAGCCCACTTAAAAGCCCAGAAGGCTTGGGTACAAATGTAACCTCTGACACTGAGCAAATCCCTTAACCTCTTAATGTCCTAGGTTAACTTCTCAGACTGTAAGTTGCAGAGAACATGCTAACCTGCATCTTAGAGGGAATTTCCTCACTAGTTCAGTGAAATCGCATATCCAGGCCCTCTACAGTATGCCTTCTTACAGCAGGCGACTAATAAATGCTTACTGTATTAAATCGCTTTATAGAAGACAGTTTATACCTAGAAGAGCCTCTGATCCTCACAACAGCACTGTGAAGGAGGCAGCCCAACCACTGTATATTTTACAGATGAGGAAACTGAGGTAAATGACTCAAGCAAACTTTTAGTTGATAAATGGTCAATTGGAAACGGAAAGCCTTCCTTTCCTCACACCACAAGTGTCTACGAAGACAATGACCACTAGAGATGATTGAACATGGGATTTGGAATCTGAGGGCCCACTTTAAACCACTGCTTCCTACCTCCTCTAAGACCTTAGGACAATCACGTCATTTCTCTGGGCTCCCTGTTTATTTTGAAAGGGTGGGATTAAGTGATTAATCTTTAAGGTCTATTCTACTTAGGATCCCACAACTTGATGAAACAAACCCCTGGTTTCCAGGGAACTTTGCTTATATCACCAGAAAAGTCCCTAAATGGAGCCTGATGTAATCATAGCCTGTTAAGAACACAGCCACTCCCCAGTGTTCTTCTCCTTCCCCCCATATCTAGCCCACTCTGGCCCCTGCCCTTAGCTTTCTCTCATTGACCAAAGGGCTTTGGTTTCCAAGGCCTCCACTGCCCTCTGGTGTTAACTCCTTCCTCATACCCAGAAAGGACCTGACCATACCCTGATCAAGCACCCAGGATGCCAGCCACTGGCAGACAGGAATAACAAAGGAAGAGCTGGGGTACTTTCCCAGCTCCCACCCAGAGGAATGTTCTCTTAGGAAAACATCACTGGGTACAGAATCTGTATCCAGTGCCTGGAACACTAAGGGAGTAGGGTAGGAACCAGATCACAGGATTTAGGGCATGGGTGGGGGAGGATCATAGGAGTTATCTAGTTATTCTACAAGAGAGGAAAAGTGAGGCCCCAAGAGAGAAAGAGATTTTCCAAAGGTCACAGTTGGCAAGTGAGATCAGAACCCAGATCTGCTGACTCTGGATCAAAGGATCTTTGCACAATATCTCTCCTTCCCACAGATGGAACTCAGGGCTCCTTTCACAGAAGTTAATGGAGTCTGTAGTTAAGATAGAAACTTAGCACGGGGACAAAATCAACACAGAAGTGGATTTTTAATCGACCTGGATTTGTTTGTTGGATAACCAAAGAAAGTCTCAATCTATTCATTTGTCAGGAAACAAAAGGGTAAGACTCAACATTTTCCAGGTACCCTCCAGCTCTGGGTGTGTAATTCTGTGGTTTCCTGATTGGGGAGAGTATCTGAGCCTACGATACCATCTTTTTGATTAGTTTAGTGCCAGTTTTTTGTCAGTCAATAAACATTTATTCAGTGCCTACTATATGCCAGGCACTGTGCTGAAACATCCTCGCGGAGCTTACAATCTAATGGGGGTGGACAATGCATGAAAGGAAGTTGAAAAGGTGAAGGGGGAGACAGAAGGGATCCAGTATAGGGAAGTGATGGAGAGGTGAAAAGGATTGCAGCTGGGTAGGAAATGATTTTGTTTTTGCTCAGTCATGTCCAACACTTTCTGGGGTTTTCTTAACAAAGGTACTAGAGTGATTTGCCATTTTATTCTCCAGCTCATTTTATAAATGAGGAAACTGAGGCAAACAGGGTCAAGTGACTTTCCCAGGGTCACACTAGGAAGTGTGTGAGGCCAGATTTGAACTCTAGGTCAGCTAGGAAGTGTCTGAGGCCAGATTTGAACTCAGGAAGACTATTGGGTGCTCTATCCACTGCACCACCTAGCTGCCCCAGTGGGCAGCTGAACTGAAGAGATGGCTGGTGAAGAGCCCAGAAGCTTTGGGAGGAGGTCTTTGCTTCACCCTCAGATTAGAAGGGTCTTATGAGACTTGAGTACCACGGCTGATGCACATGTGGTCTTAAGTAGCAGATGATTTGTGACCTTAAATAAGTTTCTTCCCCTCTTTGGGCCTCAGTCTCCCCATCTGTACAATGGGGCTATTGAGCCTGATAAAGTCCCTTCCAGCTCCAAACCTGCAGCTTGCCAAGACCAGGGACAGCTCATTTGAATTCTCAGAGCATGATTTTGCTTGTGGAATTAAATTAAATAGCTCTAAATTAAACTCCACGTTACCTAGGATACATAATGATTTTGGTAAGTCAACCTTTGCCTCGGTGGTGTGTGTTATCCATCGATATTAAGCAATTGGGACCTTCCTATAATGTGGTCTTGAAGAGAAGCACGCTTACTAGGGTTCTGCACACACCTGCCTAATAGCTTAACTTCTGGGCTCTGTGGAGCCCCCATCTCTGCACCCAACACCAACCCCAGTACGAACACCCACCCCACCAGGCTCTGGCATCAGTGTGCACTCTGGCACCTCTGGGAACCAGGAGAACATCGGCCCAGGCCAGGCTGGAGGGGGGTTAATCTTGCATAAAGGCAAGGGATCAAAGGAGTCTCTATTTAGGGCTGGAAGATTCGTTCCAGTCCAACCCCATCATTTTACAAAGGGGGAAACTGAGGCTAAGATGAGGGCACATGACTTGCCTAAGGTCACAAAAGTAATAAGTGGCAAAGCTGGTATATGAACCTAGACCAAGGGTCCTTCCTAGGCCACTGGCTCCAGGATTCTGCATTCTGCCAGCTTGTTACTGGACATTCCCCACTGCCACCACTGAAAAAAAGGTCTAGGAGAGCAGATCTTCTTGAAACATCTCTTGGATGTTACTGAAACTGAGACTTCATCACCTCAAGACTTTCAGAGGGGCTAAGGAGCACAAGACAGCAGTGGCCCTGCCTGTCCTGTCTCTTCACTTGTTCCCCAAGGCAGCCCAGCTCTTGCCTCAGGGATGCCAGCCTTCAGCTCCTGTTGTGGGCTGACAAGTCTCAAGGCTCTGAGGCAGCCTCCCAGGGCAGGGTGGGTGGCAGAGTAACTCACCCCTCTCCCAGGCACCTTCCCCAGGGAACAGTTGGGTGGGTAGAGGTGTCAGAGGAAGCTGAGCCCTGAGGGACCCCCCCAGGAATGGCCTGAGGAGACAGATTTTAGCTACAGAAACTTACAGGTTCTGGTCCCCTGTGGCTCAGTCCCAATGGCTCTCTCTTTATCCCTCTCTTCTCCTCATTCCTTGTTCTCTGTTCACCTCTCCCCAAGCCCTCCTACCAAGCAGGCAAGCAACAAGCAATTATTAAGTGTTTACTATATACACCAGGTACCGTGCTAGGCACCACAGAGGGATGCAAATCCAAAGAATGACAGCAGCCACTCTCTCCATTCCAGCCCACACTGACCTCTCTCCTCTCTGAACTCCCAGACTCCTTGGCAGTCAGGTCAGACAAGCCAGCCTTTGATAGTTTGCCAACTTTCATTGTTCTTACTGCCCACAGTTCTGTGCCTCCTCCCCCCCTCCCTCCCCAGGGAATACAGGAAGCTCTGTGTGACATGGAAAGATTGAAGTATGGGATCATTCAGCTGGGGCTGGAAAGGGACCTTTGAACCCACCCAGCTCAACCCCCTTATTTTACAGACAAGGGCCAGTGAACTGAGTAACTCAACCAAGCAATATCTATTAAGCATCTCCTATGTTCAGCCTCTGAATGACTCAGTGGATAGAGCTCCAAGCCTAGGGGCAGGAGGACCTGAGTTCAAATTCAGCCTCAAACATTTCCTAGCTGTGAGACCCTGGGCAAGTCACTTTATCCTGTTTGCCTCAGTTTCTTCATCTGTCAAATGAAGTGAAGAAGGAAATGACAATGCACTCTAGTATCTCTACATTGAAAGCCCAAGTGGGGTCATGAAGCATCAGACATGAGGGGAAAAGGACCAAACTACATGGGCCAAGCATCATCCTAAAGGCTAGGAATACAAAGAAAGTCAAAGGACAGTCTGCTCTTAGAGCTCCCTCCAAGGTCACAGAGGTAGTGCATCCCAGGCCCAGACAGCAGAGAACCACACTGCCAGGACCTAGGTTCAAATTCAGATTCTTACCACAAGATACCTGTATAAACAGAGGTAAGTCACTGAAGCTCTCTGCCCTTCAATGTTGTTGTAGTTCAGCCATATTTTAGTCATGTCCAACTCTCCATGACGCACTTTGGGGTTTTCTTGGCAGAGATACTGGAGCAGTTTGCCGTTTCCTTCTCCAGATCATTTGACAGATAAGGAAACTGAGGCAAACAGGGTGAAGTGACTTGCCCAGGGTCACACAACTAGTAAGGGTCTGACATCAGATTTGAACTCAGGAAAATGAACCTTCCTGACCCCAAGTCTGGCATTCTGTTCACTACGTTGCCGCCAAGCTGCCCTCTTAGGTCTCAGTTTCCCCATCAGTAAAATGACAGAATTGAACCAGATGACTTCTAGCTCTGCATCTGTGGTTCTCTGACCTAGGAAGACAGCAAACATGTGTCTTTCTTCTCTTTTCTTCTCTACAGCATAGCCAAGTCCGAGGCGAGGCTCACAGCCAAGGAAGGCACAGGAAGGACCTAGAATCGTAAAGCTTTAGAGCAAAGCCATCTTTTTACAGATGGCAGAGCCGAGGCCCAGAGAAGAGGCTTGCCCAATGTCACAAGCTAAGCAGCTGAGCCAGGATTAGAACCCAGGTCTTCTGACTCCAGAGAAGAATCATGACTTACATTTCATTGCACTAGCACTGTAGGACCTACAACAACCTGTGAATATATGCATGACTTGAGTCCCGAGCTCAGTGGTAGGGGAACCTCCTATAGGTGATCAGTGCACTTAAGTAGCAGAGTCAGGAGTCTGCTTTTTGCCGCCCTCCTCCCTGGCCTCTTCTCTCCCATCATTTACCAAGGATTATGGGCACTGGGTGCAGAGAGCTTCAGGAAGCTACCTGTCTAGAAAGGGAGATCAGACAGGGGCTTCAGTAACTAATCAGAAGCAAAATAGAGGAGCCCTACACCTCTCTGGAGACTGAACTCCTCCCTTCCTTCTAGGCCCCTTCAAACACTGCCCCCCCACCCCAAGCTTTGTCAGAGGCCCTCTCCTCCCCACACACCCAGGCAGGAACACACCTGGGAGGAAGTCTGCAATTTGCATATCTCTTAGACACTGATCACATTCTATTTTTGCCTACCCTCCTGTAATGTGAGCTAAGTGGGCAAGAATTGGGTCTTCCTTTGTCTTGGTCACCCCAGTACCCAGCAGAGGGCCTGGCCCACTTTTTTTTTTAAACTGAACCTATGATTTCAGAGTGTTGGACATGGAGTCCAAAGGACTTAATCTCAAATCCAATCTCAGACGCTCACTAGCTGTGTGACCCTGGACAAATCACTTAACCTCTGTTTACCTTAATTCACTAGAGAAGGAAATGGGAAACCACCCCAGAAAATCCCCAATAAGGCCATAAAGAGTCATACCCAACTGAAATGAATGTCCAACAAATGCATATAGGGCAGTGGTGGCCAGGAAGGATGGTCTAATGTGAAGAGTCATGGGGAGGGCTGGTAGAACTATATGGAAGTTTTTCAGGAGCAATAGCAATATTGAATTGATTGGAAGGAAGGAAGGAAGGAAAAAAGGGAGGGAGGGAGGAAGGAAGGGAGGGAGGAAGGGATGGAGGAGGGACAAGAAGGAAGAAGGGAGGGAGTAAAGGAAGGAAGAAAAGAAGGAAGGAATAGAAGTTAAAGCACTGGGGGGGGGGGGGCACCACAGAGGGCAGGGGCCAGTCCAGACAGGCCTTCCATCCCCATCCTGCCTGAGTCCTCTCCCCCTGAAGCTTCCAGGTGCCCACATCATCCCCTCCCTCCATTCCAGGCCAGGCCTGAGCAGAAACCTTTGTAACAAGAGGTGGGGGATTGTACATGTCTCTGCACAGAGATCTTTCGACATATCCACAGGGCAAAGGAAACTGGAACCTGCCCTGGCACATTTGGAGAATGCCGGATTCCCCAGGGAAGCTGCCTCTTCTCCATTCTGTCCATCCCCAGCCTTCCCCTCCTACACCCAGGCTTCAGGCTGCTTTAGTTACTGATGTCCTGAGACCCAGAACAGAGCATCTCCTGCTCTCTATCCCATAGCCCAAGCCAAGTGGAGCCACTGGAGGATGGGGAGCCAACCCCCACCCAGAGAAATACCCATGTCTCACCATGTACAGACACCCACAGACACAAACCCAGACATGCCCACAAACCACGAACATAGACACAGACATACAGATACAAACACTTAACACACATGTCATACATGCACACAAACCCCCACCCCTACAAACCATTGCTGTCAGAGACAGATACACATACACACATAAAAACATACAGAAACACACACACAGGGTGTAGCATGTAGACACATACACCCACCAGTCACATGGAAATACTGGCAGAGAAACACAGGGGTAAACACAAAAGCCCCCACACTTTCCCCTTCCACCCACCTCCTTCTTCAACTTCACACACCAAATCAACCCCAGCACAAGTGGGTACACGCCCATTCCCCTTTCCTTGGGTGCCTCCTTCTCCCTCTTCTGTCTCCCTTCTCCAGTGAGGGTACCCTTCTGGATCAGACCCCCAGTTACAAGAAAGTCACCAAGAGGAGTTCTCTCCAGGCTTCTGGGGCATAGGACCCTGAAGTCGACAACCCCCTAGGCAGGGACCCTCTGGCATGGAAGGGAACCAAAGGGCAGACATGTTAGTGTCAGTTCTGAAATCCCCCAACCCTGATGATGTCAGCCTTTGGCTTGGGAGGCTGAGGAAGACATGGGGGAGCCAGAGATGACTCAGGCAATTCTTCTCCACCCTGCCTCACACCTCACCACGGCCCCTCCCCAGTTCAGACCCTTTGAGGCTGCAGCCCCTCTCCTTTACCCAAATGGCCTTGCCCAGTTCTTCAGGTGTTCTGATTGGGATGTCTTTTATCTGACCAGATAATCTCTTGCATGAACCCAGGTGTCTGGGCCTCAGGGAAGGTGTGGGAGCAAGGTTAAGGGAGAGAAGGGGGCACTCAAACACAGTATAATGCCCAGGGCAGTCTTCCGGGCCTTGATGGATGCTTCCACTCACCAGCCCTTTATGCTTCCCTCCTTGACCACCACTATGACCACCATACATGCTGATCCCTCCTATTAGAATGTAAGCTCTTTGAGCAGAGACTTTTTCTTTTGTAGTTAGCCCCCCCACCCCCACCTCCAGGTCTTAGCACAGAATCTAGCAAAAAGTTAACATTTAATAAATGCTTTTTCCATGCTATTTCATGTTAGGCCCTGGAAGAACTCAGAGGAGGAAAAGGGGAAGAAAAAAAATCTACTTTCTTTCATTTCTACTAGTTGATAGAGAGAGTTCTGGGCCCAGAGTCAGGAAGTCCTGAGTTCAGATCTGACCTCAGATATCTGCTGGTTGTGTGACTCTAGGCAAGTCACTAAACCTCTGTTTGCCTCAGTTTCCTCAACTGTAAAAATGCAATAATGGCATCTACCTCCCAGGGTTGTTGTGAGGATCAGACATATTAATTATCATAAAGCACTTAGCTTTACAGTGCCTGGCACATGTTACCATTTCACAGAAGAGGAAACTGAGTCCTGGACAAGTAGAGGCATATACCCAAAAGCACACGAGTATTCAAGAACAGGGTTGGGATTCAAACCAGTCACTGTATGACCATGGGAAAGTCCCTTAACCTAACTGAGCTTCTGTTCCATCATTCATAAAACGGGGGAAATGATACTCATCTCACCTACATGGGGATGTTGTGAGGAAAGTTCTTTAGAAAAATGTTAAAAAAAAAAAAACAAAAACCCTGAAACCAAATCAAACCCAGAATGGTATCCAGCTTGTTAGGCATGCGTTTAAACTTATTTCCCACTACTTGCCCATCCTACCCTTCTTCACTGTCTCTTTATTCTGGCCAAAATAGCCAAGAATATGGTATTCCATTTCCTACCTACTTGCCTTTGCCCAGGCTGTGCCTCATGCCTGAAAATCACGCATTCTTACCAACATCCCTTCAAATTCTTTGCTTCTTTCAAGGCTCTGCTCAGATACCTTATTAAGGTAAGTCTTTTCCGATCCCCCTTAACTGTCCATGTTCTCCAGTTATATAAATGTGCTGACCACTGTACATGTAACACCACCCTGTAAAGGATAAACTCCTTGAGGGCAGGAGGTGTTTGTTGTTTTTTTTCTTTGTCTCCAGGCTCCGGGAACCTCCTATACAAGGCCTTACCAGATCCCCAATTCAAACCTTAGGGCCCTCCCCTCCCACTTCATATCACTGTTTATTTTGTATTCACTGATAAGAATTGTTTCCTCCAAGAGAGTGCTAGCTACTTAAAGGCAGGGCATGTTTCTATTTTTGTTACTCCAATGCCAGCCTCTTCAATATCCTCAGAATTGTTTGTTGAATGAATGCATGAATGAATGAATGAGTGGGTAAATGAATAAGGTACACCTAAATGGTACAGTGCATTCAGAATCAGAAAGACCTAAGTTCAAATCAGCCTCAGATACGTACTAGCTGTGTGACTCTGGGCAAGTCATTTAACCCCTGTCTGCCTCAGTTTCCTCTTCTGTAAAATTCAATAGTAATAGCACCTGTTTACCAGGGTTGTTGTGAGGATCAAATGAGATAATATTGAAAGGTAGTTTGTGAACTTGAATGTCTTAAGTGCTCACTCTTATTGTTACCAGGCAGCTAGATGGTGCAGCAGAGAGAGTGCCTGACCTAGAGTCAGGAATACTCTTCTTCCTGAGTCCAAATCTGGCCTGAGATACTGTGTGACTCTGGGCAAGTCACTTTACCCTGTCTGCCTCAGTTTCCTCATCTGTAAAATTAGATGGAGAAGGAATAGTAAACTACTCCAGTATCTCTGTCGAGAAAACCCCAAATGGGGTCACAGAGAGTCTGAGATGACTAAAAAATAATTGAATAATTAGTTATGCATAAGATATAGAGGAATGACCTATTAATGATCTAAGAGGGGAGACATTAGCGGTCAGTAAGCAAGCATTTATTAAGCACCTACTATGTGCCGTGACCTATGCTAAGTGCTGAGGAGACAAAGAAAGGTAAAAGATAGTTTCTGAGTTCAAGGAGATCATAGTCTAATGAGAAAGACAACATGAAAACAACTGTGTGCAAAAAAGATATAGACAGGAGAAACAAGATAATCTCAGAGGGAAGAGAAAGCATTTATTTAGCACATACTGTATGCCAGGCACTGTACTAGGTGGTGACTTAACTATTCTGAGCCTCAGTTTCCTCATCTGTAGAATGAGGGGGCTGGACACAATAATCTCTACTGTGCCTTTTGGCTCAAAATCTAGCATCCTGTGAGTAATGGATCTTACAGTCTAGCTGGAGGGGAGGAGGGAGAGGGGGAGGAATAAGATAGAACACAGTTAACCACAGTTGTCACTAGAAATATTTTTCATCTGTGAGGAGAGGTGGGGCAAGAGAAAGCAAGCAATTGTTAGGATTGTGGCTGTCGGTTTTAAGCAGTTCCACCCTGGGCTATCCTGAAGGTTCTATCCTTCTAAAAAGTGGTGCTTCTGCAGGGAAAAAGTACCCCACCATTGCTAGGAGCAGATCAATCAGATGAAGAGGCATCCCCCAGGAAGGTGCTGTCTACCCCTTCTAATTTCCCTACCTTGGTACAGTGGACTGACTGCCCCACCCTAGTTTTAGCTCTGCAGAGAACTATAACATGAAGTGGGATATAGTGAGTATATAAGAGCCTAATATGGAAATAAGAGAGTGTGAAAGGGAGAGGCTGGAGGGAGGGAGAGAATTTGGATCTTAAATTAAAAAAAAGAATGTCAAGTAGTACGAGGGCAGTTGGATCCCAGTCCTTCCCCACCTTCCTATCTTTTGCATTGATTCTTGCCCACATCCTTCTGTGGCTGGGGACGCAGGCTCATTTAACTCTCTTCACATTCCTCAGTACCCAGCATGCCCCAGACACTCTGAGCTTGTTGACAATCTGATGAATTCCAGGAACGTCTTTATTCTGCCCCTTCCCTCTTCACTCCTCCCTCAGACGAAGGACTGTTGCAGACTGGGATGTCCTCCTGTGCCAGCCCATCTCTCCCTGGTGGAGAAGGTTCCAGAGAGCGGGCCCAGTGGAAGATAAGACAAGGGGAGGGCTGACCCAGACACATTCAAACATGATAAGAAGGATGCTAATTGCTCCAGGCAGGAAGGAGGAAAATGACCCATTTCCTCAGACTCCCCACACTGCTCAGAGCCCAATTTAATACCCAAAAGGCCACGGGCTCCTAGAATAATTTGTAATTCTTTCATGTGGTCAGATTGCTATCTTGCTCAGCACTGAGAAAATTATATCCAGGATTAGAACAGAACTGAACACTGCTCAGGGAGGAAGGAGTCTGGGCTGTTCTGGGCTAAGCCTGGCCTCCTGGGTGGCAATCAGAAAAACACAGCTGGATTTCAGTACTTAGCAAAACCCTGAGTAGGGATCTGGGGAGGGGCATGGAAACCAGACTCACCCAAGGGCCCTTTTCCCACTCTGAGCAGTGGCTTTCAAAGTCTGTTCCTCTCCTACACAAGCCATAGCCATACTCCTAAAGAAATTGAGGCAGCAGAATTTAGAAGACCTAGGTCCTAACCCAAACTCAGTTACCTCACCGTGTGATCCTGGGCAAGTCACTTTACACTGTTTGACTCAGCTTCATGTCTGTAAAATGAGCAGGAGAAGGAAATGACAAACCACTCTAGTATCTTTGCCAAGAAAACCCCAGATGGGGTCAGGAAGAGTCAGACATGACAGAAAATGACTGAATTTTAATAATTCTTCTAGCTCTGATTTTAATTTCTTAGGGAGAAGGCAGGAAGGAACTTGCCTTCTTGATACAGAGTGGATAGAGAGAATTGATTATCAGAGATTCCAGACACTAATTCTGATGCCCTGGCCTCCTCGGGGAGAGGCTTGGCTAGCTCTTTGGTGTCTACATCCCCCAAGAGAATACAACCTGAAAGCCTCCCTGAGGTCCTTCCCCTCCTAATGTGCCCCCACAGCAGTGTCCTTGTTGTTTCTGTCATTAAGGGAAACTGAGCAGAGTCAACATCTTCCCTTGCAAGGTCCCTCCCTTTGGCCAAATGGAGAGGATTGTGTCTCTCCTCCCTAAGACCTCCCCTGCTCAATGGATCCTCCAGTGTTCCCCATGAGGAGAGGCCCCAGAATCAGGCAACTTGCCCCCAAGAAATGGCTGGTGCCATCATTCCAGGAGCATTCAAAGCCTTCCTGACACTCCTTACCTCTGATTTCACTATCATAGCCACCATGTTCTCATGGCTTAGCCTTTGTTCTTCCATCCTTCCCAAGTCTGGGTCTTCTAGCTGGAGGGCCACGACCTGGTCTCCAATTTACTTATAAGAGAAAGGTTTTCCTAGCTACATACCATGACTAAAGTCCCCTCAACCTCACCTCAGTGTGGACCCTGACCCTGACCTATTGCTTGCCATTGGTCACAGCTAGGCAGTACAGTGAGTAGAGTCCTTGGTCTAGATGTAGGAAGAGTAGAGTTCAAAACCAGCCTCAGATACTTGCTAGTTATGTGATCTTGGGCAAGTCACTTAACCTTCATCTGCCTCAGTTTCCTCATCTGTAAAATGGAGATAATAGTAACATCCTCCTCTGAGAATGGTGAGGATCACAATTTGAGATATTTCTAAAGAGCATGCACATAGTAGGCGCTTAATAAATGCCTGTGTCTTTCCTTCCCTCCTACAGTGAGGAACAGGGCAGAGGAATATGAAGCCCTCAGCACAGCCCATCCCCACTCTTGAAAAACCAGCTCCAAGCCCACATGCAGCGGCATCACATCATCCCTGTCCTCCAAGGACAGAGCATCCATTCATCCTTCATGAACAGTAGCAGCCCTCAGCATGCCCCTGTGGGCAGCAGGCAAGGCAGTTCATAAAAACTTAGGGAGGGTGATGACAAGGCCTCCCCCAGTGGGAGTGGGACCTCATACTCACTACAGGTCAACAGAGAGGCTGATGGGGAGGCTGCTTTGTCAGCATTTTCCAGCTCTTTATTGTGAGTGCATTGGGTGAAACCATGGGATCCCCAAGCACAGGGCTGTCTCCCCAACTTCAGAATGAGGGGTCCCTAGGACAGAACCATGTTTCTTTCCTTGCCCCCCCTCAGACCAGAGGTTCTGAGTTCCTGGAGGTTAGGGGATGGGTTTTCATTTGTTTGTTTGCTTTAGCCTATCTATACATTCCCAGCACTTAGCTTGGCATATAGTAAGCACTTAATAAATGCTTGTTTTACTTAACTTGTTGACTAGTATCACCATCAGCTCTTGGCACCAAGGTCAGCACTACTCAGGAGCATAGTTTCCCCATGGCAACCCCCTTTCTCCATGCCCATGGTCATTGCTGATCCAGTCAATGATTATGGGACCAACTATGAGAGGCCCTGAGGGTAAAGTAGGGAGCCATTGAGTGTGGCAGAAGCAGAGAGGGGGCAATACAAAAATGAATGTAAGACCATGACCACCGGACCCTCTACATCAAGTCCTACAGTAGCAGTCAGGCCACACACTGCACGTATGGCCTAAAAGTCATGACAAAATTTCCTTATTTTCTTAATCCCAAAGAAATCCTAATCTCTTTATCCCCCAATGGGAACCCAAAAAGAGGAGACCCAATGTATCCTTTCTAAGCCCTGGACCTCCCCACTGGAGAACTGGTTGCTCAGGGGAACAGGTGTAGACTCGGAAGAAGTAGTTTATTAAACAAACTTTCTCTCTGGGCTATGAATATTGGTTCAGGAAAGTTTCATTACTACAGGAATTGCATGTGTCACAGGGGGATCTATAAGCATACACTGTGGACTATACCAACGACCCTCCTGAGGTCAGTCACATAGTGCATCCACACTCTGCCTGGATAAGAATCCATAATTTAGAGATAAAATATTCCCAGAATTTCCCTTTCCAGGACTCATATATGGTACCTGAGAAAACCAGGAGGCAGGAGAAGTCAGTATGTTTTTAATCATCTTTAAGAATCATGTTCAATAAATTTTGGAGATGTGGGAAAGTTGGAACACTAACTCATTGCTGGTGGAGCTGTGAACTAATCCAACCATTCTGGAGAGCAATATGCCCAAAGAGCTATAAAAATGTGCATACCCTTTGACTTAACAATACCACTTCTAGGGCTGTGTCTCAAAGAGATCATAAAAATGGGAAAAGGACCCACATGTACAAAAATATTTACAGCAGCTTTTTTTTGTTGTGGCAAAGAATTGGAAAGTGAGGGGATGTCCATCAATTTTGGAATAGCTGAACAAGTTGTGGTATATAAATGTAATGGAATACTATTGTGCTATAAGAAATGATGAGCAGGAGGATTTCAGAAAAACCAGGACTTATATGAACTGATGCTAAGTGAGGGGAGCAGAACCAGAAGAAAATTGTACACAGTAACAGCCACAGTATGCAAGGACTGATTTTGATAGACTTAGCCCTTCTCAGAAATGCAAGAACCTAAAACAGTTCCAAGGGACTCATGAGGAAAAATCCACATCCAGAGAAAAAACTATGGAGTTGAAATGCAGAGTGAAGCAGACTGTTTTCTTTTTTTGCTTTGTTTTGTTTTCTTTCTCATGGTTTCTCCCATTCATTATAATTCTTCTATGCAACATGGCTAATGTGAAAATATCTTTAATAGGAATGTATATGTGGAACCCATATCAGATGGCAAGCCATCTTGGGGAGGGAGGAGGAGAAAATTAAAAACTTGTGGAAGTGAATATTGAAAACTTAAAATAAATAAATTAATAAAAAATAATAATGCTCAGACAACATATAGGTACAGTTCTCAAAAGAACAAATGTAGACTATTAATAACCACATGGAAGAGCTCACCAAATCATTAATAATAAGAGAAATGCATTTTAAAAACAACTCCAAGGTTTCACCTCACTTCTACCAAATTAGTAAAAAATTATAAAGACTAACAATAGTCAATATTTGAGGTGTCATAAAAAGATGAGAGCACTAATACATTGTTGGTGGAGCTGTGAATACTGTAATCTAATCATTCTAGAAATTGAATTGTAATTATAAGTGACAAAAATGCCTATGCCCTTTGACCCAGAGATGCCACTTCAAGACATATACACTAAGGAGACCCATGATAAAAAGAGAGGCCCCCACAAACATCAAAATATTTATCATCGCCCTCTTTGTAGTAGTAAAAAATTAGAAACAAAGTATATGCTCATCAATTGGGGAATGACTAAACAAATTGTGTTACATGAGTATAATGAACCTAAATAACAATAAATATGATGGCTACAGAAAAGCATTAAAAGACTTAAACTGATGCAAAATGAAGAAGAACTAGGAAAACAAAACGTGCAATGAATACAACAATGTAAATGGAAAAACAACAATAAAACAACCAAAATCAAATGCTATGACATCATGATAACCAAGCTTGGCCCCAGAGAAGACATAGAAGAAGGCACCTTCCCACCCACCCGTCTTGTACAAGTGGGTGTGAAACTCTACATTTAACCTCAGACTTTTTAAATTATTGATTTGTTTTGCTGAATTTTTTTTTCTTTTTTTTTATTCTTTGTTATAAGGGATGATTTTCTGGAAGGGGGAACATAAATGGGAAAGGTGATGTAAAAAGAAACAATATCAATAAAAAATTTAAAAACCAACCAAAAGAATCATGCTCACTTCACCCCTGCCTTTGGAGAGACATCCATTCTGGTTATCTCCTGAATCCTTGAGGGGTGGGGAGAAGGCTACAGAAAGGTGAGCCACTCAGTCAGATGTTCAACCCTCTCCTCATAGGCAGTTTATTCCTTCAACAAACCATACACCCTCCCTTCAACATATTCAACCTCAGTTGGCTAAAGAGAGAGAAATCAGGAAGTGAGATGATTTAAATAAATGGTTTCCATTGGAGAAATCAGGAAGTAGGATGGTGTAGGACATACATAGCTCTGACCCTGGCAGCAGCACTGTGATATAAGGAAAGCTTTCATCTCTCCTATGTTAGAGGAAGAAGTGCTCTTGCCTCAAGTCACCCTATCTCATTCAGCTGCTGGTAATCAGAGAAGCTGCCTCATCTCCTCCCTTGGTACAGTAATGCCACAGGGGCACCAACCTTTTGCCAAGTGGGGGCAATACTACCTCTCTCAAAAGGGAAGAGGAAACCGGGTCCAATGACCACAAAGTCAGAAGTAAGAGATTCAGAAAGTTATCGTAGTTCCCAACTCAAAGAGAAACCAGTGGCTTCACTCACCCACAGGCAGGACATTGGCTGACAGGAACCGCCTGATGCTTTCTGGACAGGGCGATAAGGGCTCCAAAGGCTGTGGGACAAGGCCAGCTGGCAGGATTGGGGGTGTGGGTGCCATGACTGGCAGCAGTTCAATGAAATCCAAGCTCTGTGGCCCCCTTTCTTTTGTGGGTGGGTCAAATGTTCCTCCAGAAGCCTCCTTTCTTACTCCCACCTGACATGGCAGTCCCACATCACCTCCAAGAAGGGTCCTGCTTAACCTCTTCAAAGAGATGGGCCAGAACTTTATTGCAGGTCCTATCCCAAAAATCAGGGCTGATGTGAAGGCTGCTCCACTGGGCCATCCAAGGGCAGGAGCAGACTAGCTTCTCAGAGTAAAAGATGTCCTTCAGCGGCCAACTAACTGCTGGGTTCCCGGCCTCCAGGTGCTCAGCAGAGCTTAGAACCCAGTCCTGTTTCACACCTAAAAAGACCAACAAGGAGGAAACAATAAATTAGTAAGTCATTGCTCTCTTTACAATACCCCACTTAGAGGTATCTAGGTGGCAAAGCAAATAGAGCACTGGTCCTAACGTCAGGATTAGACCCGACTTCAAAGCCTGCCTCACGCTAGCTGTGTGACCCTAGACAAGTCACTTACCTTTCATCTGCTTCAGTCTCCTCATCTGTGGATAAGATTGCCCCCACCTCCCAGGGCTGTAGTGAAGACCATATGAGATATTTGTAGAGCTTAGCACAGTTCCTGGTACATAGTAACAGTTTAAGAAATGCTTACTGCTTCCTATTCCCTTCAGAGAAAGTCAGTTTATGAACAACAACAACAACAAAAGAATATTATGGTGTTGTGGGAAAATCTTCTGGGTTTAGAACCAAAAGATCTGGGTTCAGCTTCTTCCTATGATACTCACTATCTTGCCGCTTCTGCCTCCACAACAGTATCACTCAGACAGATGCCGCCTTAGTTTAGGCCCTCATCACCTCGCACCAGGACCACTGTGATGGCCTCTTAATGGATGGATGGAATTGTTTTCAGGCTCTGAGCCGTCCTCCACCCAGCTGCCCAAAGCGCCCCAGGTCTGGCCAAGTCCCAGTCTTCCAAAGGTTCTTTCCAGCTCTAAGGAGATGTTCTCCCTTCGTGCTTTCTGTGATCCCCCTTTAGAAGACTCTCAGGGTCGTCTACAGAAGGACCTCCCCAGCCGCCACTGAAGGGACTTCCCAGACAAAACCCAGCAGCTCAGTTGGACATTCAAAGCCACTGCTTGGCTCCAGCCTCATCGTCTGAGCTGCTTTCACATGGCTCCCCTTCATGCACTGCGGGTTCAAGGCACACTGGCCTCCTCACTGTTCCCAAGCTGGTTATCCCATCCTTTCAGCCTCTCCTCTGCCTCTTATTCTCCTTAGAATCCTCAGTTTCCTTCAAGGCTCAGCTCAGGAGTCCCCTTTCATGGGAAGCCATTCCAGATCTCTCCTCTGTCCTCCCTTCTTTGAATGACCTTGTATTGTCTTTTTCTATATGTTGTATGTGTATATACACAACATACATACATATACACACATACCTATATACACATACATACATACCATAACATACATACATACACACACACCATCTCCCTCCTTCCCAGTAGAATACAAGCTTCTTAAGGACAGAAATTGTTCTTCAATTTTGGTTCTGTATCCCCGAGGCACAGCAGGGTTCCTGGTACGTAGAAGGCTCCTAGTAAACACTTGTTGGACAGGATTCCCTTGGGTCTACACCTCCCCCCGACCTAGCATAGGCTACACCATCTAGAAGGCGGTGGATAAGTATGTCAGATTGCCCTGTCCCACCTCGTGTATAGTCAGTCATTGTCTTTGTACACACGGGTCCCATCCATCCAAACAGGTCGTACAATTTCAGATCCCATTTGTAGACATCTCTCCCTGCTCAGAGCAGGTGCTCAATTAACGGTCGCTGGCAAGGATGTCATAACTCTAGCCTAGCGTCTTTTCCTGCCTGAGTCCTAACTTTATACCCACAAGCCTCAATCCTAAGCAATTCAATAAATATTTACGGAGTGTCCTTGAAGTCTTCTGTTTCATTCTTTGCCACTGCTGAAAGCTTCCCCCACCATTAGCTATACCTTCCTTGGACCTGTCTAATGCAGACTCCTTGTGCAGCCTGAAATTCCACCAACAGAGGGTTCATTACAGGAAAGAGGAATTCCTCAGGGATGGCTCCATTTTTGATTCTGTATCCCCAGTGCCTGGTAGGGACTTATTAAATAGCTACTGGTTGATTTTAAAATGTAACCGGTGGGCAGATTGAATAGGAGCTGTCAGTCACTAACAATTCAGGGAGAATTATTTCCATTGGATTGGTTTTCCTGTTGAGGCTTTTCTGAGATCTGTCTTACCTCCAGAATCGGGGGGGGGGGGGGGCTGGGGGTTCTTAGGGAGGTGAGGATGAAGGCAAAACTTTGGGAAGGGGGTGTGTGTGGTAGAAAGGCAGGCCCAGGTAGATGCTAAGGAAAGGATTCAGGTGAGCAGAGGGCATCCTGAGGGCACTGGGTAGGGAGTGGAAATTGAGAATGCATGTGCGGGGGTGTTCAAAAGGGAGATGAGAAAACATCTGAGGGGGAACCCCTAACAGAGAATCAGAATCATGGGGAGCTGGCCCAAGAGGAAAAGAACAGGCATACAGAAGGACACACACAAAGACACTCTTTCTCTTTCTGTCTCTTTGTCTTTGTTTCTGTCTCTCTGTCTTTGTCTCAGAATCTCTCTGTATTTGTCTCTGTCTGTCTCTGTTTCGTTTTTTTGTCTCTCTGTCTGCCTCTGTCTCTCTCTTAGTATGACCACCTATCTCTTCTGATTGGGCCAAGAGGGCTGGCCAGGCTGAGTTGGAAGATTTCATTACAAAGGGCCAAGGGCCAGAGACCCTCCCTCAGCTCTGGGAGACTGAGAAGACCTTCCTTTGGCCCCCAAAGGGCAAAGGGAAAAGGTGGGCCCAAGAGTTGCTATGATTGCTGGGACTGTGCCTTCCCCTCCCAATTCTCCTCTCCTAAAGCACACACATGCTCAGATCTAACCCTAAACCATGGGTCATGAGAGCTAGAGTCCCAACGGCCTCTACCCAGGACACAGAGAATCCTCTGCCCTTTCCTTCATAAAAACCACCTGTAGACCTAGAACATTCCAGCCCCTCGAGCCCATTCTCCCCTATTACCCAGGGGGATTCTGATGCCCAGAAAGACCAGGGCACCCTCCCATCTCTCTCCCCCAGCAACACACAGCATTGTCAAACTGAGAATCAGCCCTGGCCAACTCCATCAGGAAGTCCTGAGAGCAAACTCTACCAGCCCCTGGACCCCTTCCCCACTCAGCTTGTCACACTGTGTCACACCCATCCTCCCCCAAGTCAATCACCATTTCTACTTGGAACATTTAGCCTTTCTTTTTCCCCTTTCCTTTCACATTCTTTCATCTCTTCTCCTTGTCCCTCTCCTCTCCCTCTCCCCCCATCACTTTTCCTCTCCTCCTCTCTCTTCCACACCTTTCTTTCCCTCTTTCTCTCCCAACTCCACTAAGCTGTTCTGTCACTCATTGGCTTGTTCTGCAACTCTCTCCACATTCTCCCTGTCCTGCCCATCCCTGCCTTCTTCATTTATGGGAAACTATCTCCTTCCAGGGCTCCTCTCCCACCCATCTGAGTCCCTCACCCCGCCCCCCCATCAGTCACCTGGGAAAGGGATTCCCCACTCTGGGCTAGTACTTTGGCCCCTCCGACCGCTCCTCACTGAACATCTCCATCCAGGCTTCTCCAGTGTCTAATTAGCAGCAGGAACCAGAGCAGAAAGCTGAAAACCAGAGCATTGTCCCAACATGCCCTGTCCTCTTGTGGGGAGAGCTATGAGCCCGGATTTCTATTGGGAGTGCAAATTCACTGGGCCTAGAGGATAGGGACCTTGGCCAGGCAAATTAACCTGAGTCCCTCTTTTTATGGAGTGAAGATACTCCTGAGAGTAAAGTTCATTTTCTTGGGCCAGACTAGCCTCAGTGAGAGAAGGCGAAGCGGACTTCCGCCCTAGAATCCCATCCAGCCTCTGTCTTTCTTTCTTTCTTTCTTTCTTTCTTTCTTTCTTTCTTTCTTTCTTTCTTTCTTTCTTTCTTTCTTTCTTTCTTCTTTTTCTTCTTCTCCTCCTCTTTCTCCTCCTCTCCTTCTTCTTATTATAATTTTTATTATTATTATTATCATTTTCCAATTACATGTAAAGACAATTTTTAACATTCCTTTTAAATAAAATTTCCAAATTTCTCCCTCCCTTCTTCCCTTCCCTTTCTCTGTATGATGGTAAGCAGTTTGATATGGATTACATCCGAGCAATCATGTAAAACACATTTCCATATTAGTCTGACTTCTAATAGATTTAGGATGCCCTACCCCACTACTCATACAAGGAACCAAATTCGTACCCACTCCTTTTCCTCCCCCAGGAGACACACAGATCCAAACCTGACTCTTCTCTCCCAGACCACTCCCTAACAAAGGAGCCATCCCCAAGAGAAACAGAAACTGCAATCCTAAAATAATAGTCCTGGTGAGACTTCAGAGATCATTTAGTCTCTAGATGTCAAACACAACACTTATTAGGGTCACCAGCAATTAAAATGTAACGAGGGAATATTTAACAAAAATACAATTAAACTTAGATAATATTATGATGTAGTTTTCTCTACATACAAAGATCCTTAAGTATGGTTTAATGGTCCTTTTTTCTATTTGCTTGTGAGTTTGACTCCACTGGTCACAAAACTCAAGCTGGAAGGGACCTTAGAGCCAACCCCTCATTTTACAGATGAGGAAACTGAGAATAAACTGTGAAGTGACTTGCTCAGGGTCATGCAGCTGAGGCTGGATTCGAACTCGGGTCTTCCTGACTCCAGG
The DNA here is from genome assembly GCA_011680675.1 of Gymnobelideus leadbeateri. Lineage (NCBI taxonomy): Eukaryota > Metazoa > Chordata > Mammalia > Diprotodontia > Petauridae > Gymnobelideus > Gymnobelideus leadbeateri. Next base: position 745,332 of record WOXC01004895.1, on the reverse strand, counting down.
CCTGGTGAAGTATCAACCCTATCCTGGCTGCCTGTAGGTGCTTAAACAAGGTCTGTTGATTGAATCTCTCCTCCCCAAACTCACATAGAGAATGATTACTTTAGGATTGTAAAGGATCTTAGAAGGCACCTAGTGTAAGCCCCTTCATTTCTTAGAGCCTAAGGAGTTTGTCTGACATCACCCAGCTGGTGGCTCCTCTCTAGTCCCCATGTGTTCATGTAGCTCATGTGTACATAGTTATTTCCTCCCATTGAATTTTGAGTCCCCTTGAATCCAGGGACTGTGTTTTAGTCTTTCTTTGCATCCCCTGAGCTTGACAGTTCCTGGCACACAGTTGGCACTTAATAAAGGATTATGGATTGACTGCTAACAGTCAGTGACAGAATCAGGATTCAAACCCAGGTGTTCTGACTCTAAGTCTAGCCTTCTTTTTCCAGTGCACCGCTGAGACCTCATTTGGCTCTGGAGACATCTTGCAGTATTTCAGAACAAAGGGCAGAATAAAGTTATTTCCTCCAGCCAAGACCTCTCTCCAAGTGCTGAAATCAAGTCCACCGCTCCAGGCCCAGATCTAACCTCCACCTCTTCCAGGCAGCCTTCCCTGATGTCCCACCCACCTCCTCCAGTAGGCTCTACCATTTAGGAGCTCCTAAAACCCTAAATTTGTCATTCATTTAGTGGAGAACAGAAATTGTCTTCTATGCTCTCCCTTGTCCCCTTTATTGGCACATATCTTATCTCTCCAATTAGACTATGAGCTTCCAGATGGAAAGAAAGTGGTTTTAGCTAATAGAACTGGGGTGCAGAACCTGCAGCCTTGAGGCCACATGTGGTCCTCTAGGTCTAGGTCCTCAAGTGTGGCCCTCTGAATCTAAATCCAAAAGGATTTGTTCTGTGATGTTCAGATTCCCCACCCCTGTAATAGAGGCTCTTTAGAATGGCTGCTATTTGTCCTTCCTTCTGGAAGAGGACCATGACATCAGGAAGGTGATGCCATGACTTACAAGGGAATTGGATTTAACTGAGGCAGGGCTGTGCAAAGTCACCAGCCTCACTTTATCCTCTGGAGCCATCTGGGTCCAATAACCAGGTATAGATCAGGACAACTGGAGATGGCCCAGGATGCAGTGGGGATCCTTGGCCTTTTCAAGCTAAGGTCTTTAACAGGAGAATGGTCAGGGGGAGTGGAGAAAAAGAAAGGAAGTTTGGTCAAACTGTCAAATGTGAGGAAGCCAGGACCTAAGATTAAGCCTGGCCCAGACTGGGGCCAGAAGGGAATATATTCTTAAATGATAGGATTTGGTTGGGTCCCTGAACTGCCTTGGGAAAGGGGGGTGGAAGGAGGATGGCAGCTTCTAGGAGCTAGCTGTTCTCTCTTACCCCTGGAAAGGAGCCCATAGATCTCTTCTCCCCACCCTCCCCAAATGTAGGGTGAGTTCTCCTCCCCTCCACAGCTATCCCCTGGCTTCCTGGTATCTGGAGCTCTACACCCTCCCCAATCTTCTAGAGAAGCAAGGACCACAAGCCACAGCTTGCACCTCCAAACGTCCCTCCCTTCCTCCCCCTCTGGGTCTCTGGGCAAATAGGAGGGCCCAGGAAATGTAGCCCTCAGCCCCAGACCCCACCCTCCTTTGGCATCCCCAGTGGAGGCCCCAAGGCCAGAAAGGAGAAAGGCAGAGAGGTCCCTTCCCCTGAATAAGCTCCCATAGATAATATCCAGAGAATCTTAGAATTCTATCCAGTTCAATTGAACATTTTAGTAGTTATATCCTAGAATCCTTGTCAACCTTCCCCTGTCCTTGACAGAGGATACCATGAGCCAGGAAAGTCTGTGTTCAAATCCTGCTTCTGACAATTGCTGTGTGTCCATGGGCAGCCCACTCATCTCCTCTGAGAACTAAATGCCTAGCTACAAAATGGGGGTCATGGGATCACATATTTAGAGCTGGAAGAAATCTTATTCCACCTAACCCCACATTTTTACAAATGAAGAAATCAAGTTTTAGAGAGGTGAAGTTACTTGCCCAAGGTCACATGCCGCATATGTAGGATATAAATGCAACTGTCTCAATTCCAGATCTGTTATATCATGCAGCATATAATAGCACCTGGAGCATTTATCTCCCAGGATTGTTAGGCTCAATTGAGATAATGGGTATTAAGCAACTTGAGGGCTTTAAAGCATTATATAAATATCTGTTATTATCCTAATTCTGGGATACCAGACTCTTGAAATCCTAGAATACTGGAATCCTAAAAAGATGATCATTTCAAAATCCAAGAATCTTAGGATCCTAGAATCACCACATCCTCAGAGAGGTGACTTTTTGAACTCTGTAATCTTATAATGCTAGTGTAAAGGGAGAGGGGATGTGATTCACCAACACCACTTTGCCTCAGCTCAGCTGATGTGGTCACACATGATGAGGTTTTAATATAAAACCTCATATAAAAATAATATAAAACCTCTCTGACTGAGTCAAGAAGGAGGTAATAGAATTGGCCAAGAAAACAAACTAGTCACTTTTCTAACAGATTTAAATACATAAGTCCTGAGGATTCAAGGCAGTCAAGTAAGGGAAGGACTAAGCATTTATAAAAGACCTACTATGTGGAGAAGAAAATGGCAAACCACTCCCCCAAATGGGGTCACAAAAAGTCAAACATGACTGAACAACTGAACATGAACATGTACCAGGCATTGTGGTAAGTGCTTTTTACAAATATTATCTCATTTGAACTTTACAACAAACCTTTGAGGTAGGTTCTATTATTATCCCAATTCTACAGTTGAAGAAACTGAGGCAAACAGAGGTTAAATGACTTGCCTAGGGTCACACAGTAGTAAGTATCTGAGGTTGTATTTGAACTCAAGTCTTGCTGTCTCCAGGACCAATGCTCTATCCACCATACCAACAGCTACTTCAAGACTAGGAACAGTTGTGGAATGAGACCCCTTTGTGGAAAGCGGATTTGTCTCTAATGTTTGGCAGCAAAGGAGGCGATAACATATCCAGAAGTTTGAGTTCTAAGACTTTATAAGCTTGGAACCCCTGTGGAAAATTCCCCTTCTGCCCCACCCCAATACATATTGTTCTTACAGATACAAAGGGGAGCTATTGGGTCAATAGGAAACACTACATCTAGTGGAGAACAGAGACATACACCCCAGACAGATATAGATATAGAGAATAGTTACCCGAGTTAGTAAGTAGCTTCAAGAAGTGTGATCCCAGAAATTGAGTGAAGGGAAGCTACACTAGAAGAAAGTAATTTTAGAACCCCAGAACCATAGAAACCTATAAAATCAGAAGTCTTAGGATGAGACTCTTAGAATTCTAGAATCTTATTGTCCTAAAATCCTAGAATCATAGTGTCCTGGAATTTTAGAATTGTTGAAGCTTAGAACCACAGAATCTTATCATCTTTGCATCTTAGAATACTAGACTCATAAAATTCTAGAACCTTAAGATCCCAAGATCTCATTATCCTAGAATATTGGTATCCTGGAACCCTAGACTCATAAGGATAAGAACAGGGACTCGCCCAGTGATTTCATTGATATAAGGAATCCCCCTATGAGAAAATTCCCTCTACCAAAGCCAGTTGGCACTTTTTATAAAACTTATAGTCTTGACGAGTTTCCTAGAACACTAAAAAGAAGTAATTTTTAGTCAGTCTCACAGCCAGTATGTGTCAGAGCTAAAATCTTGGAATCCTAGGACCCCAGAATCCCAGCATCACAGTACACTAACATCCTAGAATTTCAATATCTGCAAATCCTAGAATCCTAGGGCCTTTGCATCCTAGAATGCAGAACCTGGAGGGACCAGCTAATCTAACTATCACTTTCTAGCTGTGTGACTCCAGACAGTGTAATTTAATTCAGCATTATTTAGCCCTGTCCCACAATGGACTATATGGGCAGCTAGCCCAAGGTTAAAAGAGGACAGAAAACAAACAGTGTTGTCAAGGACAAACCTGCCCAGGCTACTGTATTTGTCTGATAAGAACCGGCCCTACTTCTAAGTGGAACACCCCTGCCCGAATTCAACAGCCTCTGGATCTCATGTTGAAACAAAAAGGTCGGCTTCTCTTCATAAGCTGCTTCGGGTCTTGGGAGTGTAGGTTTGATGGAGGAAAGAAAGCATGCATTCATTCTGGTAACTGATCGTGTCAGAGGTCAGGCCATACAGGTGTGGTGGTATGGGGGGGAGGTGTCCCCCACCCAAAGAAGGAGATTAAAACTCCCAGAAAAGGGTTCCTTGGCTCATGCCATGGCCCCTTCTTCCTGTGACAAGGCGCCTATTGTGGAGAACATGCCTGGGAAGGCTTGGGGCAGCGGAGACAGGCCTAGACAAGCTGTGCCCCATATCCCACATACCAGGCCGGTAGAGCAGGCCAGACAAAGGCTCAGAATTTCGGCAGCAGCAGATATCTCTGAAGGTGTAGCATAGCACCCCTCAACATTGCAGCCATAGACACTGAGAAAAGCACCTGTTGCTGAAAGAGTCAGGGGGATGTCACCAAGCAGAAAACACTATAGAACCTCCCCAAACAAAGTTCGTACTGATATCCTGAAGTGCAGGCTTTTCCTCTGGGAGCCAGAGAGAAGAGGGACAGCATTCCTAGAAGGGGGAACAGCATGAGCAAAGATTCAGAGGAAGGAATTAGACTAAGAAGAAGGCCAGGAAGGAGGGGACAGAGAGAAGATGGCCCTGACTATTCAAACTCCTTACTCAGTCTTGGGCCCTATTGGAGTAAAGTTTGCTGGACTCCCTGGGTAAATACCAAGGCAGGGCCATGACAAGGCAGCTTCTTGCTTTTTCCATTTCTTTTCTATTGTTGTGATTCATGGAGTGATGGAATCACACATTTAGAGCTGCCAGGTAAAGCAACCCCCTTTATTTTATAAATAAGGAAACTGAGACCCAGAGAGATTAGGTGATTTGTCCAGCGATTAAACGTAGGACGAAAGATTCAATCCCAGGTCACCCTATTTATCCTTTGTTGTTGTTGGGTCGTTTTTTTCATTCATGCCTGATTCTTTGTGAGCCTATTTGGGGTTTCCTTGACTAAGATACTGCAGTGGATTGCCATTTTTTCTTCAGTTCATTTTACAGATAAGGAAATTGAGGCATACAGTGTTAAGTGACTTACTTACCCAGGGTCACACAGCTAAGTATCTGAGACCAGATCTGAACTCATGAAGGTGAGTCTTCCTGATTCAAAGTCCATCACCTTGCATCACCTCCCCAACATACTTAAATTCAATTCACAAATAAGTCAAGACATCACCCCATGATGTCATTGTTCCTTTTTGAAAATGAAGGGTGAACAACAACAGCAAAAAAGATTCCCCTTGAGTTGAGCCTTGAAGGCAGCAGTAAAAAGGGATGTCATTCCAGGCATACAAAAGCATTGCTGGGGCATCCCACCCTTCTCAACCCCAATTAATAAAACCAATGAGGTCTTTTCAGTTCTGATGTCTTTTTGGGTGAAAATGGCTCTTTGATTGCAATATAGAATCACAAATTTAAGCTAGGTGTTAATTCCTAAATAATTCTTATTGCATCAACCCAAGAGGTGAGCTCTCCTGATAAAGTCATTCATGTTTAGAGGGTCCTAATTACATTAACTGGAGGTTGTGGGATATGGGACACCCCCTCTTGCTCACAGATGGATGGGGAAAAGCAAACAGGTAACTTTGTCTGGGATGTGCAAAAGTCCTGGAAAAGGAGGTGAGCACCAGATTGCAAAGGGTTTCATGTGCCAGAAGAGACAATGGATGTGGCTGGATCCATACTCATAACCTCTCCAGCTTAGTGGAACTTGCAAATGCACGCATCCCATTGTCATTGAGCTCCAAAGAGCCCTGAGCCACTACTTTTTAAATTTTTTAATTTTTAAAATTCAATTTTATTTTCAGTTCCAAATTCTCTCCCTCCTACCTCCTCTTCCCCCACCCATAGAGAAGCTAAGAAAACCCAAGCTGTTACAAATATGTAATCAAGCAAAACAAACTCCCAGATTAGCCGCTTCCAGACTCACTTCCAAGCCACAATGAAGCACCACAGAGCTGTGGTAGAGGGTTTGAGAAAAATGGAATCGGAATGCTAGATCCCTGTTCTGGACTCACAGGGTCTGGATTCAGATGCTGCTTCTGCAGTTTACTGCCTATATGACCTCTGCAGAAGCCAGGACTTCAGCACCCACCCCTCTATCCACTCCCACTGCCTGCAGGTAATAAGCAATTAATAAATATTTTGTGAATTAAATTGCTTTGGAGGGATAAGGGTACGGACTGAGAATTCCAGCCCTGGCTAGGTCTTCCTGACTCTTAAGTCCAGAACTCCATCCTTGATGACATCATTGAGATGGAGCTCTGAACTTACAGTCAAGAAGACCCAAGTTCAGATAGTGCCTCAGACACAGGCTGGACAAGCTGTTTAATCTCTCTGATCCTCAATTTGTTCATTTATGAAATGAGGGGGTTGGGTTGGACAGCTTGAGAGGGTACCCCAAAGTAAAAATGAGAAGTCATTTCTCTGGGTATCATCAGCAGCTTAGGGGGGAAGGTCCATGCCTCCAGTCCTCTCTTCAAAAACAGGAAATGGAGAGCCAAGGGGATGTTAGGAGGCATCTACTCCGACCCTCTCATTTTGAAGAGGAGAAACTGAGGCCCAGTCACACATTGTCCAGAGTCACAAAGATAGAGCTCAGAACTGGGCAGGACCTCACAGGCCACTAGCCTACTGTGTACCTGAACAAGAATCCATGACAATCTTCCAAACAGGTGGGCATCCAGCCTCTGGCAATGGGGAGCAACAGCCTCCCAAAACAGCCCCTTCCACTTTGGGATGGCTATAAGGTTTCTTTCTTCAGCCCAAATTGGCAACTTCTACCTAGGTTTCCCAGCTCCACACCTACTGCGGCCAAATAAGAAAAGTCGAATCTCCCTTCCCAATAACAGCCTTCCAGGTACTTGAAGACAGGGATTTCATCCACCTTTCTCCTTCAAGTCTTCTCTTCTCCAGTCTAAATATTCCAGGTTCCTTCACAGTCACCAAAATCTCAGAATTGGAAGAGACCTTTTCTGGCTCAAACCTGAAACAAAATTGGTTCTACAGCCTTCCCAAGAAGTGGACTTCCACACTCTGAAGACCTAAGAAGAGGTTCCCCCTTGCCAACTGCCCTGCTGGGGTGCTGGGAAATGTTTAACAATGGGCTCTCTGGTTTAATATGCTTTTACATTTAATCTGTGGTATTAACATTCTCTCCATAAGTTTTCTTAAGTCAAGATAATCAGCAAAAGAATAAATCAAGCTCTGATTTGTAGCCTTTGATGCTTTCTGGGGTGTAAATGGTCATCCTGAAAACTTAACAACCTGTTCTTGGTTCAAGCTGGCTATAGCAGACCCCCTCCCCCATTCATTTCTCCCCACACTTAGAATGGAAGCTTCTTGAGGGCAGGGATGGTCTTGCTTGCTTATTTTTGTATTTTTTGTATCCTCAATGTTTAGCACAGTGCCTGGTATACAGGAAGTGCTTAATAAGTGTTCTGTCTACTCTATCCATCCATCTCTCTCTGTCTCTCTGTCTCTGTCTCTCTGTCTCTCTGTCTCTCTGTCTCTCTCTCTCTCTCTCTCTCTCTCTCTCTCTCTCTGTCCTGCAGAGAGCACTCTGGTGGGCTGGCCATGTTATTCAAATGTCAAACATACATTTGCTTAAAAGACTATTGTATGGAGAATTCATGTAAGACACACTCCCACAGAGGTCAGAAGAAGCAATACAAGGACCATCTCAAGGTCTCTCTGAAGAACTTTGGCATCAATTCAAAGACATGGTAGACACTGGCACAAGACTGCCCAGCATAGCATGCCCCCATCAGAGAAGACAGTGAGTGACACAGAATTGCAGTAGTTCAAAAGAAATATAAGATACACAGATTTAGAGAATCCACCCCAAATGTTCACATGGACTGTGGAATTGCCTTCCAAGATCATATTGGTCTTATCAGCTATAGTCAGACACATTATGCTTGGACCCCGGCTTAGTGGTGTCACTTTGGTCCTCTTCCAGCACCAAGGACAACAACCAACCTACCTCATTATCTATTACCTATTAATCTTTCCATCCATCTTTCATCTATCTACTCTATTTTTTGTTGTATCTATCCACTCTACCTTTCGATCTCTTGCTCTAACCACTCTATCTCTATTCACTCAATTTTTCTGCCATCTCTCCTCCTCCTCTTTCTTCTTCTTCTTCTTCTTCTTCTTCTTCTTCTTCTTCTTCTTCTTCTTCTTCTTCTTCTTCTTCTTCTTCTTCTTCTCTCCCATTCCTCTTTTAATTAGCTTTAATTATTTCTAATTATTAGGGAGTTCTTCCTGACATCAACTGAAATTCACCCTTTTTGCATCTTCTACCTATCCTGACTCCCAGCAAGCACACACAGTTGTTGCCTTCTTAGACCTTTCTAGGGCCACTGAGGCAGGAGCAGCCCAACTGGTGTCTTTGTTCTTTTTGGTATAAAATGGAGGCATCCCGGATCACATATAATGGAAAATACACTGGTTTGGAGTTCACCACCCTGGCTCTGAATCCTGGCTCTGCCACATCCTGCCTGTGTGACCTCACTGAACAAATCCCTTCTCCTCTCTGACCCTCACAAAGGCTGTAGTGATTCCTCTCTGTTAAAGAGGGGTTGGTATTAGAACAGGGGTTGTTAACCTGATGCCCATGAATTTGTTTTTTAAAAGATATTTGGATAATTATTTTAAAATACAAATTTTAAATTTCAAAATTACAAAGTGTCCTTTGTAATTCTATGTATTTTAATTTATGTATTTCTTAAGAAGTCTTCACAGGAGCCAGATGGGTTCTAAGAACAGGATTCTTAGATGACATCTAGATAATCCAAGTCCTTCCCAAAGCCCATTGGTATAGGACTCTCTCCTCATCTCTGAATTCTTTTCACATTTTCAGTCCCATGACCCTATGACCCTCCTCCATGTCCCTAATAGCAGCCTTGAGAGCCCAGAAGCCCATGCCTTCTCCCTTTAGCCAGCAGGCCCCAGGGCCTCTATGGTCCATCCCTTATTTCCTCTTCCCCAGAGCCTCTCTCTACACCGAGGAGGTGTTGGAGCAGAGACCTTCCAGAGCTGACACATTCCAATGACCTCATCCTTCTGGAGTCGGGCAGCAGCCCTCAACCTGCCTCTGTCTCTTAACTCCCTGCCTTCCAGGCTACCTTTTCTGGGGGAGGCTGAAGCCAGGAATCTACCCACATGGGGGCGGGAGTTCTAACTAATTGGGCACTTGGGCTGCCAGTGCTTCACAAGCACAGACTGGTGCTGGGCACATACCAACACATCAGAGTCTCTGGTGCCAGTCCCTCCTCCAAAGACAATGAATGACCCAGACAAGATGGGCCAACCCCAGGTGAGGCAATTGGCCATAGAACTCCTAGCCCCAGTTTCCTAATGGTCTATGGAAATGAAGAGCACATTGGCCAATGTGCTCAAGGGCTCTGGGAAGAGAACCTCTCTCTCTACTTGTGTCAGCTCATATACTTAAGAAACCATTTGCCATTGGACCCTTCCCTACAAAAATATACTGCCTAGCTGGGGCTTCCTGTCCCTCCTTTCTGCACAGTTTTTAATGAGCTCAGAGATTCAAGCAGCAGCCTTCTTTTTCTGCACAGGCACATGAAAAACATACTCAGAAAACAAGCTATCAACAATATTGGAAATGGGCCATCTGGTCATATTCCTTTGGGACAATCAGGATCCTCCAAAGTCTGGTACAGCCCTACCTACCTTTCAATCACAGGGCTCCCCTTCACCTGCCTTCTCTTGTACTGGCCTTCACTGATTCTTCCCAAGGCATCCATTTGGGGAGGGGTCCAGGCAGGCCAGCCTTCATTCCCTTCATGGTTCTGCTTTCCATTTCTGGACGCCATGCCCTCTCCCTCCTCGCCTTCAGCTCCCTTCTGTGTTTTCTTTCTTCATTAGAAAGTAAGCTCCTTGAGGGCAGAAACTATCTCTCTTTTGGCTGGTACGACTGAGATACAAATTTGCTTGTTATTTGTATGCCTGGTGGACAGCTAGATGAAGCATTGGAGAGAACACCTGACCTGGAGTCAGGAAGACTCATCTTCCTGAGTTCAAATCCAGCCTCAGACACTCACTAGTTGTGTGACCCTGAATGAGTCACTTACCCCTGTTTGTCTCAGTTTCCTCATCTATAAAATGAGCTGGAGGAGGAAAAGGCAAAGCCCCTCCAGTACCTTTGCCAAGAAAACCCCAAATGGGGTCACAGAAAGTGAGACACGACAGAAAAACAGCTCGAACAACAACAATGTATTCCTGGCACTTAGTACAGGCACATAGGCATTTATTAAATATCTACTATGGGACAGGCAAGGTGCTAAGAACTTTACAAATATTATCTCATTTGTTTAATAAATACTTATTGCCTTAGTGCATAGCTCAGGATCTTCTCTACCTGAACTTCATTGGAAAAAGATGAGAACAAGATAAAGTAGTAGTAGTAGTAGTAGCAATAGCAGCAGCAGCAGCAGCAGCAGCAGCAGCAGCAGCAGCAGCAGCAGCAGTAGTAGTAGTAGTAGTAGTAGTAGTCTTAGTGGTAGTAGTGGAAGTAAAAGTAATAAACATTTATAGAGAACATTAAGGTTTTCAAAGCTTTTTTCACAGAAGGAAAAATCAAACATCAAATTATCACAGGCAAAGATGCTTGTCCTCCCCAGCAATAGGGAAATCCATATTACAACAACTTTAAGGAGGTATAACCCAATACCAAAAGACCAACAGTAAATCCAGTGGATAAAGGCTGCCACTGGAGGAGCCATGTGCATAAAGACATTTTCAGGAGATACTGTGAAGGTGTAATGTGGAGATTATCAGTATTTGGGATGGGGATATCTTTACATTTGAGTCACTGAGACAAAGCCCCAGGGATCTTGTCTGCCCTGGTTCTGTTTCTTCCTGTTTCCCTCCTGTCCAGTGTTCTCATTGGCCTCAGAACACTTGTCACTCACCTGATCTCCCTCATTACCTTAACCCCCTCATTCATGCCCATCCTCTTCTATAACAACAAACTATCAAAGGACAGGACAACAGGGTGCATACAGCAGAAATGCCCCTGGATCAGGAGTCCAAAAACTGGGGTTCACATATCTCTGGTACTTACCACTGTGGCCAAGTGATTTCACCTCCTTAGATCTTGGTCTCATCTGTATAATGAAGGGGTTGGATCAAATGAACTCTGAGAGTGCCTTCAAGCTTTGACCTAAGGTGTTCTTAACATGGTGGGGGGGTAGCACTGACCAATATTTCAGGGGATCTGTCACCTTAAAGTAAAAATATATACCTTTATTTTCACTAACCTTAACTGAAATTTAACATCTCTTCCCATTATGATGTAGGCCACATGTTGGAATCCATGGGATTCACTAAACTGTCAGAGAAGTCCATGACTCAAAAAAAAAAAAAAGATTAAGAACCCCTGCTCTGAAACTATTATCCTTCAAGTCCTCCAGCCTCTAGGAAGCCTTCTCTCTGGGTATGCCAACCCTTAAAACTCTCCTTATTCTGAATTCTTTTGGCATTTAAGTTTTGTGACAGTCAATTTAGCATCTATTCCATATTCTCCCACACAGTTCCCTATTAGTTAAGGCAATTTGGTTCAATAAACATTTATTAATCTTCGACTATGTTCAAGGCAGATGCTAGAGATGAAGGGAGGGAGGGGGGAGGAAGGGAGAGAGGGAGGAGGGAAGGAAGGAAGGAAGGGAGGAAGGGAAGGAAGAAGGGAGGAAGGAAGGAAAGGAGGGAGGAAGAGAGGAAGGAAGGAAGGAAAGGAAGATGGGAAGAAAAAGGGAAGAGAGATAGAAAACATTCTCTATATATGTGTGTGCATATATGTGTGTATACATATTTGCATATAGGTATATATGTACTTATATATACATACACGCTATATACACATATAGCATATGTGCATGTATGTGCATATATACACATGCATATACATATATACAGTAATGTATGCATGCATATGTACACACACACGCACACGCACACACACACAAACACACACATATATATTACAGAGTGCTGGTCTTGCCATGAGGAATCCATAATCTCAAATCCCACTTCCAATGCTCCTTGTCACCAAAGGCAAGTCACCTAATCTCTCTGAGCCTTAGAGAATTCCACTTAAAAAGAAACACAGTGGGGGTGGGGTGGGGGAGAGGCCCTGAGCCTATTCAAGGTCAGCCTGTAATTCCCAGACCAAAACTTGGCCGAGTCCCACCTACAGGAGATGGGCACAGGTGTCCCTCGCTCCCCCCAGTACATCAGCATTGTCCTTGGAGAAGACTCCCACGTTCCCTTGGTGAGGCTATCTAATTTGTCTGCACTGAAGAGAAACAAATGTTTGCAAGGCCGGACAGACTGACAGAGCAGGCCCTGGGCTAGAGCAAAGGGTAGGTCTACACACCAGCCTAGCAGGGGAAAGCAAGCAGGGGGTGCTGACGATATCTATGGATTTGTATTCTACAGTTTGAAAAATGTGTATTTCCTGGAGTGGAGCCAGTGTGGTTGTTCTCCGGTTCTTTCTTCTCTCTTGCTGCTGCTGATTCTGGTTGAAAAGGCTGTTTTATGTTTGGTTTTTCTTTCCTCAGCCTCTGACTTGGAGAGGAGCTCTGAGGGCACTTGACCTCACTGCCCCCTTTCTGAGGCCTGGGAGGCCTAATCAGGTGCTCCACAAAGCCCAGCAAAATGGCCGGATGAGACCGTGGGAAAGGGCTCTTTATTGTTCTAGCCTTATCTTCCCTAGCTACTGGCACAAGAGAGTTTCATTGGCCATTCCTGGCCCCAGATTTCTATGTCCACACATATTCTCTCCCTCTCATGAGCCCTGGCCCGCTTTTATTTTTCTCCAGTTCAAAGTGTCTTCTTTGCCTGACAATGGTATTTGTGATTTACTGCTAGAAGCTGGTAAAGAGAATTCCCTGCTACACAGAAGCAGGACAGCCAAGTGGGACACAGTGGAAAGAGCACCACTGTGCAGTCAAAGGAGCTGAGTTCAAATGTCACCTTGGACACTTTACTAGAGAGAGCAGATGCTGATCTGCGCTGTTATGGAGTTTTCTCTACTCCATTGAAATTACAGAGCTGGACCCCAGAAATAGAGCACTTGTCACAGGGGGTTGATATGAGGTTCAACTGAGATAATAAACTAAATAAAACACTTTGTAGACCTGAAAGTTGCCAGAAATGTGAGCTATTGCTATTTTAACGAATTATTTCTTGCATATTTGTCTGGGAGCTGGAATCTCAGAATCAGAAGGGACCTCGGGATGCATTTCAATCATGTCTGACTCTTCCTGACCCCATTTGGGGTTTTCTCAGCAGAGATCCTGGAGTGGTTTGCCATTTCCCTCTCCAGTTCATTTTTACAGATGAGGAAACTGAGGCAAACAGGGTGAAGTGACTTACCGAGGGTCACACAGCCACTAAGTGTGTGAGGCCAGATTTGAACTCACAAAGATGAGTTACAAAATGGGTTGTTATAAGACTGTTTTGTTTTGTTTTGTTTTTTCTAATTTAAGGGTAAAGGGAGAGAGCCGGACAGGAACTGAACATCAAAGGGAAGGGAAGGTCAATAAAGCATCCTTTTAAAAATCCACAGAAAAGAACATGAAGATGACAGACAGAATCAGCAACAAGCAAAACATCTTTGAACATTCTATGCTGAATATATTACCTTTTTAAAAAGTAAGTTGTACATAACAGAGATCTCTAGTTTCACATACAATTCCTTTTTTTTCTATTCTTCTATGAATTTGGAAATGCTCATTTTATTTCATGTTTTTCAAATTCAGAATAAAAAATACATCTAAAATGTTTTAAATAATTAAACAACAACAAAAAAAAGCTTTATGGTACAGACTCTATCCAGCAGTAGAAAGAGCCAAGGATTTTGAGTCAAAAGATTTGGGATCTATTCCCAGAGCCGACACTTACTAGCTGTAAAAGCTTGGGTGAGACTCTCTCTGTCCCTGTCTTTCTGCATGGCTGTGTCTCTTTCTCTCTTTCTCTCTCTCCGATTCTTTTCTTTCTTCCCTCCTTTTTTCTCTCCTTTTCTCTTCTCTTTTCTTTCTCATTTTTCCTCTTTCCTCCTTTCTTCTTTCCTTCCTTTCTTCCTTCCTCCCTCCCTCTCTCTTTCCTTCTCTTTCATTCGACCCACTCTATCCTTTGTCTCTTTTATTTCCCTCCTTTCACTTTTCCTCCTTTTCTTCCTTCTTCCTTACTCTTTTTCTTTCTCTTTCTTCCTCTCTCCCTCCTTCCCTTTCTCTCTTCCCTTCCCCTTCTTCCTTCCTTTCTTCCTTCCTTCCTTCCCTCCCTCCCTCCTTTCTTTCTTTATTTCTTCCTTCATTCCTTTGCTTCTTTCCTTCTTTTTTCTTTCTTTCTTTCTTTCTGTCTTCTTTCTTTCCTTCCTTCCTTCCTTTCCTTCTTTCTTTCTTTCTTTCTTTCTTTCTTTCTTTCTTTCTTTCTTTCTTTCTTCCTTCCTTCCTTCCTTCCTTCCTTTCTTTTCATCCTTCCTTTAATACTTACTTACAATTGATTCACTGCTCACTTTTTAAAGCTCTCCAGGACTTAACTGAAATCTTGCAGAAATGACAATAGCTCGTATCATAGAGTGCTTTCACACTTACAAAGCATTTTCACATATTCCATCTCAACAATGTGGCATAGTGGAAAGAGCACTGTATTTGAAGTTAGAGGACCTGGGTTCAAATTCTCTTTCTGATGCTTCCTCCGGGTTCAGCCTTGGATCCAGCCTGTCCAGGTCCCAGTTCCCTCATCTCTCAAACAAGGGGTTTGGATCAGGTGACTTCTGACATACCTTCCAGCTCTTTGTCCCCACCTACCCACAACTTTTTAACCTTTTTGTTGTCATGGAATCTTTTGAGGAGTCTAGTGAAGCCTGTGGACAGTATGTTTTTAATGCATAAAATAAATAGAATTATAAAGGAAACCAAAGATTGGTATAAAAATGCAATTTTTCCCTTTCAATTTCATGAACCCCCAGAAATCTCTTCACAGCCCCCTTGGAGCTCCATGGACCCTTTCACCTAAAGACAGCGAGAAGGCATCATTATGCTTTGTTCTGTGGTTCAGCTCAGTTTACTCTTCTGTTAAATAAGGAAGTCAGGAGTCACTTAACCACTCGGGGCCTCAGTCTACTTATTTGTAAAATGAAGGGGGTTTGAGCTCAATGGCCTCTGGGGTCCCTGACGGCTCTATATCTCTGGTCTATGACCTGAAACTAAATGGTCTCTTTCAGTTCTAATCTCTAATTCTGTTCTTCTTAGAGGAGGGGATCAGGGAATTCCCTGGAACCTGGAAAAGGACTCCATAAAAATCCCTTCCTCAGTGACCAGTTTGACATTGTTGTTTTGTCCCCTCTTCAACCACTTTATCAGGATCTTCATTAAGAAAAAAAATGACTCCCTGGCAGCAGGTCAGCCTGATGAAACAATGTTTAGGAAGCCAAGAACTCTAAACCTAGCTGGGGAGCTACTCCCCTTCCCAGCCTAACTACCACCCCCTCTGCCCAGGATCAAATGCCCTATGGACCTGGGACAAAAAAAAAAAAGAAGATTGGTAAATGACCTCAGCTGTACAGCCTTTAAAAGGTTCTTTCCCCCGGGTTCCAGGGGTTTATTTTTAAATGTTTTACATAAAAGACTGGTCTTCAGCTTGAATGAACAAAACTGGTGTGAATGTGAGGAAACCCTGTGGGAACTGTCCCCTTTCTCTATCTATTCAATGGGCCTCGATCTGCAGAGTGTCCAGGATTCACAATGGCGCTACCTGAGCCAGGAGTCCCCTCTCTACTCCTCTCTACTATCTGTCTGGGGTACCTCAAACAAGTCACTTACTTGGAAAAGCATCCAACAAAGATTTGTTGGGGGGCCTTCTGTGGTGGGCCCTGAGACCAGTAAGACTAACAGTAATGATATTGGATCTTGGGCAAGTGGGTTAATCTCTCAGAGGCCCAGATAACTCAAGAAGTCTAAGGTCCAGATTAGGTACTGACCTCTGCATGGTGGAGGGAGTCTCCACACTGGGATTTTTTGACATCAATGAAATAGCAGGCCCAGTCTATGAGTTCCCATTTCTACAGCATTGCCCACTTCCAGGGTGGTTGTAGGGACCAGATGAGGTATTTATAAAGTGCTTAGCACAAGGCTTGGCACATAGTAGGCACTTAATGTTTGTTTCCTTCTTTCTTCCTCTTTCCCTTCCTTCCTACCTTCTTTCCTTCCTTTCTTCCCTCCTTCCCTTTCTTCCCTCCTTCCTTCCCTTCTTCCCTTCCCTCCCTCCTTCTTTCTTTCCTTCCCTCCTTCCTTCCTTCCCTCCCTCCCTCCCTCCCTCCTTTCTTCCTTCCCTCCTTCCTTCCTTCCCTCCCTTCCTCCTTTCTTCCTTCTTTCCCTCCTCCTTCCCTCCTTCCTTCCTTCCTGCTTGCCTGCCTTCCTTCCCTCCCTTCCCTCTTTCCTCCCCTCATTTTTTCCTTCCTGTTATTGCCAGCCCTGCACTGTGTGAGACTGAGGAGCCACATCTTAGGAAGGCCATGATGACCTAGAGCTTATCCAGAGGGAAGCAGCCAGGACAATGGCAGGTCTCCAGATCATCCTCATTGTCATTAGCCAGCATTACATTAGCGTTTCAAGGTTTACGAAGCATTTTACATATATTATCTCACTTGATACAGGGGGGTGGGTGCATTGTTACCCCCACTTTAACAGATCAGGACACCTAGGCTTAGCGAGGTCAGTGCCTTTGGGTCTTGGGGAGTTCACCTTCCTTGTTCAGTAATAATAAGGGCTAAATTCATAGAGCACTTTAAGGTTGGCAAAGTTGTTCACAATTATTAATTACCTCATTTGAACCTCACCACCCCAGGGAATGGTCTTATCACTCACATTTTACAGATGAGGAAACTGAGGCAGACAGGGTGAAGTGACTTGTCCAGGTTCACACAGCTAGCAAGTGTCTGCAACTGAATTTGAACTCAGCTCCAGCTCCAGCTCCAGCACTAGCACTAACACTCTGTGTGTTATGGTGCCCCCTTGGTGGCCTAACTCAGATTAGGCTAAGAAAGTGTTTCCGGGCAGAAACTTGCTCTAGTTAGTTGATAAGAATGATATTTAGTGAGTAAAAGTTGCTTGCCTGTAACTGGGTTTCTGAAAGGCTTCAAAGGGCTCTGTTCTTTCTGAGAAAGGCGCCTCCCTCCCCATCTTTGCTTATACTATTTAGCTACTTAGCAAACATTTTTTAATAGAGTGCAAAGGTAAACTTCAAACCAGCCCCGGGTGACCTTCGCAGGATTTAACAGGGGTCCCCACTGAATAGGGTTTATTGCTCTTGGCATCATCTCAGCACCACCGCCCGCCCTCTGAGTCACCTCCACAAACTCGTCCCATCATGGAGGTCATGGGCGCTGGACGTTGACCCATAGAGAATCAATGATGGGAGCTCCTGGGGAAAGTCATTCATGTGATCAGGCGGAAGGCAGAGGGAGACAGTAATGCTTTTGTTGGTCTCCCCCCTCGGCTTTCAGTGGGGAATAATCATCACCAAAGCCTCAGGGTCCCCAGGAAACCCTTCTCCAAAAGACAACCCAGGCAGTCCAGGGTCTGATGCCTTCAAAGGTATAACCAGTAACTCCAATTTAGGACCTCAGATTTAGACCCAGGAGGGGCCCCTACAAAAGACACTGAGGCCTTTTATTTTACGGATGAGGAACCTGAGGCCAAGAGAGGAAAACTAGCTTGCCCAAAGGACTTACCTATGTGACCCTTAACCATACTGGGCCTCAGTTTCCTCACCTGTCACATGGGGAAGTTGATCTCAGATATATTCCAGCTCCAAATCTATGACCCCTATGGGGGCAGAGGGGAAGATCAATCAAAGTAAATAACAGACTCGACATTTGAATCCAGGAGCTCTGGTTCCACATACAGGCTCCTTTCCACAGAACCACCCACCTTTAAGGCTAAAAAGCACTTAACTCATAAAGGCCTTGGATGGCAAATAGGCCAAACATGATTATCCCCATTGTATAGACGAGAAAACTTCAGCTCTGAAGCACTAGGAGATTCTCCCATGATCACAGAGCTGCTTAATGTTGGAGGCAGCAGAAAGTAGCTGGATTTAAAGTCTAAGAACAAGGGATTAAGCCCCAGTTTCTGCATATAACTCCCCATACAAGCAAGGAAAGGGCAGTTAGGTGGTTCAGTGAATGGCACACCGCGCCTGGAGTCAGGAAGACCTGAGTTCAAATCTAGCCTCAGACACTTACTAGCTGGGTGACCCTGGGCAAGTCACTTAACCTTTTTGTCTCAGTTTCCTCATCTGTAAAATGATCTGGAGAAGGAAATGGCAAACCCCTGCAGCATCTCTGCCAAGAAAACACCCAGTGGGGGTTTCAGTGGGACATGACTGGACAGCAAAAGCAAGGAAAGGTTATTTAATGTCTCTAGGCCAGTTTCTTCCCCAGTAAAATGAAGGGGCTATGTTGGAGAACTTCCCAGGCCCCTCTGGTTCTGATTCTTATGAGTCCAAGTTCAGGTCTTAGCCAACATGGTTTCACAGTCCAGGTCTGCCACTCACTGGCCTTGGGACCCTGAGCAGGCAAACCACTCCATTTTGGGTGCCTTTGTTTCCTCATCTGTAACGTGGAGACAGCCTCCCACTACCCTACTCACCTCACAGGTAAGGAAAACACTCAAACCTTTAAAAGTTCTGGGAGCTCACATCCTGTCTCTAAAGGAATTCAGCCACATCGAGGTGAGTCTGAGTTTTTTTTTCGCAGACCCTGTCTTTATATTATGCTTTCAGATGCATTTCTCCTACATGTCCCTCCAGAGACCCAGAAACCATTCCTAAAGCAGGAGTCAGGCTGGGGAACCCTAGGCTGTGCTCAGCTTCAGGGGAGACAGCTCATAAAATTTATCTCTGTATAAACTCTGAGCATTTTCTATGTTTTTCTTTCCTTCCTTTCCTTGGGTTGTTATTAGGAATTATTCTTTCCTAGGGCAAAAACGGTTGTGGCAGGTCAGGCAAGGTGGACCCTAGAATCATAAGCTTAGACTGGAAAGCCTGGAAATGTCCTAATTTTACAGGTGGGGAAACAGATCCAGAGACAATGCAAAGGACAGTCTGATGAAGAAGCAGAGTTTTATTAGGAAAGGGGTGACTTGTTTTCCCAAAGAATCCTATACATAGCTCTTGTGTAGTGTGGGGGGCTGTGGGAGGAAGTGGGTCCCAGAAAGGGAGCATCAAGGCAATGGTACCCTAGAAGTGGGGCCAGTCATGAGATAAGGGCTATGCTTTCTCCTATGCCAAAGCATAGGCCCCCAGAAGTCTATGAAGTGTAAGGCATGGGGCCAGCAGTCCCTGGCCACTACCAGGTAAAAGCATCTAAGGAGGAGATATCCTCTCTAGACTCGAGCATCTTGGATGCCCCACCCCCTACCAAATAAAAGTATAAGCTCTTAGAGGTCCAGGCTGCTGTTTTGTCTTTGCATGGTGTCTAGCTATCACAAGGTAGCCATTTAATTATCGTCCTTGTTTCTACTCTCTGTCACCCCATTTGTAGTTTTCTTGGCGAAGATACCAGAGTGGTTTGCCTTTTCCTTCTCCAGTTCATTTTACAGTTGAGGAAACTGAGGCAGACAGGGTGAAGTGACTTACCCAGGGTCGCACAGCTAGTGTCTGAGGCCAGATTTAAACTCAGGTTTTCTCGACTCCAAGCCCTTCACTCTATGTATCTATCTAGCTGCCACCTTGCTGCCCTAAACTCTTAGATTGAAATGGAGAGTGGAATTTTCCACCACTCAAAGCATGGGTGTATATGGGCATGGGCATACACATACACACATAAATAGATTGTCTACATATATAACATATATTTAATTAAACCATATTAAGTAAATGTCTTTTGTTGTGCCCCTCTTAATCTGGCACCCTGGGCAGCTCTCCCCCTTACTTAGCTTAAGTTAAGGGCCCCAGACAGTAAAGCCAAACGCACTTTTCCCCCCAAAAGCCTGGCTTGCCTGGGAGTAACCTTGCATTTCCCCGCTGGATCTTTCCCGAGGCGAAGGAGGGAGGGGGAGCAGTCTGAGCAGGGGCCCTTGTCTTTCCTGGAGACAAACCTGCCCCAGTTTAAAAGCACACCGAACTTTGCTTCCCTCACCGTCAAACTGGAAAGAAGCCTGCCAGGCGTTGTCTTTTTCCTGAGGGCAGGGGGGAAGGAGGGAGGGAGTGGTTTTCTTTGGCTTTTTCCAGACAATCAGGCAACTCCATCCGCACCTGATTGTCGCCTCGGGTGGGGGGTAAGGGGAGCCGGTCGCCTTGGCCCAGCAGGCTGCCTTTCAGGGACCCATCAAACGAGACAGACTCTGCTGAACGGTCCTGGTGCTAATTTCTTCTCTGTGTTCTCGCTAGCGGCTAATGGGCAGCTCTCGGAACCGAGGCTCACCGCTGTGCGTTTCAGCCAGTGGCGGGCTGTGGTAAACAGCAGAGACGAGAAATGCAATCTCGGCTCTGCTCTAGCTTTGAATCTTCTCTATCAAAAGCCCGGACACATCAGACGGAAACACATCAGCTTCGTTAGTCACAGTTCTGCCGTGGAGATCTTGGGGCGCCTATGCTTCATTTATCCCCATCTGGCTGTTTGTTGTATCTTTGAGCTCTTGGGGACACGCAAAGAGCGGACTGGAGGGTGTAGTGGAGAGCGGAAAGGCTCTCCGCACTGGGAGCCCGCTGAGCCCTCACCTGGGGCTCACCTCCCGCCCACTGCAGTGGAATCATGGCACAGCTGGAGTCCCAGGCTTTGGATTCAAATCCTGATTCCCCTGCCTTTGTAACCTGTGTGTTTAATCAAATCATTTCCTCTTTGGGGGCTTTGGTTTTCCCATCTGTAAAATGACTACGTTAGATTTAAGATCCCTTTCAATTCTAAATCCCTCCCTGTCTCTCCAGGTTCCGGTTCTGCTTCATTGTCATATCTGCCTCCACCAGACCCCTAACAGGGATGGTATTGTGAACAAATCAGCAACTCGAAAAGCACACTTTTCCCCCCTTTTTGGAGGGGGAAGGCAGGGCAATTGGGGTTAAGTGACTTGCCCAAGGTCACACGGCTAGTATGTGTTAAGTATCTGAGGTCCTCCTGACTCCAAGTCCAGTGCTCTATTCACTGAGACACCTAGCTGCCCCGAAAAGCCAGTTCTGGAGTTCAAAGACCTGAGTTCAAATCTAGTCTCAGACACTAGCTGTATGACCCTGGCCAGTCACTTCACCCTGTTTGCCTCAGTTTCCTCATCTGTAAAATGAGCTGGAGAAGGAAATGGCAAACCACTCCAAATCCCAAATAGGGTCACAGAGGGTCAGAATACAGCACTGAATAACAACAAAGACTGAATAAAAGACTGAACAACAAAATCAATAAAATCACAAAAATCCTATAATCAGAGAGACTGTAAAGGTCATTGAGTATAAACTCCATCTGCCCCTAAACCCTCTCTTTCTCTCCAACAATGGCAGGACTAGAAATAGTGGGCAGTCAGAACAAGCAGAACTCATCTGCAGAAATACCAGTAACAATGATAGCTAGTATATGTGTGGGCGGGTATACATATCTATGTGTTTGTGCATGTATCTATAGAGATATAACTTTAAGCCATCTCCAGGGCTCCTGATCTATATCTTGCCACTGGCCCCAGATGGCTCTGGCAATCATTCCCCTTAACTTTTGGACCACTGCTCTCTCCTGGTCTACACTTACTTTGTATACAATTATCTATGTAGCTATTAATTGATTTTGGACTTCACATCTCCCCTGATAGAATGTGAGATCCTTAAGATCTGTTTCCTTTTTGTTTCTGTATATCCAACACAGTGCCTGACCCATACTGGAAGCTGAATAAATGAGGATTGATTGATTGGCTCTTTTATTCCCTTTGCTGGGCTTATCAACTTGCTTTTGCCTACTGGGGTAGGCATTACCCAGAGCTCTGTCCTGGGCCCTTCTCTCTGTCTGTCTGTCTGTCCTGTCTGTCTCTTGGTCTCTCACTCCTTCCTCTCTGTCTCTGTCTCTGTCTTTCCTCCCTCCCTCCCTCTCTCTCTCTCTGTCTTTCCCTCTCCCCCTCTCCTTTCTCTCTCTCTCTCTCTCTCTCTCTCTCTCTCTCTCTCTCTCTCTCTCTCTCTGTCTCTCTCTGTCTGTTTCTGTCTCTGTCTCTCTCTGTCTCTGTCTGTCTCTCTGTCTGTCTCTCCATGACTTCATCAGTTCCCATGGATGATAGCTTTATGCAGGTGACCCTCGCATGTTTCTCCAGCTCCAGTCTTGCACTATGAAGCCCTTGCTGGGCATCTTTGCCTGGATATCCCATAAGCATTTCAAACTCAAAATGTCCAAAATCAAAACGATTTTCCCCTTGACCTTCCTTCAGACATTCCTATTTCTCTCCAAGGCCCCACCAATCCCTCTGCTTGACAGCCTTGGTCTCAGCCTTTACTTTGTACTCACATTCACTGGGCATGTCCGCTCAGCCACCACATGCTGTCCCTCTGCCTGTCCCTGTCTCTCCCCTCCACTTCCCCACTCTGATTTGTATTCTCATCACTTCTTGCTGAACTATTGCAATAACCTCCTGAGAGGTCTCCCTGATTCCAGTCTCTCTGCTCTCCAATCCATCATCCATGTAACTGCCAAATAGATACACCTGAAACAAAGATCATCCTGGAGAACTCACCTAGGATACAATCCAAGATCCTCCAGCTGCCATTTAGAGCCCTCTGGGATCTGTCTGGGGGCAGCTAGATGGCACCTTGGATAGAGTGCCATCCTAAAGTCAGGAAGATTCATTCCTCTTCCCGAGTTCAAATCTGCCCTCAGACACTTCCTAGCTGTGTGACCCTGGGCAAGTCACTTTACCCTGTTTGCCTCAGTTTCCTTATCTGTAAAATGAGCTGGACAAGGAAATGGTGAACCACTCCAATGTCTGCCAAGAAAACCCCAAATGGGGGTCACAAAGAATTGGATACAATTGAATAACAACAACAATCTTCCTCCCACCCTCCCTTCCATTTTTTTCTCCATAATATTCTCTCTCAGGTACTCAACATTCCAATCAGACTGGCTTACTACCCATTCCCTATGCATACTATCCCACCTCTTACCTCTGTGACTTTGCACTAGCTGTGGCCTGTTCCAAGAAAGGCATCTCTCCTTATCTCCGCCTCTGAGTTCCTTTCAAAGCCTGACCCAGGTGCCACCTTCCCCAGTTTTTAATCATCCCTCCTATTTGAAATGCCTTTGCCTTATTGTGTGTGTGTGTGTGTGTGTGTGTGTGTGTGTGTGTGTGTATTTCCATCAGTCAATAAACATTTATTAAGCACCTATTATGTGCCAGGCACTGTCCTAAGTTCTGGTGATACAAAAAGAGACAAAAGACAGTTCCTGCCCTCAAGGAGCTTACAATCAAATGAGGGAGACTACATGCAAACACAAATATATCTCAAACTATATATAAAATAAAGAGGAAATCATTAACAGAGGGATTAAGAAGGCTTCAGGTAGAAGGTGGGACTTTTGTTGGTATTTGAAAGAACACAGGGAGGTCAGTGGCAAGAAGGAGGGAGAGTCTTCCAGGGATGGAAATTTTCTCATCTATAAATGGGCATAGTATCTGTCATATCTGCCTGCCTCACAGGTTCTCGTGAGGCTCAAATGAACAATGCAAAGGGGCTCAAAGGTCATTTAATCCAACTTCCTCATTTATAGATAAGGAAACTGAAACCCAGGAAGTATAGAGAGTAGTCCAAGGTGAGGGCAGGATTTGAACTCTTGCCATAATTATAGAAAGCCTCCCTGATGTCATGGTCATCTTTGATAATGAAGGACAAACAACAACAATAAAGCTCTCTGAAAACCTCAAAACACTACATCAAAGTTAGTTTCCACAATGTATTTATCTGCTGACATCTGCCCCCTCCCACCCCTCCTTGAGGGGAGGTACATTTTTTTTCCTTCTTTGTATTCTTAGCATATAACATTGCCTGGCACCTTTTTTTTTTTTTGGTTGCTGTTGTTTTTAGTTATGTCTGACTCTTCATGACCCCATCTGGGGTTTTCTTGGCAGAGACATTGGAGTGGTTTTCCATTTCCTTTTCCAGCTCATTTTACAGATCAGGAAACAGAGACCAACAGGGTGAAGTGACTCGCCCAGGGTCACACAGCTGGTACATGTCTGAGGCTGGATTTGAACTCAGGTCTTCCTGATTACAGACCTGGCACTCCATCCACTGCACGCCTGGCACCTAGTAGGCCCTTAATAAATTCTTAGTGAAATAAGCTAAATCCACAGAGACAAAGCCCAAATTTCTTCACCTGAAACCATGAGCTGGAGAGGGGAGAGGGAGGCTAGTATTGCTTTCAGGAACATTTATATACTACCCCCACCCCCTCCAGTCTCCTAGCCGTCTCTGTGACTTGCCCAAATAGGATCTCTAATCAGATGCCCCAGCAGCTAATTGTAAAACACAGCAAATGACTTAAATTACCCTGCCTTCTAATTGTAGTGTCTGAGCGTCCACTTGCCTGGCATTATCATAAATTACCCAAGCTTAGAGACTCAAATACTTCCCCCTGACTTCTCTCAGTTCTGGGAAACCTAGACATTTGCAATCAGATTGAGCAGGAATTAAATGAAATTTATCCTTAAAGAAAAAGTGAATGCCAAACATGTCTGTCTCTAAGATGCTCATCTCTGCAGATGCACTGATGGAAGGGATGAAATTGTTCAGGGAAAAACATCTCCCCCAGTGGCTTGATAGATTTTTGTCTCTAGGATGGGAGACAAAGAGAGGTTTTTAAGCACAGATGGGGGCGGGGGAGAAGAAGAAGAAGAAGAAGGAGAAGAAGAAGAAGAAGAAGAAGAAGAAGAAGAAGAAGAAGAAGAAGAAGAAGAAGAAGAAGAAGAAGAAGAAGAAGAAGGAAGAGGAGGAGGAGGAGAAATGGAGGTAAGGAGAGAGACAAAAGAGAGGAAAAGAGAAAGTGGAAGGGAGAAGGAGGGATCGAGACAGAAGAGGAAGAAGAAGAAGAGAAGAGAAGAGGGGAAGAGGGAAGGGGAGGGGGTTTTTTAAAAGATGCTTCTCAAGGATACAGCTCTCCCTTGACCCCTTTACAAAGATGACACATGAGCCCTGCTGGGCTCTGCAGTTGACTGCAGGTGACAGGGAGCGGCTGGTACTGCCCACACTCCTGGCAGCCACGTAGAGAGCTGACCCTGGCTGGGGGGGGGGGATGGTGAAGTCACTGGGCCAGGGCTCCCTGAGGTTCACAAAGAAGTCAGGTTACTCGAGGTCTTAGCAGGAAGCGCTGACTCTAGATCACACAATTCAATCCAAGCAGCATTTATTGACTGTGCTACAGCAGAAAGAGGGATCAGCCTGCAGCCAAGAGACCGGGTTTCAAGCCCCAGTTATGCTTCTTACTGTGTTCTTGTCACTGTAGACCTTGAGCAAGTCACTTTGCTCCTTTGGGCATCAGTTTCCTTATCTCTAAAAGAATGGGCTAGGGAGGTAATTAGGTGGCTCAGTCTATGTAGCCCTGTGTCTGGAGTCAGGAAGACCTGAGTTCAAATCCAGCCTCAGATGCTTACTAGCTGTGTGACCCTGGGCAAGTCACTTAATCCTATTTGCCTCAGTTTCCTCATCTGCAAAATGAGCTGTTGAAGGAAATGGCAAACTGCTCCAGGATCTGTGCCAGGAAAACCCCAGATGGGGTCACAAAAAGTCAGACATGACTGAAAAACACCAAAATAAGGGGGTGAGACTAACATTGTAGTTCTAAATCTATAAAGCTAAGCACCTACTACGTGCCAGGCTGTGCCAGGAGGGAGAGTGCTACAGACTACAGAGAATCAGGAAAGGCTTCCCATAGAAGGTGGTGTCTACCCCTTGGCCAAGGTATCTATGAGGCAGATGAGGAGAGCCACTGAGGAAAGGGAGCCCTATGTGAAGGCATGCCCAGGGGGAGAGGGAGGGAAAGAATGGCATGTCTGACAAACCGCGAGCTCAGCTTTTGTCCTCCCCCCCACAGAACAATCTGGCCTGAAACTTTAAGCCAGTTTAGATGAGGAAGAACGAGCTGGGGTTTTGAAAGACAAACAAAATGAGGTCCCCAGCACTGATTGAGGACTGGAAGGATAATGGAGGGTGGAGACAGACTTGCTTCAGGTGGTGGGTCCCCTTCCTGGAAAGGGGTGGAGAAGGAGTCTGTGCCAAGAGGCCTGAGGGGCTCAGCTGCCAGCAATCCTGCCTGTAGGACCGGGGCAGACATAATGCCCTGGGGCCTTGAATATGGGGAGTTGGCCCAGGAGGCTCCTGGACATCTCCCCATCCAGATTCCTGAAAGGAACCGAATAGAAACAAAGGAAGTTCTAAAATTCTCAGGTTGGGCCAAGGCTTTTGTCCTGTTCTAAGACTCACTGGGCAGGTGGAGTTTTCCCTCCTGTTCTAAGGCCCTCCCAGCTCTGACATTCCATCCTCTCCAATCTGGAAAGGCTCTTAGATCCTTTGCTCTTACAGATTTCTCTTCTTTTAGACAAAGAAGTGGAGGCCCAGGGAGGTGCAGGAGAACGAGGGGTCACAACCATAGTAAATGGGAGAACTGAGAAAACCTGAGTTAGCCTTTGTTTAGCACATTAGAGTTTATCAGACTCTTCCTGGGCTTGCTCTCACTTGACCTTGAACCCAGTTTTGTCCCTTTTATGCCAGGGCTGGTACTATTTCATAACCATCCCCAAGGAAGGTTGGGTTGCACCAGGAGCCAGAATAGTCTGGACCAGGACAAAAGTACTAGGGATGCTTGTGTGCTAGGATGTACAAAAGTACTAGGGATGCTAGGGTGGCGTATGAGCAGGGCAGGGGCAGGCCCAGGGCAGCTACCTCAGCCTCCTCAACCTTGAGTTCTGTTCAAAGTCAGTTCTTGAGGTCCAATGGCTGTCCCTCTCACTGGTCTCCCTCCACCAGCACCAATAATTAAACACAGGAGCACACCAGGAAATAGGGGTGGGGGTAAGACTTCCTGGAACCCACTTCCAGGTAGAAATTTATTCTCTTGATGCTGCCAAGCTCTCTGTCATCTGTCTGATCAGCTCTCCATTTTCTATGGTGGGAAACATGGAAGTCCCCAATGACGTTGGTCTCCTTGGGGCTGTCTTCTTCTGCACTGCTTTGTCCTGGAGAGGGTATGCTGAGAGTGAAAAGGGGCCTTCAGAGAGTTGATCTAGATGAAAAAGACCCAGAGTGCCTCTGCCAGGTGGCCAAAGGGTTGGAATATATAGTGGAAGAAAGGAAGGAAATGTACTAGGTCCAGAATCAGGCACTTGTAGAATGTTGAAGCTGGGAGGGCCCTTAGAACAGGGAATGTCAGAGCTGGGAGGGCCCTTAGAATAGGGAATGTCAGGGCTGGGTCTTTAGAACCTGGAATGTCAGAGCTGGGAGGGCCCTTAGAACAGGGAATGTCAGAGCTGGGAGGGCCCTTAGAACAGGAATGTCAGAGCTGGGAGGGCCCTTAGAACAGGGAATGTCAGAGCTGGGAGGGCCCTTAGAGGAATGTCAGAGCTGGGAGGGCCTTAGAACAGGGAATGTCAGAGCTGGGAGGGCCCTTAGAACAGGGAATGTCAGAGCTGGGAGGGCCCTTAGAACAGGAATGTCAGAGCTGGGAGGGCCCTTAGAACAGGAATGTCAGAGCTGGGAGGGCCTTAGAACAGGAATCATCCAGAGCTGGATGGGCCTTAGAACAGGGAATGTCAGAGCTGGGAGGGCCCTTAGAACAGGGAATGTCAGAGCTGGGAGGGGGCCCTTAGAACAGGAATGTCAGAGCTGGGAGGGCCTTAGAACAGGGAATGTCAGAGCTGGGAGGGCCCTTAGAACAGGAATGTCAGGGCTGGGAGGGCCCTTAGAACAGGAATGTCAGAGCTGGGAGGGCCTTAGAACAGGGAATGTCAGAGCTGGTGGGCCTTAGAACAGGGAATGTCAGAGCTGGGAGGGCCCTTAGAACAGGGAATGTCAGAGCTGGGAGGGCCCTTAGAACAGGAATGTCAGAGCTGGGAGGGCCTTAGAACAGGGAATGTCAGAGCTGGGAGGGCCCTTAGAACAGGAATGTCAGAGCTGGGAGGGCCCTTAGAACAGGAATGTCAGAGCTGGGAGGGCCTTAGAACAGGGAATGTCAGAGCTGGGAGAGCCCTTAGAACAGGGAATGTCAGAGCTGGGAGGGCCCTTAGAACAGGGAATGTCAGAGCTGGGAGGGCCCTTAGAACAGGGAATGTCAGAGCTGGGAGGGCCTTAGAACAGGGAATGTCAGAGCTGGGAGGGGCCTTAGAACAGGAATGTCAGGGCTGGAAAAGGACTTCAGAATGTCAGTTATGACGCTGTAATGATCTATTATAATGTTATAATGATCTCTAAGGCTCCCTTCCAGCGCTGATGATCGCCTTTCTCCACAAGGCAATAACTCCTAGAAAGAGAGGTGGGGTGCATCAGGAAGATCTTACTATCCATTTCCTGGCTTTGTGGCCCTGGACAAGTCACCTTTTTCAGTCTCAATTTCCTTATCTGTAAAATGCAAGTTGTGTTGCTCAAATGAAATAATATTTATAAAGTTCTTTGGAAACTCAGGTGTACAAGCAATGGTTGTTATTATAGTTGTGCCTATTGTTGTGCCTTACCCTGCCCTTCCACTTGTGTGTGCCCTTGGGACACCATCCAGGCTGCCCTGCCTCGGTTCTGTTGTTGCTGACCAAAACTCCTCCCTCCCCTTTCAATTATCTCTGAGCAGGCATTTGGTTTTTTGCAGAAAAATCGGGTGCTGAGTTCAGAAGTGGGTGCAGGGACCCTAACCTTGATGTCTTGACATCTTTTCAAAGCCTTCATCTCCAGATGAGGACATGAGAATTATCTCTCTCCAGTTTGGGTGGAAGCCCTTCTTTACCAAATAGCTTCCATAATACAAAATAAAACATAAGCAGTTCATAAATCGGAAACAATAAAAGTAAACACCCCCTAAATTATCTGGGCCCCTAAGAGCAGGCACTCTCCAAATGATAATTAGTGTGGGCACAGAATGGTGAGAACTCTCAACCTGGAGAAAATTCTCAGAATTTTCAATACCCTAAAACCCTCAGAATTTGAGAACTAACTGTCAGCTCCTCTCATGTTTGGGATTAACTCTGCCCCTCTCTTCCCCCTTCCCAAGCTGAACTTCCCATTGGCAGCCTCAGACTGAGGGGGCAACCCCCTCCCCAAGGGGTAGTGCCCCACCCCACTGCCCTGGTTTTAGGGTACCTCAGATGCTGCTTGCCCTGGGCACCATCTGTAACACTAGTTCAACAATTCCCAGCTCACTTTTCAAAAGGGATCTGCCCCTTCCAGAAGGACCATAGATTTCAAGCTGGAAAGTACTTCAAGTCTGGCCCCTTTATTATTTCAGAATGGGAAACTGAGGCACAAAGAGCAGTGATTTCAGATCATAGAACATGCCTGGGAGAGACCTCAAAGGTCTTGTTCTTGTTAGGAAGGCACTAAGGCACACATTCAGGATCATAGATGAAAGCTGAAAGGGATCTCAGACCTCAATGGTGATCTGGTCCAACGCTTACTCATTTTACTGTCTGGTGTGACTTGTCAAGGGTCACACAAGTGGCAAGTATCAGAACCAGGATTTGAATCCAGCTAGGTGATGAAGTGGATAGAGTACTGGGTTTGGAATCAGAAGACTCATCTTCATGAGTTCAAATCCGGCCTTAGATTACTTATTTAGTGTGACCCTGGGCTAGTAACTTAACTCTGTTTGCCTCAGTTTCCTCATCTGTCAAATGAACTGGAAGAGGAAATAGCAAACCATTCCAGTAGGTCTGCCAAGCAAACTCCAAATGGGGTCATGAAGGAAGGAACCAAAAAAAAATCATGCCTTTGCCTTTCTATGTTTTCTTACTCCTAGAACACAATAGGTACTTAATAAATGCTTGTTAACTGACTGTAAGGACTGTTTCATTCTTTTAACTTGTATCCTTAGAGCTTAACACAGTATCTGATCCATAGGAGTCCTTTAAGAAATACTTGTTGAGTGATTGATGGGTGTGGACATGCCTGTTAACACCTAGTTGAGGGGATTAAGGATTAGGGATTGGGGAGTGGAGATTGGGGATCATCCTGGGCCCAGGCAGCATTAAACTGAAGATGGGAGAATTGTTTAGACTGGATTCTTTCCAATCAGAGCCACTCCTCTGAGCTGTGCCCATAAGAAGAACATGGAGGCTAGGGCCAAGGTCAGTCAGGTATTTGGTTCTTCAGGAAAGAGAGTTGAGAAGTGACATTTGGAGAGAAGTATGGACCTGGCAGGAATAGGAGTATTCTGTGGGCTTTTAGTCTCTTGTTTCTGACCTGCTTTCCAAATTTCAGGTGTGGAGTTACTTGACTTGGTTTCCCAGATAGAGGAAGGGAGATTTCCTAGACATTGTGGAGCCCCAAGACCAATAATCATAGTAAGCCCAGTTACATCTAAATTTTCCTTCTTCCAGCTTCTAGCCATTGCTCTTAATTCTGTCCTCCTTGAATACGGCTAACAACCCTCTCCTGCTCCCCAGATTCCCTTCTACTTCAATTAGTTTCTTCCTTCAACTTTAATTAGGCAACATGGCATTTATTCGTCAGTTGTTTCAGTCTTGTCTGACTCTTCATGACCCCATTTGGGCTTTTCTTGGTAAAAATCCTGGAGTGACTTGTCATTTCCTTCTTCAGATCATTTTACAGATGAGGAAACTGAGGCAAACAGGGTGAAGTGTCTTTCCTGAGGGCATACGTCTAGGAAGTGTGTGAGTCTGGATTTGAACTCAGGAAGAAGAGTTGGCCTGACTCTAGGCCCAGAACTTTATGCACTATGGTGCTGCCTACTATGCCCCAGCATGGCACAGTAAAACAGATAATGCCCTTGGATTTGGAGTCAAGATGTGGAATCAAGAAGAGCTATCCTGGTTTAGGGCCTCTGTTTCCTTTTCTGTAATAATAATGGCTCCCATTTTACAGCAAACGTAGGAGCACAGATTGAGACTTGGAAGGGGTCTTAAAGGTCATCTAAGACCAAATGCCTCATTTGACAGATGAGGAAACCGAGATCCCAAAACATAAAGTCATACAGGTAGTATCAAAGGTAGGGTCTGCACCCAAGTCCTCTGTCTCTAAATGCAGCTGCTCTTTCCCTGGCAGGATGGAATGTTTTAAGAACCTGATGAGATCATTGCTCAGAAAACACTCTGCAAACTTCAAAGGACTGTATAAAAATTGGCTCTTCTTATTTCCCAGGATGGTTTCTCTAACACTTGAAGGCAGCTATCATGCCCCAGCCCCCTCCACCCTTATTTTCTCATCAGGAAGGTCTAGCTTTTCTTCATTCATCAGCTGCCAATTGCATTTATAAATGATAATAGAATCACAGAATGGAGTTCAGAGACCACGTAATCCAAACCCTTCATTTTACAGCTGAGGAAACTGAAGCCCTAAAGAAGGGGACTGACTTGTCCCAGGTCACAGGGGTAAGCAGTGACAGAATTGGGATCTTGGGATTCTCAGGATTCTGTCCATGATACCATAATGACTGTCCTTAGGTCACAAGGCAAGAGCTGGTGGGTGGCTGGCTCTTGGTCAGTGTTGGGGGGTGGGAAGCCTACATTAAACCAAGATTTCAATCAGCTTTATTTCACATGATTCCTCTTCACATTCTCTACATTCTAGTCTAAGTCGGTTGGTCTTTGTCCTTGGAATTCTCCTGCCCTCCCCCATCACTCTTTGCTCAAATTCTTCCTGATATTTGGAATAGATTCCACCCCCTCTCCTCCATATTCATCTGGTCAAGGTCCTGGGAAATATCTGGGGTCATATTTGAACTCAGGTCTTCCCGACTGCAGGCCCAGTTGTCTATCCACCTCACCCCTAGCTTCCTCAGTTTTATTTCCAAGGAAAAAGTCTATGTATTAGGTAAGAATATGTGTGTGTATGTATGTATGTATGTGTGCATGTGTGTATAAAATAATTAAATATATGTAAAGGATGACATGGGAAGCACAGTGAATAGGTTGGGGGCCTGTGAGTCAGGAAGACCCTGGCTGGGTGGCCTCCAGCAAATCCCTTCCCTCTGGAGGCCCCAGGCAACTCTCTGACTAGAAATGGAAAAGCAGGTGCCAACCTGCACTGAGAGAGGGAGTTACCTCATCAGGAATTCCATGGACCAATGAAATCATATGCCTAGTTCATCCACTAGCTTCAGCAGAATAAACCTTCTACCCTAATCTTTGCCTAAAGTTCCTACATGCTTGATCCCATGATTCTTTCTAGGCCTGGATCAACATTCATCCCCCTATGCCCCCACCCTCCACAACAGGAAGGAATAAGGTCCCTGGACAGCAGCTTAGAAATTGGAACCAAGGGGGTGAAACCTCCCTTCAGTTCAATTTCACAGCAGGGTCTTACACATCAAAAACACTTAGAAATGAAACACGCACATATTAAATAGAGAGTATATGGCAGGTATTCAGAGTCTAAGCACCTAAGAAAACGGGAGGACTGGCCTCCTGGGTCCCCTCCTAATTTCTATGGGCAACAACCGAGCATATTAAGAAAAAAAGATAATGGCTCCTTGAACAAACCATTGAGCCTCAGTTTCCTCAGCTACAAAATGCACAATTTGCTCATCTCCAAGGATTATGGGAGGCAGCTGGTGAGAGGGTGGATAGAGCCTGGAGTAAAGAAGACCTGGGCTCAGATATGGCCTCGGATACTTACTAACCCCTTGGCCAGGACAAATCACCTCTGTTTGCCTCAGTTTCCCCATCTGTAAAAAGGGCGTGATAATAATAGCACCTAACTCCCAGGTCTGTTATGAATTTCAAATGAGACAATATTTGGAAAGCATATATAGTAGATATATATATACACATATAATGTTTAGTATATAAATACTATTTGTTATTATTATGAAGAAAGTTTAACCTTAAAATGCTCTAAAAATGTAAAGTTTTTTTTTTAATGGTGGGCACCCTCTGCCACCTTCCCAGGCACAAGTTCAAGGCTTCATAAAGCCTCAGACTGGGAACAGATCCTGGGTAAGGTCCAGCTTCGGTTATTAGAATTCCATTGACAGCTTCCCCGGCTCTGCTGAGTTTTGCACAGAATGTGGGAAGGGGGCGGAGGTGGGTTTATGACCCTGTCACATGTGTTGCTTCTTAATTCATCTTCCTCCCAGGGCTTATCTCCTGTCCTTCCAATCCCAGAATCCATCTGCCAGTTCTCATCTCCAAATGTGGTGGGAGGAGAGTCTGAATCCCACCCAGCTCACTCACTGCCCGTGGGACCGGGCCCACCGAGCTGGATCTCCTTCTAGGGGTCCGCACTTTCTTCCACTATAAAACTAGAGGGGATTAGCCTAGATGGCCAATCACTGCCCTTCCAAGCATTACTATTCTCTTTTTTGTTAGGTTGGTTATTGTTTGTTCTGGTTTGGATCTGGGTTGGGAACTCCAAAGGAGGGAAATCAGGCTAATTATTGCACTCTTAGGAAGATGCCTGGGGACCCTGGAAGTAAAATGAGCTGTCCAAGAACACACAGTCAGTGTGTGGCAAAGGAGAGATGTGGACCCAGGTCTCCCTGATTCCTAAATGAACACCCTATTTCATGTTGTCTACATCATTCATCATCACCACCACCATCATCAACATCCTCCTCCTCCTCCTCCTCATCATCATCATTTCCCCAGCCTCCTGTTAAACTCTTTGACTACAAGAGAGGGCAATTGCTTTCAAACTTTCACCTATAATGAATGATTAGAAACAACTTGTTAGACCAGAAAACACTTTTTCTTTTCCTTCCCAAGATAAGAACCAGCCTAGGATAGGGCAGCCCCAGCCCCTGAACTTTACTCTGAGCACCAATCCTCTTGTGAATAGCAAGTTCAGAGACTTCTCACTCCCCCAGCCCCACCTGCCGCCCTGTATCCCTCAAGGCACAGCTGCTCCCTCAAAAGGGTTGACACTGATTGAGCCCCCAGCTTAGATCCAGGCTCCCTGGAGGGCTTGGCTGCTTACCCCCCTCCCAACTGTTTGCAAAGAATAAAGAGCCCACAGGACTCAGGCCCCTGCAAGTGCCGCCCCCTGCCCCCGCCCCAGGCTCCCGAAGAGAGATGTCCCCTGCTCCTGTCCAGGCTTTCAGTGCTTGCCCATGGGCCAGGAGAGAGAAAAGAGCCCACCAGAGGCAGTGACCTACCCTGAGCAGCAGTGTGGCTGGTGGCGGGGAATTCCCAGGAAGACGTCCTGCTTGTCCAGCCTGCCTGGCCCCACGCTGGCTGCAGAGCCCTCCCCAGCAGCCCTCACTGAAACAACTCAGCTCCTCGGGGAGCAGGGCCAGGGGGCGGGCCCAAGGGAGCTCTCCAAAGGTGGCAGCCAGCCCCCGTCCTCTCCTGGCCTGGCCCTGCCCCGCCCAGCCCAGCCCAGCCCTGGTTTGTATGTAGGCACAGATCTGGAAACCTGTTTTCCAAGTTGGAAAGTGAAACATCTGCCTGCTCCAGGAGCCCAGGGCCAGCCCTGCCCACCCTGGGGCTGGTAAGTGGAAGGCGGTCTGTCGTTTCATTACCCGCCATCTGAGAGGAAGACTGGGGGAGGCCAGATTAATAATTAGCTCGTCCCCGACTCCCTGTGGCTCTACTCTCCCTTGCACACCGCCTAGGGGGCCCAACCCTTCCCTGGGGCTTCCCAGGGTTCCCTGACTCACCTGGAGCACTCCAACGGCTGCTGTTATCTCACTGGTGTCAGGGGGGCCCCAAGGGCTTGGTCTACTTACAAGGACAGGACCTGATGCTTTCATACTTGAGAGACCTACAACTGGCCCAAAAGATGGGCCCTTAGATGACCCCCTTACTTTAGAGAAGAAAAACAGACACAGAGGAGTAACATGATTTGACCAGGGTCACACAGGTGTGACACAGGCCAGAATTCCAACCCAGGTCCATGACCCAAATCCCTGCAGATTTAAAACAGGGAATGTCAGGGCTGGAAGGGCCCTTAGAATAGACAATGGCAGGGCTAGAAGGTTCCTTAGAACAGAGAATGTCAGGGCTGGAAGGGCCCTTAGAACAGAGAATGTCAGGGCTGGAAGGGCCCTTAGAACAGAGAATGGCAGGGCTGGAAGAGCCCTTAGAAAAGAGAATGGCAAGACTAGCAAAGAATGTCAGGGCTGGAGGGGCTGTTAGAACAGAAAAGGTCAATGTTGGAAGGAACCTGAGAGACCATCTGTTATAGCAGCTCTCTGATCTCCAAGATAGCCTTGTCCAAAGACAAATGTCTCTATCCCCATTGTAGCCATGAGGCCCAAAGAAATTAGCTTTTTTACCCCAAAGTCAAATGATAACAACAACTAGCATTTTTATGGCACTTTATGATTTGCAAAGTATTTCCCATACATTGTATTTGATTCTCACAAGACCAGAAGGTAGGTGATGTCATTCCTTCTACCCCCTGTAAAGACTCAGAAGGGTCAAGTGATTTGCCCAGGGTCACACAGCTAGGAAGGGTTTGAGGCAGAATTCTATCTCAGAGATTCCTGATTCCAAGTCCAGCACTCTACCCACTGCGTCACCTATCTGTCTCAACTTCCAGCCCTGCTGGAAGAAGGACTAGAATCTGAGTTCAAGAATAATCCCACTACTCTGCTCCCTCTACTTCCCTACCCTCTTCCCCTACACACACACACACACACACACACACACACACACACACCCATCCATCGAAACAGGGTGGCTCTGGTTAATAAACTGGTTTGTGGAACAACGGAAAAAGCAAGGAATGGGGAACCAGGAAACCTGCCATTGGACTCCAGACCTGGCATGAATTTGCTGTAACCTTAAGGGGGTCACTACCTAGGCCTCAGTTTCCTCCTTGGGAAAAAGAAGGGAATGGAACAGATGGTTTCTCAGGTTCCTTCCAACTTCGACCTTTTCTGTTCTAAGGGCCCTCCCAGTCCTGACAAATTCTAAGGGCTCTATAAATTGTTACAGTTAAGACTTCTTCCAACTGATAATCTGTTCTAAGGCCCTTCCTTCCCAGTTTGACAGTCTGTATTCTAAGATTCAAGCCCACATAGCTCAGACATTCTATAGACCCCTAACCTGATGCTACAAATCTCTTGGCTCCTACAGCCAGAGACCCAGAGGTGATGCTCTCCCAGAACTGAGGGTGCCTGATGGTAACAACACGGAGGTGGGAAAAGGTGCTCTCTCCCTGGCCTTGCTCCCAGAGTCCCTCTAGAATTCCTGGATCCCCCTGAGATCTGGCCAGATGACTCCCTCCCTTTCTTCTGCAGGCAACTGTGAATTACCAATAGCCACTTTGGTTTGGCCCTGGAGTGCCAGAGCAGGAGAAAGCTGACCTCTGTTAGAGCAGCTGGGCCCCCAGTGCTATCTAGGAGAGCATTTCAAATGCTTGACTCACTAGAGAAACTGAATGCCAACTGTCCCCTGGGGGAGGGGGTGTTCTGGGGCCATGGAGGAATCTTGAACTATCCCCCTGAAGTGGCACATTGGGAATTAATTCAACTAAGCCTGAGGTCATGGGACCTCCTCCAGAGAGAGAATCCTAGAATCATACTGTTGAACAGGACCTTGGAGATCAATTTTTATTAAGCATTTCCTGTGTACCAAATATTAAACTAGCTGCTAGAAGGAGATAAGGAGTTTATAAGGTCATTTGGGTCATTAGACTGTCCAACTTGCCCCTCTCCCCCACCACCTCCAAGCCTCCTCTGTCTATGGTTCCTGACAGGCAGCCAGCCTTGATTCTCGGTGAACATTCACCAGCCTCTACCCAGCCCAAGCCCTTCTCACCAGTCAAATGCCCCACGACAACAGCTTCCCAATTGTCCTCTCTGACCTTAGTCTCTGATACATTTGCCACATGGCTTCCAAACTGACATTCCTACATCACAGACCCGACCATGATACTCTCTATACTCACTTTAAAGGAGAGGAAAGGAGAGGGGAGGGGACAAGAGGGGAGGGGAGACAGGTGAAAGAGACAGAGAGGAGGGAGAGGGAGAGGGGGAGGGAGAGGGAGAGGGAGAGGGGGAGAGGGAGAGAGAGAGAGAGAGAGAGAGAGAGAGAGAGAGAGAGAGAGGGAGAGAGGGAGAGGGAGAGAGGGGGAGAGAGAGAGAGAGAGCCCAATCTGGCTCTCACACACACACACACACACACACACACACACACACACACACACTAACCCCTTCAGTCACTCTTCTTTCCAGTCAAATTAGCCTAGTGGCTCTACTCTTGTAAGAAATATTACATCTCCAGCCTCTGTGTATCACCGATGGTCCTCTGTATCTATAACACAATTATTGATAACTTATAGAATCCTTGGGACAGCTAGGTGGTGCAGTGGATACAGCACTGGGCTTGAAATCAGGGAGATCTGAGTTAAAATCTGGGTTAAAATACTTATTAATTGGGTGACCCTGGACAAGTCACTTAACCCAGTTTGCCTCAGTTTCCTCATCTGTGAAATGAGCTAGAGAAGGAAATGGCAAATCATTCCAATATCTCTGCCAATAAAACCCCAGACGGGGTCATGAAGAGTCAGAAACAACTGAAGCATCATCACCACCACTGCCTTATGCTAATCAAAAATCTATTTCCCTATAATTCCTACCCAGAGGTCTCTGTTCTGTTCCTTCTCCCTCATAACAACCCTTCAGATACATGAATATAGAATCATTCCCCTTTCTCTCCAGAGTCTTTGCTTTTCAAGGAAAAGACTGCCTCTTGCTGTGGAGGGACTTGGTACTCCAGTCACATTCAGTGATTTCACGCATAGAAAATCAATTTGGTTTCTCAAACAAACAGGATTTGGGAAGCCCTTCCACACATCCTCCAGATTTATTCAGAGTGAGTAGCCTTTCCTGGTAATGAACATAGACAGACCAGCAGGTCTGGTTAACAAGACCCTCTTAATTCTGCAGGCTGCTTCCTTACTGAGAAGCATGAAGGGAGAAGACCCTGACTCAGAGAAGAGGAGCTGATAATCTTGCCATCAGACAAGCCAATTGGAAGCATAAGGGAGGTTGAGAACTTGGAGGCAAAATGTATGATAACCAATACATACTACATGGCCGACCCACAGCAGGCTCCATAATAATAGCTGACATTTCTATAGGTCTATTCTCACATCTATTTCTATATTTTACAGCTTTCAAAGTGATTTTCATAAGTAGCACCCACTCTAGGCTCACTGCTCTAAATCATACTTGAACTTCTTGGGGGAGTGAATCCCTAGAGAGCAGACATTCTTCATCTCTCAGGATTCTAGGGGTAATCCTGAGGAGCCCTGGGTCTTGAACCATTATTCCTGATCCCCCAGCAGTATTGTCCCCAATAACAATCAGCCAGTAGACTTCATCATCTTATAGAAAATTGACTTGTTGAGAAACTATAGTATGAACAGTTGGTATAAAACATTCCCCCCCAAATCAGGGACCTACAATTACCTAGTATACACAAGATCTCTGAAGAGAATGGGCTCAAGCTTAAAGTAGAGGGATAATAAGACAGGTGGAGAGAGCACATGTGGTAAAGGGGTACCTCCCACTCCTTTTCTCCCTCTGTGGAGTCTTTACCAATTTCCCTTAGGTATAGCTTCCTTCCAGATGGGGATCCCATAACCATGGAGGTACAAACCTGGGTCTTACCTTCAAAGCTGGGTCTTACCTTCATCTTGGAGGGTCAAACTCCATGAAAGCGCCACTGCCCTGAGTTGACTATCTTTTTACATCTGTCTGCAACCACTTGCACTGACCTCATTCACACTATTCTTGTGATCACTGTGGACAGGGAGCTCTATTTTATATCCTTTTTAGTATATGTGTTTTTTAAACAACCACTATTAAAGCAGTTTTAATTAGATTTTATGGTTTGCAGGGACTTAATACATTTTTTAAGAAGGAAAAAAAACCCAAACCTTGAATCTTTTGGACTAAGCCAAATTTAGGTTTAGCCCACAATGACATTCTTAGCAGCCTCTGACACAGTTGATCAACCTCTTCTCCTTGATACAGTCTTCCCTCTAGATTTCCATGACACTTCTGCCTACTGGTTCTGTTTCTACTTGGCCATTCCTTCTTAGTCTCCTTTCCTTTCTCAGACAAACAGGATTTGGGAAGTCCTTTCACACATCTTCCAGATTTATTCAGAGTGAGTACCCTTTCCTGATAACAAATATAGACAAACCTGTCAGTCTGGATAATGAGACCTCCCGGTCTTCATGCGGCAGGTTTTGTGTGTTGGATCTTCATCCAGGTGCTGCCTGCTAACTGTGAGTGTCCTCCAAGACTGTCTTGGGCCTGCTTCTTTTCTCCTTCTCTACTATTTTGCTTGGTTATCTCATCATCTCTCATATATTCAATGATCACCCCTATGCAAATGATTCTCAGATTTATTTATTCAGCCTTAACCTCTCTCTTGACCCCTGCTCTTCCATTTTCAATTGCCCTTTAGACATCTCAAACTGTATGTCTCATAAACATGTTAAATACATGTTCAAAATAGAAATCATTATCTTTCCCTCAAAACTCTTCCGTCTTCCAAATTTCCTACTTATTTTTGAAGGTACCACAATTTTCCTTGTTACTCAGGGTCCCAAGCCCCATGGTATCTTTTGCTTCTCAGTTTCTTTCAGTCTCTATACCCAGTCTGCTGCCAAGTCTTAACGTCTCTTGTATGTTCCCCACCTTTTCTCCTCTGACGCTGCTACCACTCAATGCAGGTCCTTGTCATTTCACCTAGACTGTCACAATAGCCTCCTTGTTTCAAATCTTCCTCCCCTCTTCCCAGCTCTAATTCACCCTCCATCCAGCTATTAAATTGATCTTTCTAAAGTACAGGTCTTACAACTCCAAAAGACTCATGATGGAAAGAGATATCCACATCCAGAGAAAAGAACTACAGAGTTTGAATGCAGATGGAAGCAAACTAAATAAATAAATAAAGTACAGGTCTTACCATGTCACACCGCCGCCGCCCCCCCCCCACAACCCCATTCAATAAACTCCCTATTACCTCCAGAATCAAACATAAAATCCCAGCTTGCCTCTGAAAGCCCTCTATAACTTGACCTCTTCCTACCTTTCTAGTCCTTTTACACCTTGCTCCCCTCCATTGACTCTTGAGATCCAGAGACACTGTCCTCCCAGCTGTTCTTCAGTCAAGACACTCCATCTCCTGCTTCCTTACATTTTCATTGGTTATCTCCGCCCCATGCCTGAAATGTTCTTTCTCCTCATTTCTCTCTTTTGACTTCCCTTGCTTCCTTCAGGTACCAGCTAAAATCCTACTTAATGCAAGAAGCCTGTCCCAGTCCCCCAAATGCTGGTTCCTTACCTCTGTAATTATCTTCAATTTATCTTGCATACATCTTATATCTAAGTATCTGTTTGCATGTTTTCTCTCTCCATACATACATACATACATACATATACTATATATATGTCTGTAGGGATGTGCATATATATTTGTATACACACACACACACACACACATACACACATACACTGAGCAAGCTCCTCTAGGGCAGGGGCTGTTTTTTGTGTTTCTTTGTATCCTCAGCCGACTCTGCTGAGTGTTATTAAGCACCTACTATGTATCAGCAATTGTGCTAGGTCTCGGGAACCCAAAAACATAGTTTCTAACCTCAAGGACCTTACATTCCAACAGGTGTAATATGTCTACATATATACACATGTATATAAAATAGACAAAAGGTCATTTGGAAAATCACATTAGCACCTACTGGACAGTAAAGATTCTATGTTGAAAGCAGACCCTAAGCTGAACATTGCAGAAAAAACAAGATTCCATGAGATGGATGTGGGAGGAGGGGACAGTTCATTCCAAGAATGGGGGGGGGGGGGCAGATTGTGTAAAAATAAGGAGACAGGAGGCAGAATTCAGTGGCTCCAAAGGCAAGAAATGAAATGTCTCCTACCCTCAAGGAGCTTACGTTCCCTGACTTATTTGTCATTGTTGCTGTTTAGAAATAACCAATCTTGCTCAGGGAGAGGTATATGTCCCCTAATGTTGGTTTTTAAAGAATAACATAAGGTCTTATTGCAACAATTCCAGGTGTGCTAGAAACAAATCTGCCTTGGATTCTAGATATCTGTCATTAACTGACTGTGTGTCTTTGGAAAATCTCTCTAGGGTTCATTTTTAACAGTATGGATGACACTGTTGGACTAGACTGTCTCTGAGCTTCCTTTCTCCCAGCTCTCACCATCTGTTTTTCTAAGACTCAAATGTAACTTTTCACATTATTTTCCTAATGTACCTTAGTGGGAGCCTCCCTTAGCTCCTGGCGCCATCTGCTGGTCTTTGTGGGAACTGGTTCCCAATCAATCAAGGTTCTAGTAAAAGTACATACATACCAAGCACTGGAGATTGCTGCTGTCTGTCCTTGGTTCTCGAGAGGACCATGACACCAGGAAGATGATGCCATGATATATGAGTGAACTGGATTTAAGTAGGACAGGGCTGTGAAGAGTCACCAGCCTCGCTTTCTCTTCCAGAGCCATCTGGGTCCAGTGGCCAGATACAGATCAGGACAACTGGAGATGGCCCATAACAAGCCCAAGAATGAAGTTGTCCCTTCTCTGGAGATGTTTACATTCTAATGGGGTAGACAGCCTGGACACAAATAATACATATAGAATAAATATAAGGGGAAGAAATACAAATTAGTTAAAATACAAGATAGTTTGGGAGAGAAGGCATAGCTTGTTGGGGGATCAGGAAAGGCTTCTCCTAGAAAGGGTGAGTCTTGAAGGAAGAGTGATTTTATCAGTCCACCAGGTAAGAAGTATTTATTAAAGACCTACTGTATGCCAAGCATTGTGGTAGGCACAAGGCAAACAAAACCAAAGAATGAAACAATCCCAACTCCCCAACTTCCAATGGGGAGACAAATACAGATATATAAAGGAAATAAATCCAAATGTATACAAGATACTAGGAGAGGGAGGGCACTAGTATTTGGAAGGATGAGAAAAGGTTTCATATAGAAGGTGGAGCTTGAACTGCATCTTATTTCCCCCCTGCTTAATAGTATGTTATTTTTTTCCAATTACATGTTAAAATAGTTTTCTTTTTTCATTTTAAAAATTAATTTATTTATAATCTTTCTTTTACTTACATTTATTTTTCTAAGCTTTTGAGTCCCAAATTTTTCTTCCTCCCTTCCTACTTCCTCTCCCTCCTCCCCAAGATGACAAGCAATCTGATATAGGTTATACATGTGCGATCATGTTAAAGATATTTCCACATTAGTCATGTTGTGAAAGAAGAATCAGAACAAAAAGGGAAAGAAAACAAAAGACCAAAGGAGGTGAAATAGTCTGCTTTGATCTGCATTCAGACTCCACAGCTCTGGATGTGGATGGCATTTTCCATCACGAGTCTTTTGGAATTGTCTTTGATCACTGTGCTGTGCTGAGAAGAGCTAAGTCTATCATAGTTGAAGCTTGAGCTGCATCTTAAAGGAAGAGAGAGACTCTTTACGGTGGAAATGAGGAGTGGAGTCAGTGCATGCCAGCATATGGGACATCCAGTGCAAAGACAGAAGGTCATGTGCTAGAGGGAGAAAGCCAGTTTGGCTGGATAGCACAGTGTGGGAGGGAGAGTAAGGTCCAGTGAGTTAGAGAGGGGAGAGTGTTAAAAGCTGAAGAGTGAAACGTCTATTTCTAGAGGCAATGGGAAGCCATTGGACATTGATTGGATAGGGGATTAACATGGACAGATCTGGGCATAAGAAAAATTACCTTGGCAGCTCTGTCTAGATGGACTGGGATGGAGATGGACTTGAGACAAAGAGACCAGATAGGAAGCCATTGCAACAGTCATGGCAAGAAGCAATAAGGGCTTGAAATAAGGTGGTGACATGAGTAGAGAAAATAGTTCAGATGTAGAAGTGTCATGGTAGAAACCACAAGATTTGGCAAGTGACTGGATCAAAGGGTAAGGGAGAATGAGGAGTTGATGATGCCGAGATCATGAATCTGGCAGACTATAAGGACAGTGGTGCCTTCAACAGAATTGGGAATTTGGGGAAAGGGGTTTCTGAGGTTTGGTTGTAGATGTGGTGAGTTTGAGATGCCTAGTAGACTATAGTGAAACTCAAGGGAAAGACTGAGTCTAGAGACAGACATTTATCCTTACCCCCAACCCTCTTACTCCTTGCCTCCCCCCTACACATCTACTGTACTTTCTCCCAATCTCCCCATTTCCAAAACAAGTGTTGGTTTCTCAGGGCAGTTACAACCTAAACCAACCTCCCTCTACCCACAGCAACTGTAGGGTTGTGTTTGGGAAAGTTCAACTCTGGTTGTCCACTCCCTCCCAAGTCATGTCATGGATATGACTGGGAGTAGTGACCAGAAAGAGTCCCATCTCCCCTCTTTTGGCTTTGACTGGAACCAAGGATCCTGGAGTATGGAGAGATGATAATCTGTATTGCAGATCTCATTCCATCATTCC
This sequence comes from Gymnobelideus leadbeateri, assembly GCA_011680675.1. Classification (NCBI taxonomy): domain Eukaryota; kingdom Metazoa; phylum Chordata; class Mammalia; order Diprotodontia; family Petauridae; genus Gymnobelideus; species Gymnobelideus leadbeateri. The sequence continues at coordinate 701,612 of WOXC01004895.1, read as the reverse complement.
TCCCATCTCTCAATCTTCCCTAATATTGGGTGGGGGGGGGCACTAAACTCACACTTAGTTTTCTATAACCTCTTCCCCCTTCCCAACCCCACAGCTCTCTATCCAATCAGTTGCCAAATTGTCAGACTTCCACATCTCTCACATTTGTCCCCTTCCTTTCTGCTCACACAGACACTACCTTAATAATTTAGGACCTCATCACCTCTTGCCAGGACTATCAGCAGTAGCTTTCCTTATTGGTCTTCTTTCTCTGCTCTGATTCAGCCTCCATCCAGCTGTTTTGAGATTTTCCTAAAGCTTGGCCCTGACCATGCCACTCCCCTACTCAGTAAACCCCAATGGCTCCCTATGGACTCAAAGATTATTTCATCTTTATTTTGGTCTTCCTTAATTTCTATTTTGAGTACGTTTTATGTCGGACATAAATAGTAATAATAATACTAGCCAGCATTTATATAGCACTTTGAGGTTTGCGAAGTGGTGGTCTTTTTTTTTTTAATAAATATTATCTAATTTCAGCCTCACATCAACCCAGGGAAGTAAATGCTTTTATTTATCCTCATTTTACAGAAGAAGAAACTGAGGCAGACAGGGTCACACGAAATAAGTAAATATACACATATTGAAGGTGCATACTCAAAAAATTGTTATTGATGTAGTACGACATCAAAAGTGTTTGGAGAGAACGTGATAACCACAATGTTGCAAAGGCTGAAAGACTTTGAAAGACTGATTTACACAAAGACCAACCACAATTCCTGGGACTCATTTAAAAACATGCTATCTGCCTCCACAAAGAGAGGCAATGACCTGAAGAACTGCAAATTAAAACCTACACACACATAGATGCTATATATACTATATAAATACATATATGTACACGTGTGTATATATCAATAGCTATATAGACAGATACACAATTAGGTGGTACGCTGGACAGAGCACTGGACTGGAATTGAGAGAGATTCCTCTTCTCCAGTTCAAATCTGGCTGCGTGACCCTGTCACTTAATCCTCTATGCCTCAGTTAGCTCATCTGGAGAAGAAAAGGGCAAAAGACTGGTAGTTTTGCCAAGAAAACCTCAAACGGGAGCAAGAAGGGGCAGGACTGAACAACAGTGTGTGTGTGTGTGTGTGTGTGTGTGTGTGTGTGTGTGTGTGTGTGTGTGTGTGTGTGTACACACGTGTACTAAAGCAGAGTTAGATGGATAGTGGATGGAGAGACAGACGGACGGGTACAGTGGACAGAAAGGGACAGGTAACACGAAAGCGGCGCCGGCGGGAGTTCCTGCTCGCTCGCATCTATTTGTAACTGGTGTTTTTTTCTTGCGTGCTTTCTCAGCGTGGGGAGCAGGGGAGGAACGGAGAGGCTGCAGAACTCAACATAAAAGGTAGTTAGTGTCCACGATGAAGACTGGAGCTGGGAGGCTGGGACGCGCCGGGACAGGCGGGCTCTGTGCCTTCCTGGGTAGTGCCGCCTCAAGGCAGACCCCCAAGGGGCCCAGGGTACCACCCACCCGGCCCCCGGGTCTCGGTTGCCCATTCTGGGCCCTTTGCTAGCCTGTCCCACGGGGGCCTTTGGACCCACGATCATGAAATGCTCGAGGGGGCGAACACAGAGATGACCTAGCCCTTTATTTTATAGAGGTTCAGTCTACCCACGGCGCCGGCAGACGGGCCTGGGTCTGCTGACTTCCAGCCTCCGCCTCGCGGGTCTCCGTCCCGTTGGGAAGGCGTAGGGCGGGCTTTGCACAGCCACGGGAGGATGCAGGAGGATGCCCACCAGAGCTGGCATTGCAGAATGACAAGGGGGTGCCAGGGACCCATTAAATGGGGGAAGGGAGAAGACAATACTTCCTGCTCTCAAGGGGCTTCCATTCCACGGCGCAGACCTTGGGTACAGCTGCAAACCCCCCTCCCCCCGATCTGCACAAAGGTGCCGGCGGGGGGGCCCAGTGCCTGGGAGAGAAGGAGGCTAGCAAGGAAGACTCGGTGAAGGAGGTGGCTTGCACGGCAGGCATGGAGGACAGCCCGTGCAAAGGGGACCTGCTGGACTGGCCCTGAGGCCGGGGCTGCACGACCCCCAATCATTCAGGGAAGTGCCAAGCTCGAGGTACAAGTTTCCAGATCCCCGCTATCCCGCCCCACCAGAGCGCTCCGCAGACCGGGTCCTTTTAAGACCTTCCCCTCCTCCGCCCCACCCCCAGCCCGGCACGGATGTGTGACGTAAACACACGCGACGCAAATCGGCGCGACGGAGGTCACTAGGCCCCGCCCTTTGGGCGCTGAGGGGCCGTACCCGGAGCCGGGAGGCGGTTAGGGTCGTGGTCATGGCCCTGGCGTCCGCCAATCAGCCGGAGGTGATCCGCGCCGCGCAGAAGGATGAGTATTATCGGGGCAGCCTGCAGAGCGCGGCCGGAGACGCCCTGCACAGCCTGGCAGGTGAGCCTGGGTCAGGGAGTACGCAGGCGCGAATGGCCGCGAGGGTAGGGGTGACCTCGGGAGGTAGTGGGCGGGGCGGGCGCATGAGTGCGCAGGCTCAGATGGGCGTGGGGTGAGCGGGAGCAGGCGGGGCATAGAGGGAGAGGAACTACTTAGACTGGGACTGGAGAAGGCGAGACCTGCGAGCGAAGAGCCAGGAGTGCGCAGGCGTGAGACGGAAGCGTGGGCGGGGCGGGCCGGGCCGGATCCATGTGTGTGCCCCGCCCCCTAGGTTCTCTGATATATAGGTTGTCATTTTGTCCCGTGCCAATGCCCCCTCCAGTTCTTCCTCTACTTACCTGCCAAAGTGCTGTTCCTTGGCAGCTGTTCCTCGCCAGCTCCTTATTGCTACTCTCATAAAGTACACACCCTTCTTTCTGGCACCCAAGGCCCTTTATTTTCAAACAATAAACATTGATTAAGCGCCTGCTGTGTACCAGGCACTGTGCCAAGCGCTGAGAATACAAAAAAAAGGCAAAAGACAGTCCCTGCCCTGGAGGAAAAGATGAGACAATAATTGTAGGGTGCTTAGCACAGTGCCGACACATCATCAGTGCCTTAAATGTCAGCCCGCAGTGTGCCGGGCATCGTGCTAATCACTGAGGATGGGCCCTGCCCTCCAGGAGCGAACAAGCGTGTATAGGGAGGAGGGGTGGGGAGGGCTCCCTGCAGAGGGTGTCAGTCAGCCAGGGAACGTGGAGACAGAGGACTGCCTCATAGGATGGGCCATGTCCTGCCCGTCTGCCCTTGCTGCCCCTCGTGGCTACAGAAGGCACTTAACGGCGTGCATGGCCTGACTGCTTGGACTGCTCTGCCCCTTTGCCCTTTCAGGTGCTAAGAAGTGGCTGGAATGGAGGAAGGAAGTGGAGCTGCTGTCGGATGTGGCCTACTTCACCCTCACCACCTTTTCAGGTAGGGCTGGGGGGGCGGGGGTGGGGGCAGGGTGCAGAATCAGCATGGCATCCCCAGAGTCTCAGCGCCTTGGGGGGGGGGGAGGGTGTCTGCCCCACTCTCCGGCCAGCGGCCCTTTTCCTGCCCTTTTCCACCTTTCCCACCCTCCTCAGTTCAGCACCGAGGAGGCCTCCTCTGGTCACACTTTAGAATGTCTGCAGGGACAGCAGAGAGGATGAGTCCTCACATCTGGGACCTGGTCCCACAGTCAGGCCTGTGGTCAGAGCCTGCTGAGGTCACCTGCCTGGCCACCTCAGCTCCCCACACCTGTGCACCCGCCCCTATGATTCACGGACTTCTTACAACATCCCCGGGAAGCCCTTTGGCCCTGTGAGGATGAAGGGACTTGGCCCGAGGTCCAGGGTTATGCTGTGTCACTGCTCAGTTAAATCAGTCAGCACTGTGTGTAAGGTCCTGGAAACAGGTGCCCCAAGGGGAGGCATGTCAGGTACACGTTAAGTATAAAGAACCCTAACAGGGGCAAAGGTGAAACACTTGGGGAGACCAGGGAGGGCTTCACAGAGGTGGCAGCTGAGCAGACCACTGAAGAGAATTCAGACAATGGAGATGACAAACAAGAAGAATGTTTTTGTTTAGTCATTTTTCAGTCTTGTCCAGTTCTCTGTGACCCCATTAAGGGTTTTCTTGGCAAAGATACTGGTTTGCCATTACTATTTTATAGAAGAGGAAACTGAGGCAAACAGGGTGCAGTGACTTGCCCAGGGTCACACAGCTAGTAAGTGCCTGAGGCTGGATTTGAACGTATCTCTTCCTGACTCTAGGCCAGGCTCTCTATCCAGTGCACCACTTAGCTGCCCTAATAATAATAGCTGGAGTTTACATAGCTCTTGCAGGTTTGCAAAGCATTTCACATGTTATCTTGTCTGATATCCCCATTTTACAGATGAGGAAACTGAGGCACAGAGGTGAAGTGATCTGGCCAGGGTCACTCAGCTAGTGAGTATCTGAGGCCTGATTTGAACTCCAGGCCCAGCACTCTGTGAGAAGGCAGACTCTGGTGGTGGTGAGAAGAGTGGTGAAGCCAGTTTGGCAGAGGCTGTCGGGCAGGCTCTCCCTGGAACAAGAAGTCAGCATCTTATCCTGCAGTCAGTAGGGAAGAAATAAAAGGAGCCAAGCAGGAGTGATGCCTGGGGTCTGGCCTGATGATCCAGAGATTGTTCTGGAAGCAGGCAAGCCCATCAGTAGGCTGGGGAGAGGCAACGAGAGCCTGGCCCAGGGCATCTTGGGTAGGGGAAAGCAGGGAGGGATCAGAGATGTGAGAGTGGACTTGATAGGATTGATGAATTGGCCTGTCCTTTCAAGGAACATGGCAGAGCCCCTGTGTCAGGCCCTGGGTCCCTGAAGCCTGGTGCCACCATGTGGAGAGAGCAGCACCCCCAATGCCCCGTGCACTCTCGCCTTCCAGGGTACCAGACTCTTGGGGAGGAGTACGTGAACATCATCCAGGTGGATCCATCCAAGAGAAGAGTCCCTTCTTGGCTCCGCCGAGCCACTCTTGTCTCTTTGCATGCCCTCGTGCCCTATGTGCTGGATAAGGCCTTGGTCCATCTCGAGCACGAGCTGCAGGCAGAAGTGGAGAGTGCCAGGCAGCTGCAAAACAGCCTCCTGCCCAGCGTCCGTGGGCGGTCAGCAGTGCGGCGCTGGCTTCACAGACACCTCCGCCATCTGACTGAGCCGCAGAAGAAGGCACTCCTGCGCACAGTGTACGTTCTGAAGCAGAGCATCACCTACCTCCATCGGCTGCACGTCGCCACGTTCTACATCCATGGAGTCTTCTACCACCTGGCCAAGAGGCTCACGGGTATTGAGTATGTAAGTAGTGTGGGCCTCCCCTGGTGACAGGGAGGGTGGCCCATGGGGAAGGAGGCCCCCACGACAGACTGCTGATCCCTTAAGAACAGCCATTCTCTCTGGGCCACACATGCAGAGCAAGTTACTAACTCAGGCTGCGTAGCTATGAGGGCAGGCAGCGCTTTCCGTACCAGATGAGGAACACACACTATTCACTGGCTCCTTTCTGTCCTCTTAGCAGTCTGTTTTCTACCACATTTTCAGTATTAATACTGCAGGGAGCACTGGGCCAAGCCCTGGATTCTTCTAGTTCCTGATGGGATCTAGGTCAGTGGCAGCAGCCCTTGGGTTGGGACTGGACATCTGAGGTTGGCATCATGGCCCTTCTCTAGCTGGGCAACTTTGGGCAAAGCCCTCCTCTTCCTTCTCTCTGTGTCTCCCCATTTGAAGAATGCTGGATCTGGGCCAGTTAGTCCCTTGGGTCAGTCCTTTCCAGCTCCAGTTGGGATCTTGGTCAGAACTGGATCAGTACCCCACCACTATGTTTTCTTTTTAATTTGGCTGTCAGGTTCACACCAGATTCACCAAGTCTTATCAAGCAAGCTCATTTGATTCCACTCTTGTCTTAGTCACAGATTCAAACAGCCAAGGCCAACTCTGCCTTTACTGGACATCTCTTCTCTACTAGAGGCAGAGCCTCCTCCAAACCTGTTTCCATCTTTTGGTGCCTTCCTTGACTCTTCCTCTCCTGCAAGCCTCATCTCCAGTCTCTTGCCAAGTCCTGCCTGTTCTTTTTCCTCAGCACCTTTCTCCCCCATCCCTCTCTACTCTCATTCAAGTGTTAAAAGATTCCGTGGGTGTCTATTCTCTAACCCCGGCCACCAGAATAGCTAAAGAAGACCTAACTTAAAAATGTAAACAATTCTTGGCCACACAGGTGACCACCCCTGTAATCCCAGCTGCCAGTCATTTTCCTGCCAACCATATGGCTCCCTGCTCAGAGGCCTCCAGGGGCTTCCTGTTGCCTCAAGAACAAAATGCCAACATCTTAGCCTGGCATTTAAGGTCCATCCCATTTCATATTACTCCCTTCATGTGCTGTGTTCTAGGCAAGCTAAACAAGGGATTGCTTGGCATTGTGGACAGAGAGGTGGCCTTGGAGCCTGAAGACCTGGGTTCCTGTACAGCCTCTGACACAGACAGGTCCCTGACGCTGTCTGTACTCCAGACTACTTTCTAGTACTGGCTGCCTTAGCAGAGGGACAGGACTCCCAGGACTCACTCTTCACTCTCTCACCCACTGTGGTGCATTCACACATTGTCTTCCTGTCAGTACCAAGATACAGCCCAGATGCCACCTCTTGCCCAAGCCGATGCTGATGCCTGCAGATACACATGCTCTCCCCTTTGGCTCTGTGCAGACTTAGAATAAAAGCCACTTGGGGGTGGGTCTGCCTCTTTTCCCCTTTGTAAACACAGTGCCTTTCCCATCCTGGGCTGGGGGCTCTCTGAACTCCACAGCTCCATGTGCGCCGCTTTCCCGGGGATGACCACAGCATCCGTCAGAGCTACAAGATGCTGGGGGTGGTGTCCTTGGTGCATCTCCTGCTCTCAGTTGGTGTCCAGCTCTACAGCTTCAGTCAGAGGCAGCGGGCACAGAAGGAGTGGAAGCTCCATCGCAGCCTCTCCCACCGCAAGTATGAAATTTTCCTGGCCAAGGGGCAGCCCGGGGTAAAAGCTTCCAGGACTCTTCCCCTCCCAGCAGCCCGTTCTCTCAGGGACTGGCAAGGCACACCAGCCATGCTTTGTTTTCCTCACAGGAGCCTTGTGGAAGAGAAGGCTATGAGCAGGGGCTCCGTCTGCACCCTGTGCCTGGAGGAACGCCGGCGGACTACAGCCACACCCTGTGGCCACCTCTTCTGCTGGGAGTGCATCACTGAGTGGTGTAACACCAAGGTAAGGGGGAGAGATGGAGGCGTCTTTGGACAGGTATGTTTGAGGAATGCTGAGAGCATCCAGCCTAAGGTGGATCCCAGCTTTGCTGTTTAGTTCTGTGATCCTTTGGCAAGCCTTCAGCCTCTGCACCAGCTTCTTCTGTAAAAAGGGTTACTGTAGCACCTGCTCCCTTTACAGGACTGCTGAGAGGTTCAGTCAAGAACCTTAGCCCATGCCCATATGAAAGGGATGGATTTTTTTCTCCCTCGCTGTAGGCACTGACCCAAAGCAAGGTTCTTTCACCTTTTTACATCCTGGACCCCTCTGACAATCTGGTGAAGCCTCTGGGCCCCTTCTCAGAATAAGGATTTTAAATGCCTTAGGTTACAAATACATTTAAAGTTCTGAAAATAAGCTCACAGACCCAAGGTTAAAAAACTCCTGATCTGGGAGAGTTCTAGATGAGGAAACTCCCCCCACCAGTCCAGATTGGTGCCTTAGAGTGCGCTGAGCCGGATATATCTAGGTAGGATCAGCATGTAGGTCTCTCTCAGCAGAGACTTGACTGCTGAGCACCTGCTTTCATCACAGGCACTGTCCACACTCAGGGAGAAGGGAAGAGATTTTATAAAGACAACAGGACAGCAGCAGGGCTCTCAAGATGAGCCACACACAAGCAGATTTTGACTCGTCTTGGGCAGCAGCTTGTAAAGTTAGCTCCTTCTTCCTGGCCCCAGTAACAAAGTCACTCCTTAGGTGAACTGGCTAAATTTTTTCCCACTCATTTCTATGATACCTTACCAGTTTTTAACCATCTAGAATTTGTCCCAGTCACAAGAAAACCTAATGAAGATGAGAAACAGGCTGCTTTGTTACACCTTACCAGCAACTAGTGTTCCCTTGAAGTAGTCAAGATGTGGACTTCAACACTGGAAACCTTTCTCACATAGGGGGCAAAAAAATACAGGCAGATTACTCATCTCCAAAACAGACAGCAGCATCACCTGAAGACAGGATCTTTCCTGTGTCAAACTAAAAATTAATAAGTAGAGCCAGGGGCTTTGCTTTCAGCTGAAATTCTCCCCTTAAGCAAAACCCAAAGCTGTCCTCTTCAATGCACAGAAAGCTTGTAATGCCTCCATTCTCTCCCCCTTCATTGAGGCGGTTCCACCTGTGCCCTCACTGGCCCTATTTCTGGCATGAAAGGGAGGTCAGACAAAATCTCAGAGCAAATGATAAAACAGCAAAATGGGGGAGTATTGAAACTAGAAGGGACCTTCAGAGATCCTTCTCTTCCAGCCTTCTTGTTTTACAGAAGAGCAAACAGACTCAGAAAAGTAATGGCTAGGAGCAGAATTAGGACTCAAATCCAGATCTCCCCTCCTGCCCCTCTCACCATATCCAGGTGGCTGATCTGAGGTCTTCCCTGTGACAGAATGACTAGAATCCACTTCTCATTCCCCAGAAAGTTTGGAGGGTAGGAGGACTGGAAGGAGATTGCTAGTGTCTGAATTCCCCGTTAACGGTTATGAACATGTTACTTTCACTGGTCAGACTTTTAAAAATAATGCAAATACTTTGCTTAATTTTAATCAGGGGCAGAAATTCAAATGCAAGAGGCAGTTTGGCCCTAAATATACAGCAATTTAAAAAAAAGGTTGGATTAATCAGATAAAGACTGAGGCCTACATGAGCTAATCAGGTTAGAAATGCTGAGATAAATATTCATTTCTTTATCTTGAAAACGAAGCATAAACATGGATGTGAAAAAGAAAGGCTGCATGCATGCTTTCCTGTACCATTTTATCATGTTTACAAAGCCTGTTCTTCCTAGAGGGTGATGGGAACTTCAGAAGGAATTGAGCACCCAGTCTGATCCATCTTCATTTTCCCCATAGACGGAATGTCCCCTCTGCAGAGAAAAGTTTCATCCACAGAAACTGATTTACCTGCGGCATTATCGTTAGTCCTAGTAAACCCAGCTCAAAGGGCAACAGAAGAGAAGGAAGAAGCTCTCAAGAGATCATGTCTTTATTAATGGACCAAAAGCAGAGTTAATTTATCCAGAATCATGATGGTGATTTAATTTGCACTGAAATTATCAAGGTTGTTTTTGAAATCACTGCATAAGGTACTTTGTCCACGGCTCAGCTATTGGGGAGAAGCGTAGTGGAGAGCTAGGCCTAGCTTTACAGTGTCCCGCCTATTCAAGGACAGGACTTCAACCAGGTGTGCATGTCCATACTGGAACATACACACAAAGGCAAGCTCCATTCAACTCAGAAAGCTCATCCTGGAGCTTAGATATCGTCGCTGAATCTATACACGTCCATCTTCCTTTCTACTTAGTCTGAGATAATTAAGTTGACTATTTTGGACAAACAGCACTCTTAACTTCCCTCAATTTCTGTGCTACTTAAAGTTTCTGAGAAGTTAGCATTTTGCTTACTCAGAAAGGGGCTCACTGTGCTTATCAAAAAACAGCAATTTTAGGTTTTCTCCCTTACCCCACAACTAACATGCAGCTGAAACCATCTTCTTCTGAATTTACATTCTTAACAGTCAGTAATAAAGGTTTGTGTATATATTATGGTATAATAATTTGAGGTTTATTCATGAGTGAATGATTTAGAAAACTTGGTACTTCATCTAGGCGCAGATAGTATGGATTCAGTGGTTGGCTGCCAAGTGATGAATGGCCCAAACTGTTCCCTGCATGTAGTAGGGCTTGCTTGGGTGTTAACCCAAGCTCATATTTGGCACATGCTTTTGAGAAAAACGTCTGGTTATCCTCCCATAAAACAAAACAACAAAACCCACCCTTCAGTCCACTGGACCTAATATATCTCCTCTGCTACCAGAGAAACCCATGTTCTGGCTGGCGATTTGGTTCTTTGCCTCTCCAGGTACTTTTCCTGCCAACAAAGTTAGGCCATCTCACGAAGGCAGTGGTGAGTTACACACACAGTCTTTTCCACACAACTGAACAATCTTGTAGTGTTGGAGAGGTGGAAGAACGCTGACAAAAGCCCAGGCTAACCAATTCAGAACTACCCTATGTCAAGTATCACGAAGTGACTCTGATTTTAACCCAACCCAAAAAAAGAATGCTCTCTATAAACCCCTTCTTTTGGTCCATCTCTCTACTTCCTGAATTCATGAATTGTACCAATCCACACAAATCTGTGGAAAAATAAATTTTTTCAATTCCACCAAGAGCAACAATAATTGCTATTGGTCAGTGAATAACTTTAACAAAATAATGTCTTAACTTTAAATCTAACAGGAAGATTATTCCTGTTATATTTTTAAAAACATTCTAAGGAGCCCCTCAGTCAGCATACTGGAAGCCTAGAAAGGCAAAAGGGGGCATTTAAAACTAAGGTAATTTCTGTTTCTTCCAACACAATTTCCCAATTAACTTCTCATAAAAGGTGCCTGCGATAATCATTTAGTTTAGAATAGATAACAGAAAATTTAGGTTTCACTACAAACAGACTGAACCCAATGAATCTACATTAGGAGTCAAGTATAATGGGTTACAAGACCAGATGGAGGTTATTAATACCAGCCAAACAGAAGGATTCCTGCCAACAGAGTAGGGGAAAAAAATACACTCAGCTTCTAAATAACCATCCCCAGAAAAAGGAGCACCCATCATTGAAAGAAACTTGTTAAGTGGAAAAGCTAAACCCAATGGCTTTGGTTTTTGCCACATTAAGCTTAACTAAGGGCAGATTTTTAAGGTTAAATATTGAAAAAAAGTTAATATGCTTATACTGTATATTTTTAAAAGTTATAGAAATCTTTAAATTCACATTTTTACCAAGTGTGCAATACAGTGCTGCCACATCTCACTGCTTTTTTAAAAAACCATTTACAAGCAAGGACAGTGATTTAACTATCAAATTAATAATACTTGGAATGTCTTCAGGAAACATCTATAGATGGTAGAGAATAGCTTACTTGATAACTTGCCTTAAAAAGCACAGTTCTGACAATCATTTAAATATGAACTCCATATAGAGGGCAGAAGTTTTCAAGAGTACTTTTACTGTAGAATATTTTATGTAGAATAAAAAAATTTTTAAAGCCTCAATTCTAGAAATCCCCTAACTGAACACTGCATAAATATCTGAGTAATAGTGACCCTATTCATATAAACCCACCAATCTCAGCATTTATAATTAAAGGATACTATTAAAGATAGCCCTCTAAGTATCTGTTCTATGCAATGCTTTAAGATCAGGGAGCAAATAAATGAATTTTTACTATGCCATGTAAGACCACAGTGACAATTCATCCAGAGATTTTGTATTTTCTGTAGCTGTCAGCTGAAATGATTCAGTTGCAGAAAATAAAAATTTTTACCAACTGGGTTTTCTTATGGTATGTGACGACTTGTAGTGTTCTTATATAAAGACTAACACAAGAAAGGGGACACTATCTTTAATAAAGTCTGGAATTAAAAAGTCACTTGATAAAATTTTAGAGTTGTTTTATCACATCAAAAAAGTTTACATGCAGGTCATAGTTCTATTTTTTTTCCCATAGAAAATGAAAAGCTATGTTTAAAACCCACAAAATTGGTCTGTTACTGCCAGTTGTGTTGAGTTCTGACCGGGATGCATAAAGGAAAAAAGTTAATCCAAAAAAAAAACCCAAAAAACCCCACAAAACAAAAAACCCAACCCCAAACCAAAACAAAACCAACCCACTTCTTTTAAGTATCAAAGAAATGTGTCAAAATAATTTCAAACAATGAAAATATATATATTTATATATTTATAATTCAGGGCCCTCAAAAGAAATCATGGACATTAAGAACAAAGTTTTGAGTCATTATGAAAAGAGCCAAACGTTAAACATCTCTAGTAAGATGCAATTAGGAAACCGGCATTAGATCCCCATACACATACTTGAAAATCACCTTTAAAATGTTAAGTTCTTTAGGAAAAAGGCAGCATTCAATTTATCATCAGATCTACTATTCAATGACTTGATTATGGCCCCCAAACATCATGCATGTGCCCAGACAGCTGAAGGTTGCCGACTGCATTGGAGGGAGGCCTTAGAGACATCCCCATGAATGTTGGACCACTCAGGAAGCACAGAGCACTCCCAGCAAGCTGCCCCCCCCCCTTCCTCACTCACACTCCAGGGCCACGCAATTGGATTGTAATGGTGATGGAGAAAAGTCACCTTAACATAAGATGTTCACCCACTGTCGCAGTCTACCAGAATCCCTTCAGAGTGAAACACGTGACATGACCGAAAAATGAACTCGATGCAATTTGGTTTAAATGCCAGCGTCTTCAAGAACCTCTCTGACATTTCAGTTACAAATAATTGAAGATCCTTTTTACAAAGAAAATTTCGACTCCCTCGTAATCAACTACTTTATATGAAGAAAAAAGGCATTGATACAATGGCTCAAAACGGTTCTTCTTGGATTATGTGGCGACAGGGTCAGTTCAGATTCTAACTAGCAAATGTCTTCCCCATGTCTTCCTTCCCTTTGTATTTCCTCTTCCCATGTGTGAATGGTATATACCTGTATTTTATCATATGCTGCAAGAGAAAGATAATTCAGTTACTTACAGGCACAAAGGTTCCTAACACAGCACACATCCCCTAATAATCCATGGGACCAAACTTTCAATGTCCTCTCTGCATCTTTTATGGAGAAGTAATCTATGAAATTGTGATCCAATTGTCACTACAGTAACAATGTCATCTTTCTGGACTGATCAGGCACAACATCCCAGAGGGACCGAAGCCAAGTCCTCCAGGAAGTTGTCTCAAGGCTGGGAGAAAAGCAGAAGTAGGCCAGCACAGTCTGAGACAAGGCACTACAGTAAAAGATGAACCAATGTGGCCATGAAAGCAACATGTGTCATTTCCAAGTAGCAAATTCTTTGCCCTAAAAGGGGTTTCTAACATTAGGTAATAAGCTCAGGGCAAGTCAGACACTCAGGTGGGGTCCAGATAAAAAGCTGTAAGCAAGTTACTGTTAAATGCTAATTAACTTAACAAAACACAAAGGATGGCTACCCCACCACTCTATAAAGTCACACAACATCACTTCCATTATTGATGCCTATCTTACCATAAGGTGACCTCCCTCCTCACCTCGGCCTCTCTGAACTCCTAGCTTCCTTCAGGGGTTGGCTCAATCACCAACCACCCTCTACTAGAAGAATTTCCTGGTTTCCTAACTAATGGGACCCTACCCCAAACTAACTTGTATGTGCATGTATATGTTTTCCACTTGCCAGATTATAAATTCCCTGAGTACAGGGACTCTGACTTCTGTTTCTCTATCCACAATGCCTGACACAGTAGGTGCATAAAATGCAACCTTGCCTTCATTTGAAAACTGCAGCCAAATTATGCTGGCGCTCTTATAAGGTCTCCAGGAGACCTTCATTTAGGGCGCAGCCCAGCTTCCGCTCGTTGAGTCTTACCTTTATTTGCCTCTTCATGGTGATACAGAAAAGCATGACAAAGTACATCACGAGGATCGGCCAGAATACTGGGACGTTGAAAGCATCAAAAAATGTACAGACCATAGCAACGAGAATGCCTTTAGTAGCAGAGTGCCTAAAAGCCAAGAGAGAAAAGATGAAGGCAGCAGTTGGCATGCCAGCCAGGGCCTGGTCACAGGGCTGGCCACTGGTGCCTCTATGACCATCTCATAGCTCGAGAGAAATGAATGTCAGTACTTCCCACAGTGCTCTCATTCATCTCTAACAGCATAAAGTACTGTCTATCTGGCCATTACCATATCACCATTATCACAGCAAACTCATTCCCTAACACCTCAAATGTTTTTTGTCATTCCCCCCTTGCCCCCGCCCCCGCCACAAGAATGACAAAAACAGCACTGTTAGTTACTCAAAGCCCAACTCCACCAAAATTAATGTGTTTCTGGCAGTACTTTGAACTGAGAATTGATAACACATTACCACATTCACTGACACAGGTATGATGGTTAGATCAGGAAATACTGCCTGTGTCTCATATTCAGTACAGTGACTGCACTGGTTATATAAAAGAAATCCTTCAGTTTATGATAATCCCCTTAAAGAAAGACTATGCAGTTTTTTGTTTGTTTTCCCACCCTGGGATAAGTGAGATTAATTGTCCCTTAAAGGTAAACCATAAATGAAAGACTTAATGGGTCAAGACAATACAAAAGTCTGGAAATGCATGGAACCAAAATTATGATTCTAAACTTTACGTTTACATTTCAACGTGCCTGGCTCAAAATTAAACACTGAGGATTCACTTACCAAAATTTAAATTCTGGAAGCCTTCGAATGAAAGGACGAAACTCCTCATTTTGTTTTGTGGGTAAGGAAGGCCCTTCATCTACAAAGTGACATGTAAATTAAAGGTGAGATATATCCTCCTTTCAAAGAAGCAACGTTCAGACAGATTATTACAACAATCATTACATTTCTTATAATCCTAAAATCCACTCAAGACTATCACTAAAATTAATAATTACAAACTCCATGCAGCCAAGTCTAAGAAATGGTTATTCATTTTAAAAACTGGTTCTTTTGTTTTATAAAAACATTAACAATATTAAGTCATGTGAGAAGACTCATTTTATGGTCAGCTCTCCTAGTGCATTTTATATGTATTCAATTTACAAAAAATTTATTGACACACCAGCAGTTAGAGACAGTTATAAGGAACACATGAAACAAAATACTGATCCTATTCAATGCATTCTAAAACTCAAAACAGGTAACAAATACAAATCAGTACATTTTATTCCTAAGAACTAATCTCGCAAGGTCACTCATTCCTTTTCTAGTATCTTTCAAATGTCATCATTCAAAAAAAAAAAAAAGGGAATATAGGCTTGTCCTATAATCAATGTTATAACAAGGAAATAAAACAATCACCTTTTTTGATAGAAGAACATAACGTGAAGGTAAGCCTCTATGAAATGAAAAGCTCAGATTAAATCATCTTTCCACACAAAAAGGGGGCTTTTCTTCAGAAGTGATCTTCCAGCAATGGTGCTGGATTCACCCTTCAGGAAGGAGTCCTCCACTCCCCACCCCACAACCCACTCCCTGGTAAAGACCCCCTTCCAGATCAACAGCCTGCAACTACTAGGCAGTCAGTCAGAGCGAGGTAGGGAGACAGCGGGTAGGGGATGGAACAGCGATCCCAGCAACTGCTTTATGTAGAGATCAAACCGAGTCATGTGAATGGGACTCCTAAAGGGCCAGCCAGTAAAATACAAAAATAATTTGGAAAACAAAAAAATACAAATAAATAATTTGGAAACCTGAAAGCAGAAAAGCCTAACTTGTTTCTGGATTACGGACCCAGACTAACAAGTAGCTTACAGGTTAGAGGAGCTGTTTGAAAGATCTACTTCACAAACGGGGAAAAAAGTAAACAATGTAACTGATGCCAACATCCAGGAGGGTGATGAGCTGGAAGGGAGGGTAGATATACCATACTACCATTCTTAGCAATCAAACATTCAGCTAAGGGCTTTAACTGCCAAGAAAAAACCTGACATTTGAGTGTCCAGGAATGAGGGATCTCACCAGTTCCCCTATCACCAAATACTCCCAGACAATGGACTGAACCCAGCATACCTGAATCTTCCATTAAGGAGGGATCTACCTTTGGCGAAAGGAAAGCTATGAAAAGATTGAGATGGTAGATTCCCAAGGCGTATGTCACGATGTACCAGCCCTGAGAGAACAAAACCAAAGGTTACAGACACATCTGCACTATTCAACAGCGAGAAGACCTAACAGGGGTTGTTCTTTCCTAAGGATTTTATTGTGGAAGCCTTGGGAATCTTTTCTTTGTCTAAATCATAAGCTATTTGCTCATACAGACTTGTCATCATAATAAAAAGTTAGATCACATGTGGGGGGAAGACCAACAATACTGATTTCAGGTTAATTTACAGACCTCACTCTTTTGTTGGGGTGGACAACCTAAAACCCAAATTGCAAAATTTTTCAAGTTCTAAATCTATACCCTCTCAATCAAAATTAGAATCTTGAAAAGCAAACTAAGACTAGTATTAAGAAGCAGAAATACTGGTAAAGGATGACAGGTGGGTTCAGGGGATAGAATTCTGGGCCTGGAGTCAGGAGGATTTATGTTCAAATCTGACTTCAGACATTTACGAGCTCTGTGACCCTGTAAAATGGGGACACCTCTCTCCTCGGGTTGTTCTGGGGTCAAATGACAGAATATTTATAAAGCACTTCACACACGGCAGCTGCTAGATAAATGGTGATTTATAACTGTGCGTTATGCTTGGCAGTTTATTTAATATAGTCTCAAACTCATGTTATTAGACACACTATAAAATGTATCCATCTTTCCTCAGAGGGAAAACTAGACCCAGGAGATCGGAATGACTTTTTTTTTAAATCTTCAATAAGAGCCAAGTATAGAAGAGAAGCAAGAACTTGGACAATACCTGTCTGCCACAGGTTTGCTTTTAAACAAACCCATTTTAATGTCAAGTTCATCCAATGAGAAAGTGATATGGTTTTATCTTAGCATATTAACTAAAATACTTGTATCCATATTAGCTATGCAGAAAGCTGAGATAGTATTAAAGACTCAGCTACGACAGCTAAATGCTACTGAAGCCAGAAAGGTGAAAAGAAGGATTTCAACTACTATCAGTCTCCAATTTCTTTCTTAGTAACAATACAAAATTTATCTTGCTTTTACAAAAGGCCTCTCTGAAGATCTGTGGGAAAACTGGACAAAGCACATTCATAGTGTCATTCTAGCAAAAGACACTTAAGTAAAATATCCCAAGAATTCCTTTCAGTATTATTATTTATTCCCTGTTAGATTAAAGCTTTTAAGGATGGAATTATCTTGGAGATGCAAGGGGACTCTATAAAGTTCTACTTTAAGCCCCTCATTTGGAGATAAACAGGGCCCATGAAATGAAACAATTTGCTCATCACAGTGGCAGACTATTCAAACCAGGGTCAGACTCAAAACTGCTGCCCCCAATTACTACAGGATTAAAAAAGAAAACACCTATGGTAACATCTTCAGCATGATCTCCTGATAATACACACATCTATACTGGTATATATATATAAATATACAGAATATACTGAATATGTAGCATACTCCTGGAAGTCAGGAAGCTGGCGGGTGGACATACTTTTGTTCCGCAGCCAGTCTCCTTCCCTTCTTGCTGTGGTACTTCCATCTAATGATGCCTTCCCTTGGAGATTACTGCCAATTTACCCTGTCCTGATCTTGTTTGTATAAAGTTGTCTGCATGGTGTTACCTGCCACCCCCCATCAGATTGTGACTCCTTGGGAGCAAAGTGAGTGCGTGCATGTGTGTGCGTGTGCGTGTGTGTGTGTGCACACGCACACACCACCTTTCTCTGTATCCTCTGGGCTCAGCACAGTGCCTGGAACATGGGGGTTCATAAGGGCCTGCTGATGTGAGCAGGTCTTGAGCTATTACTTGGAACCGCTTTCATAAGACAACAGAACATTCTGTGTACAAAGTGGGCCCTTCCAATGCTACTTTCCTTTAGTCACAATGCTGGATGCACTGCCTAAGACCTCTCTCTGTGTACTGGAGGGGTGAGAAGCAGGAAAGATAGATGACTAGGCTAAGCAGTTTCTTTGCCCATAAATCAAGTCAACATTCTTCATCTCTATCAAATTCTGCCCAGCAGAAGTCAGAGGATCTGGGTTCAGACCATGGCTCCCCTGACCCTTTCTTCCTTGCCTGGGCCTCCATCCTCCCCCCCGAAATGAAGGGCGCTAGATCTCAAAGACAAAGACCTTCCTGCTCTGAATCCTAGGATCTCATGTGTGTTTCCTAACAAACTCAAAACAAGTCACTCTAAAGAATTTGAAACACGTCCATTTGATCTGATTTTTCACTTTTTAACATCTCAACGTATATACATGCTGTTTAAATTAAAATGACCAGCAGATAAATGAGAAAATAATGAGGGGCAGCTGGGTGGTGCAGTGAATAGAGCACCAGTTCTGAAGTCAGGAGGACCTCAGTTCAAATCTGGCCTCAGACACTCGACACGTAACTAGCTGTGTGACCTTGGGCAAGTCACTTAACCCCAACTGCCTTGCCTTTCCCCCTCAAAAAAGAAAATAAACACATTTACTTCTTACATTATGTTCTAAATCAAACCATCTTATGGTGAATTATGGATTATGAGTTCCAATCTGAGTTCTGTCATAAAGTCACAAGCTATAGATTGCCCCAGGACTGATTTTTCATCTTTATATAATTTGGAACAGTGATACCAACTGTAAAATTTGTAATCACTCAATAAAGCAACAAATCAACTACAAATATAAAATTGTTACAAAAATCCTTATTGTTCTCACTTCAATTACTACCCCCAATACACTTGCAATCCAAAACTTAAATTATGGTATGTGCAAGGACAA
Source organism: Gymnobelideus leadbeateri (assembly GCA_011680675.1). Taxonomy (NCBI): domain Eukaryota; kingdom Metazoa; phylum Chordata; class Mammalia; order Diprotodontia; family Petauridae; genus Gymnobelideus; species Gymnobelideus leadbeateri. Next base: position 682,974 of record WOXC01004895.1, on the reverse strand, counting down.
CTCATAGCACAAGCAAACACTTCTTAAGGCCAGAGTCTCTTAGGGTTTTACTGTCTGTTTCCCCTGTGCCTTAAACATACAGAAAAGGCATTTAGTTTAATGTCTGCTAAAATGGATTTCAGATAAACCATATTATTGAAATCCAGATCTCATTTTTCCCCCTCAACAAAAACTAAGGGAAATAAAAAATGTCACCTAAAGTTCACATCAAATAGCCATGTGAAGTTTACTCCCAAGCTAGAAGTCAGAAGTTACAATTTAGCATTAAGAAGAGCTGAGTCTACAGCAGCAATCTGAAAGCTTCCACTCTCCAGGCACTACATAAAAACAAGGCCAAGAACACATCACATTGCCTGCCTATCATTATGGGCCTGGAAGCTGGTGCCAACCTATGGTGAAGTTCTTTAACTCAGACGCTGCGTGACTCTTTCAGAAGAGCCCTGCATAAGTGGCTGCTGAACCAACAAAGATTACTTAGTGGTTCAGTTGTCTCCTACTCTTCAGGACCCTCTCTGGCATTTTCTAAAGACATGAAAAATATTTCTTGTGCCCTTGCCCTTATCTCTTCCAAATGAAACGCTGCAGACTTTGTGGCTAATTCACTTAAAGTGTTGGAACTGACAAGAGAAAAACAATCCATCATAATGTTTTTGCTTAATGTCCCAACTAGAACACAGTGTTTGAAAATTAAAATTAAATTCAACAAGAATCTAGTAAGTGTGGACCATTTGCCAGGTACATGTACTAGGGGCACAAAGGTGAAAATTGGCAAGCCTCACGCTGAAGGAGGGGTGTAAGGGTGTGTGGGTGTGTGGGGGTGTGTGTGTGTGTGTGTGTGTGTGTGTGTGAAAGAGAGAGAGAGAGAGAGAGGAGGGAGGGAGAGAGGAAGAGAGGGAGAAAGCGAGAGAGAGAGAGGGAAGGAAGGAGGGAGGGAGGGAGAAAGAGAAAGGGGGGGGAGGGAGAAGGAGAGAGAAACAAGTGTGTGAGGTATAAATGGTAGACACGGAAGAGAGGCAAGGAAAAGGGCAATGAAATACTGAGAAGAGCACTTTCGCAGGGGAGGAAGATGGTGTGCCACACTGTATCAGCATTTTTGCTTGTGTAAGACCTGAGTTCAAATTGGGCCTCAGATACTTCCTAGCTGTATGACCCTGGACAAATCACTTTACCTGTATTTACATCCATTTTCTCAAAGATTAAATGGGGATAAATCTCTGGATCATTGTGAGGATCAAATGAAGTACTAAAATTCTCAACTGTTTAGCAGTGTCTGCCACACAGTAAGTGTGCTATAAATGCTAACGATTACATTGTTACTACTAGCACTACTGTTATGAAGAGACATGGCCATCCAAGTCAGGTCCTGAAGAACAACAGGCAATGTGAGGCAATATCTGTCTGAACAGGAGCATCCAGAGAGTAGCCGCATGACTTTATGTCACCGTGGAGCATAGAGTGTCCCACAGGTCAGGGCCAAGTCCTGTGCCATTTCACGTTATCAATGACTTCAGTAAAATGACAGAGAGCAAGCTCATCTGATGTGTCAATGATGGCTCTGAAAGGGACAGCTGACGTGCTGAATGACCATCAGGATTCCAAGTCTCAATGGACTAAATCTAATAGCATGAAATTCAGGAAGGATAAGTGTGCAGTCTTACACTTGGCTTCAAAAAGCCCACTGCAGAAGAATAAGATGGCGAAGGCATGACTAGGGAGCATTTTTTCTGAAAAAGACCTGGTGTCTCAGCGGACAAGGTGATCTAAAGGTGTAAAGGGAGCTGCCAAGAAAGCCTGAGCCACCCCAAGGGCAGCAGCCAAGAGAGAAGCAGAACAGCCCTGCACACCTGGCCCCAGTAGTGTCTGTATGTGACTCTGGGAACAATGTTTTAAGAACATAACTGCTCAGTCTCCGGACGATCCAGAGGAGGACTAGCAGCATGGTGAGGGGCTTGAGGGGCACGCTGAATGAGGATCAGCTCAAAGAACTGAGAATATTCACTCAGTAAATGGGAAGACTTTGGAGAGGAAATAAGAGCTACAGTTGAAAAGGCTGCTTCAAAGAGGTAGGTTTCTGCTCCCCAAAGGCAGCCTTCAGATGAAGGCTGGACAACCAACCTACTGGATGGGATGGAGAGGGGCTCCTTCTGACATGGATCAGGTTAGATGGCCAGGGATTTCTCTCCCTACTCTGAAATTCTGGCTTTTATCTAGTTAAATGGTCTTCACTGACTTTTCATTAAAACACACACACATGAATTTTCCTAAAATACTCAATTCAATTTCTTAACACACTGCTCTTCTTCAATTTAATTTTCTACCTTATCAAAGATTTATTGTGAGGCAGTTTAAGTCTTGTATGATAATATTAAAAGAATGTGAAGATGCTATATTCAGGAAATGTAGTAAAAAAAAAAGACTGACTTATTTCACAAGAGTTACTGGCTTATGAGGTCATAATATAGGTATTATATGCTTAAATAACAATATAATAATAGGCTATGCTGAAAGAATCAGTGAGAAGAGTGAATGGGACAGCCTTTTAACAGATAATTTACTGTTTACTAAAATATGATAACTAAACTGTATATCCCATCACAAATAAATCAACAACTATTTATTAAGCACCTAGTATCCTAATAAATACACAATTCAATGATATAGCCAACACTACCTGAATTAATATTGTTTTAAATAAGACATAGATTGACTATCCATTATTATTTCAGTTCTTACCTACCTGTAATAGATAAACTCTAATCATGTAGATGAAACTTAGGCCCAAAGTTACAACCCATCGCACAGCTGTATAAGGAGTAGATTTGTCTAACCAGGACTGGTAAATCTAAAGAGACAAAAATGGTTAAAATGTATAAATAAAGCGAATATAACTCCTGTTAAGGTTTTCCTTTATTTTCTCTACATATAACACAATGCTCCAGAAACATGCTTCACTCATCACTAAACACTAATATTCTCTCTCTTTCTCCCCTCCCCCCACAGAGGAGTGCAACAATTAGAACACAAATAAATCAACAACAAAAAATAGGAACATAAGGACTTTGCTATAAAAATGGCAGCAGAGTTCATCTTGAACTTCTACTAGTTAATGAAATACCAGAAGAAACCTGTAATGAAGCAATTCAACATATGAGGTATTTTTTTTTTCATATAATCCCTAAATTTCATTACTAGGTCCTGACATATTTCAAAAGGGAAAACGGACACTTCAACCCATTTTTATTCAATGTACAAAAAAAATTGAACAATCTGAAAATCAATTGTATACCATTATGTATACACACACATGTGTGCATGTGTGTATGTGTATACACACACACATATATACACATACACACATAACACACACACGCATATACATCCTAAGGTGCAATGATCTTGATTAAAAATGCCACTACACATAATTATACATTATAATTAGAAATATGTTAATATTCATTAACACACTCAGTAGCAGAGGACCAGCAAATTCATGGACTGATTGAATCCTGAAAGCTAAGTTTTTTAAATAATCTGCATAGCATATATGAAATTGTTGGGTGAACTTATGAAATTCAAATGTACTTTGAAATGTGGTTTCATTTTGATTGTCCAGAAAGCCTAAGTATGAATATACACAGGTGTTCCAATATTAAACACAAAGCCTTCCTTCCTTTACCAACACCTCTCAAGGTATTATCCTCTCTCCCTCTTTATTCCTAAACTTCCATGTAGACTCCTTAATCCCTTCACATTAGGCTGGTTTCTGAAGAACTTCTACAAGGTCACTAATATACCCTATTGCCAAATGCAATGGCCTCTTTTCTGTCCCTTCCTAGCCTGTCTCTGTACTATCTGATAGGGCAGAGCACCCCATCCTTCTGGATGCCACAGCTCTTTCCTTGGCTTCTGTAATGCACACTTCTGGTCTTCCTTCTTTCCCTGACCACTCCTCTTGTGTCTCCCCTCTTCCTCCAAAGCGTGCCTCCCTCCCTCTCTCCCTCCCTCCCTCTCCCTCTCTCCCCTCACCACCACCCCCATCTGTCTCTCTCTTTCCCTCCCTCCTCCCTTTGGTGATATCCCCTCCCAGGGCTTCATCAATCTTCTCTTTATAGATAACTCTCAAACACCTGTCTGGAGGCAGAGAGAACGCCAGTCTGAACATTTAACATTCCTATCCACCTCCATGCCATTGTCCTAAGCCAGGAGTAGCATCCTTCCCCATCCGCACTCAATTCCTCTCTATACTTTCAGGCCCAATACAAACACCATCTCTTCCATAACAACTTTTCCTTATACTCCAAAATGCACAGTGTATATATACACATCTGGGGCAAGAGGTGTGGGTAGAATGGCCCTTGGAGGTTAGGCAGGGGAATCTGGATGATCTGTGAAGAGACTGAGGCTATGTATGACCAGTTCTCTGCATGAAAACACACTGACAACAGTCTGAAAGATAGGGGAGTTAAGGAGAACATGTAGGTGAGAAAACCAGTTGGGTTATTGTAGCACAGACTGGTGGTGCTGAGGGCCTGAGTTATTGGGGGAAAGAGAGAGAACCATCAGCGCTTTCCCACTTCATACCAAAGTATAACTTTCTAATTCCAACATTCAAAGGTCCTTTACAATCTGACTTCAATACTGCTTTCTGGATTTGTACTTTCCCCTTCATGTTTTCTATGTTATAGGTAAAGAGGACTATTTTCCATCCCCCTCATCCTATACTCCATCATTTTCATCTCTTTCCCTTATGTAAAGAACTAGAATGCAATTCCTCCTTTCCCTATCTCTACTGAACAAAGTCCTTCCTTTACCTCAAAGCCCCAGTAAGGAGCCCAAGGCACCACTCACCCACCTCCGCATAAAACCTTTCCTGAAAGGGAGCTCCCTCCTCAAACATCTTAAAATATTTGCCTCTATATTGTATTCAGCTCACTATATCTTATACCAATTGTTCCCCAGCATTTAATGTTTGTTAAATAAACCACCTAGACAAACAACTATCAACAAATGTATACCAAATGCCTATTGGCTGTAGCAGTGGTAAAGGTACACAAACACACTATCCTGGTCATCTTGGAACTTATAATCTTGTTAAAGAACAAAAACCCTTGAAACACTCAATAACACAAGACTTAAATGAAGATTTGATGAGGGACCCCCCCAAAAAAGGCAATTAACTGCTAAATAAATGCAACATATATAGGAATTAAAAGAATAGACTCCTGTACATGGAGTGGTAAAGGAAGGCTTCCTGGAGAAAAGATTTATACTACATCTCAAAGAATAAGCAGGACTTGGCTATACAGCAGAATCAGTAAGGATAAAAGTACACAGGCCAAATTGCTTTGCTGACAGCAATTAGATCATTTTGGAAAATAAAATGTAAACAAAAAGAATAATTCAAGAACTCCTTATCACTATCCATGATGGCAGTGATATTCAGAGATGCCTTATATCTATAATTAACTGTTTCAGGAATGCAATTACAGATAATTGTTCAAAATAATTAATTATTTGCTCTTTCAATTACCCACATAAAACAAACCTGTCCAAGTCTTGTGAAAAATCTAAACACCACAGACGGCTTCCCATGAACAGAATCTCCAACGCTGTCTCCTTCGGACATTCTGTTGCTGCAAACATACAAAATATTCATAAGTTAAAGAAATCTAGGATGTTTGAGCAGTATTTGTAGGTCAATAAAAAGTGCCTAGGAGCTGCATAAGCGTAATCCAGCTGTACTATTTCTAGGGTAAAATACCAACAACAGACATTCCTTTCCATGTTGGCATAGAAAAAGATTCATGGGCTGGGAAAATAAACTGCCCCAGAGCTAGCAATTTTTATTGTGATCTCCTTAATGCACAAAGTATCACAGATTCTTGGCTCTCTAAAATAAAGAAACAATCCAACTGTCCACTCAATCTCAGGAAATAATACACAACATATTTGGCACCCAATCTTACATTTAGGATTTGTAACCTGCTTCCAAAAATATGATATATATGTGGACTTAATTTAAAATAAATGAGATTCAGCTAATGAATTGGTTACTTTTGTTGAATTACTGTTTCTTTCCTCTTTTTAAAAAAATTTTTGTAAAAAGGAATGGTCCACCAAACAGGGGAGTGGGAAAGAGCTATTTGGAAAGGAAGACGTTAAAATGGAAATAAATATTTCTAAATAAAAACAATTTTCCTCTCCTAATTTAAAAATAAAGAGCAGCATTTAAAAACAATTTCCTCTACTAGAAATAAATACGAGCTCTCAGTTCTATAAATCAGTTTTATTCTTAGTACTTAAAGAAAATATATCATGTGTACTTCCTGGGAGGTGTCTCAGGTTTCTACCTAATAAAATAAGGGCAACAATATGTTCTTATTAACTTAGGTTACTGTGAAACCATGAGAAATAACAGAAGTGGAAGCTATTCAGAAGCAAGGTGCTAAATAACCATTTTAATATAAAAGAAACCTAAAGTCAACATTATCATGAATGGAAATGGCAGGGTGAAAAAAAAAAAAACCAGTTAAAGCCCTGGTCCCGCCCTTTATCTCCTAGACCAAACTTAAACGCAGGGAAATGCCCCACTCAGGACACATTTCCTTGAACAGTCATTTTTTGACATGTAAATCTGTTTGCTCCTGGGTACAGATTTAAATTTTTATAAGAGGTCAGAATGGACTCTGAGCAGTGAAACTGTGCCACATCATCAAATTCACATGTTAAAAAAGGTCTCAATGTGACTCTATACTATTACTTCCTGGATCTATCAGCAATGGGTGGAACAAAGTAATCTGGCACAATAAAAATAAAAGCTACTTCAGCTTTAGGTAAAACAAAGCTAATAAACAAAAGGGTTAAATTATGGTTGCATATGAGATTTTAGGAAGAGACTTCAAATTCACTAACATTTATGAAGAGAAAAAAGAAGCTGTTCTAAAGAGAGATAAATAGGTTATTTAGGAGTAGCTTTCCTACCAGGAATACCTTAGTAGAGCTGGGTTCCTTTAGTAATGGCTTCAAAGCCTGTTAAGTAAGACTAAAAAGTCCTAGGACAAGACGTGCTCTAGTAATTTTTGTAGCTCTTTAAAAATGACTTTCTTTACAAATATGACTAGCTCCCTCAAAATTGCAAAAAAAAAAAAAAACCTTTATAGTTAGGCAACTATCGTAGTTTAAAAAATATACTTGCCAAGCGACATATTTGATAAAATACCTAGAAATCTCTATAATTAAGGTACTACCTCATCTTTTCACTGTATCTGTGAAAGGTTACAAAGAATCATTAGCCACTGTCCTGTTTTATATATAACACAGAAATCTTATAAGGTTAAGCATTCCTTGGTCATTGTCTCCACAGTTTTCCTTAGTTTTACAAAGATATATGATAACAATACTATTTGGGAAAAGGGGAGGGAAATGATTAAACTGCATTCTGAAGGGCATTTCACAATATTAACACATAAGCAAATACTTCAAGGTATTTTTAAAAAATAATTTAGGTGCAAAGGTTTTAGAGCTTTTCTACCTAAAGGAATAAAAAGGCTAGTTTCAAAATATCAACAACAAATGTTTCAAATCAGTTAACATGCCATGCTAAACTGGAAAATTTCAGGTATCTCTAACTTCAAGGATACTTAAACATTTTGGGGAAAGAATCTTATTAAAAGCAAGCACTTGTTTCAATCAGTTTGAGTTCCGAAAGTGAACAAATCAATTGAGTTATTTGTTTTACAACTAAGGGCCTCAGGCTAGAAGTTATAATAGAGGACTTTGAAATAAAAGTGATCCTGACAATTTCTAGTCTGACACACAGGTTATAATAGTCCTTCAAAAGCAAACAAAAAACAAGTGGTTAACTAGAGGACTTAAACCTTGAAATTCAAAGACCTAAGCTGAAGTCTTCATTTCTTGGGCAATAGCTTTAAGCAACTGGATCACAACTTTACATACAAAGCAGTTTTACATGCAATATTAACTAAAAGTCTATTCTATTTTGAAATTAACAGAAACAAAGCCAATAAAGGCTTCACAAAATTTAGGAAGCAGGCTATGTTAACAGCTATACTGGTAACAACCATATTGCTCCAAAGCCCCAAATCTAAATTATTAGAAGAAATTAAACTACATCCAAACGTTATTAATCTCCAACTATGAGCAACACAGCTAGAGACGTAAGTACACTACCCTGGGATTTGCAGTCATGGCTGCTGTAATTGAGTAAGGGCCCACACATTTATTTAAAATACATTTACGACATTGTTTGGACAACTGTTTACCCTTTTTTTTAAGCAATGCAACAATTCACACAGCCCATTAAAACAATTAAGCTCTCCAGACATGAAGCTCCCAACTGTTTCCAGTAACCACAATCCACAGAAGCTCACGGGAGACTGGGCTCAAATTGACCTAATTATTGTCTCAGCCTTGGGTGTGTGTGCACACAAACAGAGGAGCGTGCCTACACAGCACCTCACCTAGGACAAGCACACACACACACTACACGGGGCACGGACTGCGTACACGGCTCTGCCGAGGGCTGCTCTGCTGGGGCATCCGGTGCGGGGCGCGCACACAGACCCCACAGCTACCTGCGGGTGCACAGGTGAGCGGCCCCGGGGCCAAGACAGGGCCGCACAGCGAGCTGCACCCCGGGTCGCCGGGGCAGGGCCCGGGGGCGGCGACTGCCAACCAGGGCCCCAGGACTCAAGGCTCACATCCGATCCGGGGAAGGGAGAGAAGACCTGACGTCTCCCGCCGGGGTCCGCTGCCCTCCGGGCCCCGGGTCACTGCTCGCCGAACCCCTGGCCCGACACCCCCCCGCATCCTCCTCGAGCCCGGAGGGGCGCGGTCGCCACCCCTACCCCCCCCCGGGGTGCAGGCCCCGCCGCGGCCTCCGGCTCCACCCCGGGCGGGCTGTCAGCTGGGGAGGAGGGGGAAGGACAAGGAGGAGGGGCCCCCAAACTAGGCCCCGGTCTCGGCTGAGCCCGGCTCCGCCGCCACGCAGCGCCCAGTCCCGGCCAGGCCCCGGGCCACACTGCCCGGCCCAGCGCCAGGCCCCGCCTCCCCCAGCCCAGGCCCCGCACCTCGCTGCGCCGCTGCGGCCGGGCCACGGCTCCCGTCAGGGCCACGGGAAAGAGGAGGAGGAGGAGCGGCCCTGCCGCCGCCGGTTCGCTGGCTTCGGGAGGCTGCCGCCCGGCACTTCCGCCCCCCAGCCGCTCCTCCCGGGCATCCAAGATGGCGCCCCACAGGAGGCGGGGCTGCCGGGTGCCAGAGAGTTCCGCTTCCGGCGCCGGCAGCCGAGCCGTTGGGCCCTGCAGGACCGGCCGCGGCCGACGAGGATAGGGGAAAAAGGAAGAGGGAGCTAGGGGCGGTCCGCACAGGCGCACTGAGCCGGCTGGGAGATTGGGTTTTTTTCTTCTCTCCTCCTCCCCCTTCGAACCCCACCCCCACCCTCCAACCCCCGCCTTTTCTTCTAGGTCATTGCCCGAGGTGGAGGCGTAAGCCACGCCCCTAGCAACCAAGTGCCCAATAGGAGAAGGGCTGCGGTTGCTAAGGCAAACTGTAGCCGTCAAGATGGACTCGGCCGACAAGGTGCCTGAAGACTCCCGCTCGCCTTACCATGGCTCGATGCGGAGGATGGTGCGGGACGGTAACGGCTGTGTGGGGGAAGCTCCCGGGGATCCCGGCGGAGGAAGGGTGGATTTGCGCCTGACGGACAGACAGACAGACAAATTGTGACCCGAGATCCCTCCTCCATCTCCCCCAGATCCCTCCCCTTCATGGTTCCCCAGACTCCTCCCTCAGAGCCCCAAACCTTACCACTTGTAGCCCCTAGACCCCTCCTTCAGAGCCCCCAAGCCCAACTCCTTTAGTTCCTAGACCCCTCCCTTCAGAACCCCCAAGCCCTACCCCTATAGCTCCCAGACACTTCTCTTAGAGCCCCCAAGCCTTTTAGCTCCCAGACCCCTCCCCTCAGAGCCCCCAAACCCCTTTAGCCCCCAGATCTCTCAAATATAAAGTCCTCCTTGGGACATAGAGAACACTTCTCCACTTGGACCCTTCCTAAGTTTCCAGTTTCTTCTGTTTTACTTCCCTCCACAAACAGTGATCCAGTGACACTTGCCCATATTCTGGTGGTGTTCCATCTCCCGGCTCAGCACCTCTGCCCTGACTGTCCTCTGCATGCTTGGAACTGCCTCCCTTCCCCTTCAATATGAAACAAATCCCTCTTTGTGCAGGATTCTTTTACCAGTTTCTTCGCCCCCTTGCCCAGCTGCTAGTGCCTACTGAAACGTGGGGTGGAATAATAGACAAACCGAGACCACTGAGGCAAGAAAAAGAAAAAAAATTTATTACGAGTTCGAACCCGGGCCCAACCATACATTTTAGATGGAGGACCCCGAGTGTTTCCTCAGGTGCTCTTTTATACACTTAAGAGCTTGTTGATTGGCTTAGTAAGTCCAGCTAAGTCTTAGATACAAGGATTTGGCGGGAAATGATTGGCTGGCAGATTTAGTTGAGTCTTGGAGATAGAGGCTTATTGCCAACCTTTGGGCCTAGAGGGGAGGGGTGAGAACCAAGTAGGTTTCAGGTGGGGGTCTGCAGGGTGGTTAACTCAGTTCCCGGTTCTCCTGGGTCAGCATGACATTGTGGTTAATGTTGGGACAAAGTGGTTATGGTTGAGAAGACATGTGTTCTTTGTGAGACCAAGTTATGAAGAAATATCCTGCCCCATAGGTCTGGGAAAGTATACATTCCCAGCAAAAATAGACTATGAAGAAATACTTTGTCTCTGGCCCAAAATATCCTGTCCCATGAGTTGGGAAAACATACACTGTCTCCAGCCTTAACTTCCCTAATTTCTCTTTTACCCCTCCGATCTCTCTTTTTACCCCACTTCATTCCCCACTTCTTTTTATCTAAGGGAATCGAATCCTAGATTCAAACACAATGTTCCTCAGGGATCTTCTGGTAACGGGATCGGAGGAACAAGATGCACAATTCATCAGTGTGGGACTTGAGGAGGGTAAAAAGAGATCTGAGAAGGAGCGGGCCAAAAACAAGGGCCAGAAACAATAAAACCAAAGGGCCGGCGAGAGCGGTCAGTAAAGTAGTCAACCAAGGGGATGAAGAAAAAAAGAGACTGATACCAATTGTTCTGGGCTTGGCGGGCTTCCTCCCTGTCAGCCAAACGTTTTCGTTATTGGCTCAGGCCATCCCTAACGACCCCAGAGCGATTGGCATAGAAACAGCAGGCTTCACTCTGGTGTAATGTTGTCATGTGGGAATAGAGTCCACTTTGACAGCAGTAGGTGTAGTGGGGATCGTGACGTGTGGTCCCTTCCACCTCTGCTCCAGACCATGAATTTCTTTTTACCAGCACAGAATCCCCAGGTTGAAACAGGTAAGCTGAGGCATAACTCCGGATCGGGATCAGGATCAGGAGAGCTGAGGGAAGGAGTTTTTTTCTGAATCACCTGCAGACCCTGAAGGAACTTGATAAAGGGAAGAGCTAGTGATTTCAGCTTTTAGGTCTTCCTAGATTAGAGGAGGAATAGGTGGTAATCTTCCATATGTTAGGGAATGGTCTGGACTTTCTCAGCCTTGAGTTCTGAGCTCTGAGAAAATTTCAGATGCCGGCTGCTCAAGGAAGTCAAAGCTGAGAATCCAAGGACCTAATCATCTCCCCCTTAAAACAGTTGGGACCCAAAATCATTTGGGTAGATCTATGTTTCATAGGAAGCTGGGTACACAGATTATATATACAGTATACAGTATACAGTGAATACAGATTCACTCAGGAAGAAAGATAATTCAGAAATTGAATCCTTAACATACATTCAGTTACAAATGTTAACTTTTGCTTAGAGCATGAAACAACTACAAATTCGGATCAAAAGAGCCAGATCTCTTCTGTTTTCACAACTCATTACATTAGTTTAGCAATAAATTTATCTTGCAAATGAAAGTTTTAATAGGCCTCTTAAAATTACACTAGAGATTTGAAAATTTCTTCTAAAAGTATTTTCCCTTCTCTTAACAATTTCAAGATTTATAATTGATCACTAAACTTTTATGAAGAAAGTTAGTTGAAAACTTTCAAAATGACCTTAAGCAATTTGCATACTTTCTGCACATGTTCCAATTCCAAATGAAAAATAATATTAGATTTTCCAGTAAGCTTACACGAAAGAACTCATATCTGTTACTGACTACGTGCTCTGATCATGGAAACTTGCTATAGAAGGAAAAAAACAGGGACATGTGACATTCCAAATAGGACAGGATAAAACATCCTTGACTCTGTTTAAATTCAGGTAAAGTCACAGATATCCAACCATGCAGTATCTGTTCCATCTTATAGCTAGACTCAGGAATAGGTGGGAAACGTTCCTTTTCAAAGGAATCCCATCGGTAAACTGAGCCAGGAGGGATCCCATCCCAGACAGAGGCTAAGATTGTCCCTTTGGCCTTTACCAAATGTAGACTTCCACCTATCAGCAGTACAGGATCACATTCCCTCTGAGTAGCTTGTGGCATTTTCTCCAAGATACTGATTTAATGCAGACAACTATACCCAAATTCAAACTCAAAATAAAATTTAGTTATGGTCCCAAGTGCCTTTTACCTCACACAACAAGCTTCACTGATCACAGCTTAGAGCTAGTTAATTATTTTTATTTTCATGGAGCTGCACCAAGCAATGATGATATATCAGGTCTCACAAATGTAAAGAATTCCATTTACCATCTTTCCTTCTGAAATCTAAAAGCCAATTGATAGAAATCCTTCTAATCTTTGCAACTTCTTAGCAAGTTAGGTTCATTTAAAACTACACTTAAACAAGTTCCTTTCCCAGGCTGAATGACTTTGCCTAATAGAGATAGTTTCTAGGGGATTTGGCAGTTTTACAACATAAGGAAAATTTATATGAATTCTAAGGAGGAGAGACTGGGAGAAGGGCTAATAATGATGCCCCCGCTTAGCCAATTCTCATACAAGCAGGAGGACTGTTCTGAATGGGCAGAACTAGTCTGAATAAAGTTTTCATCCAATCTCCTCCTTTCTACATACAGTAATCAATTACAATTTTAGATTTTAACATTGAAACAGTAGGCAAAATAACTTAATTAACAATCTTACAAGTTTTAAACAGTCTTAACTGAAACTTCCTTTTAAACAAAGACAGACTTGGAAGCTTATGATTTCCCAAATTACAATACTCTGAGACTTTAAAAAAAAAAAAACTGCTTCTTATACAGCATAGATAATACAACTTTTTACCAGTAACAATGTCATAAACAATTATCATGTTCTTAAAATTGAACTTTGAAATAAAAACAAAGAATTACCAATCTGGTGACCTTAAAAATCAAGTTTTTGAAGTTACACAGAACTAAAATTTTCTTCTTGCCACACACCTGATCAACTTATCACTAAAATTAATTACATTCTGGAATCTCACATAGATGGTGAATGTGGTGATCCATAAACCTTCAAATTATCATAAATACATCCTTAGATGAAGCAAGCTTGAAAACCACATCTCTATATTTTTTTCTTTTTTTCCCCAAGTTTCTCATTTGCTCAATAAGAATTCTACAAAATGCCTTTCCAATTCCCTGTGTACATTCACTTCATCATTAGTAATGTGGAAACTATAACTTTGTCACTGCATATTTCTAGAATAGCCAAAAAGTTAAATGAACAACCAGCTATCACAATAAATATCAGCAGCATTATTACTACTTATTTGTATTCCAAATATAACAGCTTTAAATTGTCAAATCTTATAACATAAAAAATCCAATTCACATAAAATAAACAGAAGACAAAATTAGCAAAACTGATAAAATACCATAGCTGTTTTACAAAACTTTCCTCCATCTTTTAGTTTCAACAAAATTCAGAATGAAAATTGCTTTATCTAACATTTCTGGCTCACAATGGTCACTCAAACTTTTACAGTATAAGAGGATTTTACAATTTAGAGATACCATAATAACACAATGACATTATGACATTAATTGCATTTCCAATTCATCACATATAAAAATTACTGATAGAAAAATTGGGCTTACCAAGTACAGAGGCTGGGGTGTTGCAGCTCCCCCCTTTTTTTTTTCAAGTCGGGGAGCTTAACTCAAATACCCTATATTCTTTCCAGCAAGTGATATTGGGGGGGCTCCTTCCCCCTTTCTCACTACTAGAGAACCAAAAGAAAATTCCCTTTTTCTTATCAAATCTTAGAAAATATTCCAATTTGCCTAAATGCCAAATAGTAAAATGAATTCTGACTTATCTTTAGCATCAAATTAGGAGTGACACTTTTTTACTTCTCACATGAATTCAATTGACTTACAGTTTTATTATAATACACAGATTTTTCCTCTTTTAGGTGAGGCAGGAAATAGTTAAATTTTCATCTGCCTGCCTCTTTGATTTGAGGGGAGAAGATGCCCTCATTATTTCTTATCGCCTTCTCCTCACTCCACTTGGCCAGAGTGGAATGAAGAGGAGGAGATTTTCAAACTTTTAAAGATCTTAAAACTTCTGTTCACACTTCTCAACACCAAATACCATCTCTAAACTTTCTTGCTTTATAAAACCTACCTCTCTTTTCTCTTCTTCTCCAGCCTGCATTCAGCATCAGTGAAGGGCGGAGGGAGAGAGAGCTAAGAGCCTTCCAAAGGAAGGTCCGGCAGTCCAGCTGCAGTTTAAACCTTCCATGATGTTAGATCACACACTCACTCATTCACACAGACACACACACAAAAAAAAAAAACAGAACAGAGAGAGAAACTGACAGGAACGTTACAAAAGCTCACAGAGGATTGTTAGAAAACCCCAGGCACAAATCATGTTTGCTTGGCTTCCAGATAGATGCTAATGGAGGCCAGGTACAAATCATATTTGCTTTACCTAATGTTAATCAAGTGGGACTCTAACCCACAATTTGATTAACCCAGTGCTGATCAAGTGGGACTCTAACCCACAATTTGATTAACCCAGTGCTGATCAAGTGGGACTCTAACCCACAATTTGATCAGTTTACCTAATGTTAATCAAGTGGGACTCTAACCCACAATTTGATTAACAACCCTAGCGTTGATCAGGTGGGACTCTAACCCACAATCTGATCAACGTTGGTTAATCAGGTGGGACTCTAACCCACAATCTGATTAACCCCTGTTAATCAAGTGGGACTCTAACCCACAATTTGATTAACAATTCTAGCGTTGATCAGGTGGGACTCTAACCCACAATCTGATCAACGTTGGTTAATCAGGTGGGACTCTAACCCACAATCTGATCAACCCCCAGGGCCTCGGGGGTCGTCACCTCCCTCGGCCAGGGTTCGGGAAGTTACTGGCAGCGTCCCGCCCTTCCCGAACCAACCAAGCTCATGAGACTCCCGAAACTGCTAGCAAAAAAAATAGACCAGAATTAACAAAAAAAGCACTATTTTAGGTCAGGCCTGACTTACCGGCGCCGAGCAGAGCCCAAAGTCCAGATTCCAAGGCGTCGAGGATCTCGCTGGGGCCTCCATATGAAACGTGGGGTGGAATAATAGACAAACCGAGACCACTGAGGCAAGAAAAAGAAAAAAAATTTATTACGAGTTCGAACCCGGGCCCAACCATACATTTTAGATGGAGGACCCCGAGTGTTTCCTCAGGTGCTCTTTTATACACTTAAGAGCTTGTTGATTGGCTTAGTAAGTCCAGCTAAGTCTTAGATACAAGGATTTGGCGGGAAATGATTGGCTGGCAGATTTAGTTGAGTCTTGGAGATAGAGGCTTATTGCCAACCTTTGGGCCTATAGGGGAGGGGTGAGAACCAAGTAGGTTTCAGGTGGGGGTCTGCAGGGTGGTTAACTCAGTTCCCGGTTCTCCTGGGTCAGCATGACATTGTGGTTAATGTTGGGACAAAGTGGTTATGGTTGAGAAGACATGTGTTCTTTGTGAGACCAAGTTATGAAGAAATATCCTGCCCCATAGGTCTGGGAAAGTATACATTCCCAGCAAAAATAGACTATGAAGAAATACTTTGTCTCTGGCCCAAAATATCCTGTCCCATGAGTTGGGAAAACATACACTGTCTCCAGCCTTAACTTCCCTAATTTCTCTTTTACCCCTCCGATCTCTCTTTTTACCCCACTTCACCTACCCTCCAGGATTAACTTCTCTGTGTTGTGTATGCTTAAGGTACCTAGCCGTCTCCCCCATTAGACTGTGAGAGCAGCAGAGACAGTGCTCAGCAGGGTGCCTGGTACACAGCAGTGCTAATCAGAGCCTGCTGCCCAGCAGTGAATATCAGTTTATGTCAGTCAGCCAGACTTAATTCGCCTTTGGGAATGGGTGTTGACTAAGGGAGCATAATAAGAACTGCAGCCAGTGCAAACATTGCACTCAAGCTGGGGACACACTCACTCACAAAGGAGTCCTGGAGAGAGCGGGCTCAAACTCAGAGCAGGGGTCACTCATGGCTCCTGGAAGTCCTTTTCTTCCCTTCATGGTGTACTTACAAAGTTTCCCATCCACATGGTGTGGCTTTCTCCTAGACTGCCAGTAGAGTCCTGAAGCTGCCCTTCCTTAGTAGGTCTAATAGTGTGTCCTCTGCTCCCAATGGAAACATTGCTGTTCCAGGGACATCTTTGCAAAGTCCTCAAATCTAACCTTTCAAGATTTGCAAGGATGGGGGGCTAGGTGAGGGAGGCACTGGCCCTGGAGTCAGGAGGACCTGAGTTCAAATTCAGCCTCAGACACTTAACACTTACTAGCCGTGTGACCTTGGGCAAGTCACTTAACCCCAAATTGCCCCACCCTCCCCCCTCCGCAAAAAACAAAAACAAAAAATTCACAAAGTCATCCCCTGGTCAAGGGGGCAGAGTGCTGACCACCATCATTGGGAAGTCCAGTTCTACAGATTCCTACAGGAGAATCCAAGAGCAAACATGAACTCAGTCACAGGAGCACCTCCACCCTCACCCCCACACACACTTTTACACTCTTTTTTGGGTGTTGGTAGTAGAAAGGATAAGCTTTATGCCACGTGGCAAGGCTGATTAAAGAACAGAAAGAGGAATAAAAAGCACCCAGGGGGTGAAAATAGCTCAAGAGCTGTGTTTGGCAGCTGGCCTCAGTCCATCCTAATATATCATAGGGCTGCTAGCCTATTTTTTCTCTTTTTTTACTTATATAAAGTTCATAGGATTATTAAAGCAGAAAGGAACCTTAGAGGACATAAAGAATGATCAACAATACAAAATAAAGAAAACAGAACCAAAAAGATAATCTATGCCAGGGATTCCCAAACTTATTTGGCCTATCACCTCCTTTTCAAAAAAAATTACTCAGAGACCCCCTGGAAATATACTTTCTTTTACCCTGTCAAAGTGTTTTTGAAATTTTTATTATATTAAAAAAAATACAGTTTTTTAAAAATGCACCATGTGGGGTGGCTAGGTAGCACAGTGAATAGAGCACCGGCCCTGGAGTCAGGAGGACCCGAGTTCAAATCCAGCCTCAGACACATAACACAAAAACTAATTGTGTGACCTTGGGCAAGTCACAACCCCAATTGCCCTGCCCTCCAAAAAGAAAAAAAAAAGATACACCTCAAATTTAATAATTTATTGTAAATTTGTGGGGGTTTTCCTGAACTGAAATTCTGATGATGCAATATTATGTCATGAAAACATATAGTATTATATATATATATATATATATATATATATATATATATATATATATATATTTTTTTTTTTTTTTAAGCAATTGGGGTTAAGTAACTTGCTCAAGGTTACACGGCTAGTCATTATTTATGTGTGGGTGCTCATTTTCTGAGGCCGGATTTGATCTTGGGTCATCCCAACTCCGAGGCCGGAGCTCTTACTCACTGCTCCACCTAGCCGCCCCTTTAGGGCAATTGGGGTTAAGTAACTTGCCCAAGATCACATGGCTAGGTTTTTGTGTGGGTTAAGTGTCTGAGGCCGGATCCGAACTCAGGTCCTTCTGACTCCAGGGGTGCTCTACTCACTGTGCCACCTAGCCGCCCTTGTATAGTATTATATTGTAAACAAGTCATTGCACAAACATATTCCTGCTGATGCATTCTGGGCTTCCTGACAATATTTGACAAGTTCACCTGCCAAAACTTGCTTGTTAAGACCTGTCAGCGACTTGAACACTGATGGGTTATAACTTGTATTTTGTGTGCTTATTTGGGAAACAATGGAATCAGTACAACTTTAACTGTTACACAAAAGATGGAGCATGCACAAATGGTTTTCCAAAATTTTCTTTTCTTCTTTCCCTATGCTTCTGTGAAGGCAAGCAAGCTGGGACTTTTGTTGCTTTTCTTTTGGAGTACAGTTTCCCAGGCTTATGCTAAATTGTAAACATCTGAAGGATTAATCTCCTTTGAACCCTGGTAATCCACAGCTGTAGCACATTAGGTGCTGAGGCATGAGAGCTTTCATTCCATTAGGCACTGAGCCAATCAGGTGCCAAGAAAAATTGTGGGTGAGTGTGAAGAAGGAAATGGCGCATAAAGAAGAAAAATGAGTGTGAAGAGAGAAGATGAAGACAAGGAAAAAATAAGCATTGAGAAGGCTAGTGGTGGTGGGCACAGTGGCAGCAGCAGAGACTCACTGAAGGAGCCTCTCGGTTGTGAAAGTGAATTTATCCTGCAGCCTCCAGGCTTTGAAAGTGAATTGAGATGGGGCTGGCAACATGTGTAAATGTTGTTGCTGCTCTGTTAAGCTTTGTTTTCCCAGAGCCAGAAGCTGGGGGCAGAACCCCTGGACCTGCTATACCTGGACTCAGGCAGGAGCAGGGAGAGCTTGGAGTGAAGCAGTCCTTTCCCCATGAGCTGAGACATGGAGAGAGAGGGGAGAGCTGCCTGCTTGTGAAGCAAGTCTTGTGAAGCTGTCAGCTCATGGACCTGCAAGAGAGGGGGGACCCCCAGGACTTGGTCCCGAGTTCAGATGGAGGCTTTGCAGCAAGGCAGGATCAGTGAGAGTGCTTTCCTGCCGTGCCTCCAGAGATGGTTTGGGACCCAGCGGGTGGAGCTGTTTATGGTGGGAGTGGGAAGGTGTCATCACCCCCAGGGACTCAGAACTTGGAAGTTGGGGGCTGGAGCAGTGTTAGGACTTGGGCTCTTTGGCTCATCTGAGAGTTTGGAGCGTGCAATGGCAGCCTGGAAAAGATACACTCCCAAGAAGATTTTTAGGATTTGGACATTGTTTTGATTGAAGGGATTGTAACCTATGGTGACCTAGGGATGGAATGTGTTGTATTTTCTGCTACCCCTAGGGATATGTTGTGCTAGGGAAGACCCTGGCCTGGGAACCCCTGATAGTATAAGATATAATGAATGTGATGATATATGCTGTGTGCCATGTTACATACTGAGTGTTACGTTATATACTTCATGATATATTCTGTTTAAGGCCATTTGGCCACTTTGGTAATAAGTTGTTATGTATTGTTAATGCTTTAGTTTCCTGAATAAGGCTTAGTTCTGAATAAATAGAGTACTTCTTACACTGTGCAACTCGATCTTTAAAATATCCTGTATCACATTGGCATTACAGCTTCCACCACCCCCATATTTTTATTCGGTACCCCCCCCAACTGCACCCAAGGCTACTACTGCCCCACATCATTCCAGTGCCACCCCAGGCATCCACTCTAGGAGCCATGAACAATATGAAGTCAGGAAAAAAAAACCTACCAAACTCTGGTCAGATACAGTGATCAATATTAGTATCATATTGTCAAAAACCAAAGGACAAAAAAAGACTTTTTTTGTTAATAATCAATAATCGATTCCCTCCCCTCCAAGGTGATTTGTTAAGAAGTTTGTGTTGTGTCAAAATAAAATGTGGCTAGGCCTGGGTCTCATCTTCCTTTCCACCCTTGGAGACCTTATAGTCAGTTTTGTTTTTTTTTTCACATTTCCTTTTTTTATCCTTATGACCATGACAAACACGAACATTTAAAAATGCAAAGGATAGACAGACAAAAGAGGATTCCATATGAAGTTGCAAATCTCTATTAGGTGTAGATTGTTTATTTTAAAAAGTATAAAATTTGGTTCTGGGTTTGTTTGTTTTTTAAAATTCTGAACTTAAACACCAAAGGCAGGGGGTTGGGGGAGGAACATTTTCATGCATATAGCAAGACACAAAAAGAAAATCCTGCATGAAATCATTGATCTCCATTTCATACCACTTGCTTAAAAATTATATTGTTACAACGTTATAATATAATAATGATTATATTATGTTATAATTGATATTATATCAATATTATATAACAATATCATATATTATAATGATTTCAATACAACATAATATACTATAATTAAACCACAATATATTCTGTAATGTGACAATTAATATACAAATTATCCTAATTATGATAAATAATTATGATAAATTGAACATGCACTTTCAGAATGGTTTTGATTTTGTCTATGAATATGTCACAATTACCCTCTTTTCTTTTTTGCCATCATTATTGCTAACTCCAACCCCCCTCAACTCCACCTCCCCCATTAAAAAGAAAGAGGAAGAATAAAGGAAAAAAAACCTTGTAATGAAACCAAGCAAAATGAGCCCACATAGTAGCCATGTCCAAAAATAGGTCTCTTTCTGCATCTGGTTTTCACTGCTTCTTAGGGCACAGAAAACAAGCTTTATCATTGGTCTTCTGGAGATGAGGTTTGTCATTGCATTGATTACAGTCCTTAAGTCTTTCAAAGCTATTTTTTATTTCCTATTATGATAACCCTGGTATAAATTGTTTTTCTCTATCTGCATCAGTTCAAACTACCCAAGAATCTCTGAAATTGTCTCCTTTGTCAGATCTTATGGCACAATACTCTTCCCATTCTATTATTACAATTTGTTTAGCCATTTCCTTTTTGTCTATGAAACAATCTAAGGGATCCTATTAAATTCTAATTCTTTGCTTTTCTCCCTTTCCCAACCCACTCCTGACCTCTCCCCTTTCAATTCCCATTTTGAAATCAGGACGCTTACTTTGCTTATGACTCTTCTTTTTCCAATATTATCCTCCCTCTTATTCCTGCTCTTCCACTCTTCCCCCAATTCTCCTTGTTACCTTTTTAACTTGGATGTTCTTCACATCAATAGTTTTTGATAGTGGGTATCTTGTTTTCTCATCTATTTTTTTCAATATTTTGATTTTGTTTTAATATTTCTTGCTATCATGGTGTTCTGCTTGGTGTATTCAAGATTCCAGGGAGACCATTTCTTGAGGAAGGTTTACACTTTTTCTTCTAAGCTATTTATTTTCCTTTCAGTTCTTTTTACCAGAGTTTTTATTTCATTTTAAATCTCTTCTTCATTTCTACTAGGTATTCTTGAAATTCTTGTGTAAAAGCCATTTATTTTCCCCTGTGAGTTTCTGTTTTAAAATGTTATGTAGTTACTCTCTCCTTTTGGGGGAGCTTAGATTTACAACAATGTTTTCATTGATTTACTTCTCTCTCTGGCTTCAGTTCTGGAATTGAGGCTTTGTGCCAGGCCTAGGATCTGCCCCTGTTACACTTTTGGGTGAAGTGGGCGCAATGATGCAAGCTGGTAAATGCTTAGAAACCAGCTCTCTGAAAAAAATGTATGGATGACACACTTTTAAGCTGAACATTTTCTTTAAGTCTAGAGCAGGAGTTGGCAAACTTAATAGCCTGTGGGCCAAATCCAATCTATCATTTGTTTTTGTATGACCTATGAACTAAAAATTTTTTTACATTTTTAAATGGTTGAAAAAATAAAAAGAAGAATATTTCACAACACACAAAAATTATATGAAATTCCGATTTCAAGTGTGAGCTTAGTCATGTTCCTATTGTCTGTGGCTGCTTTCCATGCTACAGGGACCATGTTCAGTAGGATGGACAGTAGGGTGATACTCTCTTTGCCTCCCCACATTGTGCACACATTACAACTTATGGTGACACTATTATCGTTTGCCAATATTTTGGGTGTCATACATACTGTGACATTTTATTATTTTTTATTCCCTGTGCAATTCTATCATGTCCAAAGAAGAAAAAATTGTTTCATTGCAATTTTTTTTTAGCTCAGGGACAAGATCGAAATTTTTCTGAAATAGAAGGCCCACTATGAACCACCATCATCAATCACTGAATGACTTTGGAAATTATTTTATTGCCAACTTGATAATGTTTCTTAATTCAACCTAAAATTACAAGACAAAACAGCCCTTCTATGCAAAACTTACATCAATTCAAGATAGCTAATGTTTGAGTTGGAAGTGATCTGCTTTCTGTGCTGTCAGAGGCTAAAGCAAGAAGCAAGGGCTCCATTCCCCACTGAAACTTGCAGTGTCAGGACTCTATTGGGAGTCCCAGAGAAAGCCACACCATTTCAATGGGAAACTTTTTAAGTGCACCACGAAGGGAGCCATGCATAAAACCCCCTTCCCTGGGTTTGAACCCACTCTCCCCAGGACTCTGAATGGCCTTATGGGAGAGTGTGTCACTAACTTGAGTGCAAAGTTTCACACCAGCTGCAGTTCTTATTATGCTTTCATAGTCAATACCTATTCCTAAAGACTGTTTAAGTCTGGTTGGGTAATTAACATCAATTGAGAGTCATTGGAGGGAAGCACGTTGTTGGGATCTCATAAGCTAAGAAATTTGTCCTATTCCTAATCCCTTCAAGTCAATATGCCTGTTAGGAATAGAATGCTCATGTTGGGATCCACATGGGGTACAGTACTAAAAAACCATGCCTCGCCTTTTAGAGTTACCCCTAGGATCCTGAGGAGGCAAACTAGCAAGCTACCCCTGGAGGGGACCTAGATTGCCACTGTGAATGGGGATTTGGGAAAGTAACCCTAGAGCCTGAGCTATACTCTTCTTTCTTTTATTCATCCCTTTCGTGAACTCTCTCTTCCCTTTCAAGCCTTCCCACTCCAGAAATTAAATCCCTCCTTTGTAACAAGCAAGGGAAGGTAACTGTAATTGAGCAATCCTACCCTGGCTGTGTCTGAAGCTATATGTCTCCTTTATCCCTACACTATACCTCCCTGCCAAGAAGTGGGAAACATGCTTCTTCCTCTGTCATTTGGAGTAAGGACTGACCATTGCATTGACTGGATTTCTTAAGTCTTCCAAAGCTTTTTCCATTACTGTGTTATATTCCTAGCATGTTATGGTTCTGCTTACTTAAGTCTTTCCAGTTTTCTCTAAGTCCATCCCATTTGTTGTTTCTTACGGTACATTAATATTTCTTATATTTCTATACCACACTTGGTTTAACCATTTCTCAATGAATGGGAATCTACTTTGTTTCTAGTTGTTTGCTATAACCAGTAGTATTTCTAGAAGCATTTCTGTGCATCTGGTTCCTTTCGTTGTATCTTTCATCTCTTTGGGTATATGCCTAATAGCAGTATAGCTAGGTCAGAAGGGTAGGCATAGTGTAGAGACTTTTTAGCTACAGTTCTAATTTGCTTTCCAGAGTTGTTCGACCACTTCACAGAAATACAAACAGTGCATCAGCGTGCCTGTCCTCTCACAGATCCTCTAACAAGTCATTATTTTCCATTTTTGTTACCTAATCTAATTGAAGGGACAAGGCAGAACATCTGAATTGTTTTAATTTACAAGAAATTTAACTTTTCTTATTTTTAGTGATTTGGAATATATTTTTATATGGTCATTGAAGGCATTAAATATTTGACAATGTAAAAACAGAGATAGCCCACCCTAAAAAGCAGCTTTGGTAGTTTCCTGTCATAGCCCCCCAATGCTTTCCTCCTTTTAGATGTTTAATTTGACAAATATTTACATGTAATTGATTCTGGGGGAGGGAGAAACAACATGATTTGACAGCTGCCTGGATATGAATTGGGTGAAGGAAGGTGAAGACTCTATTTTAAGTCTGCAAAGCTGGAAGACTTGAGGGATGGTGCTGAAACTGACAAATAGTAAAACTCATTAGAATGGGGGTCAAGGACGCTGGAGTAGGGGATTCCAGGGATAGGGAAGAGGAGTTGGTTGTTGTGTTTTAGACATATTGAACTTGAGATGCCTATGGGACAGCCAGTGTGAAATGTCCACTAGAAAGGTGACAGGGTGGGAAGTGGAGCTAAGGAGAGAGACTAGGGCTTGTTCAGTTTTTCAGGAGTTTTTCAGTCTCATCCAGCTCTTTGTGACCCCATTTGGGGGTCATTTCTTGACAAAGATACTGGAGTGGTTTCCCATTTCCTTCTCCAGTTCATTTTACAGATGAGGAAACTAAGGCAAACAGGGTTAAGTGACTTGACAAGGGTCACATAGCTGGGAAGTATGCAAGGCCATAATAGGTACTTAAATTCTTATTGCTCTATTAGGTAGAAGAGCCCAGAGTGGAGTCCAAGTTTCTGGGAGGAAGAAGAGGAGAGGAAGACTGGGATAGATGGAAGCAGTGTGATTTGGAGCTGGTATTTGAGACTGGGAGGGAGAGGCAACTCGGGGGCTTCAGGCCTGGAGTCAGGAAGACTCAACTTTGTGAATTCAAATGTGACCCCAGAAACTTATAGCTAGTAAGTGACGTTATCCACATTTGCCTGAGTTTGTTGTTCAGTCATATCCTACCTCTCCTGACCCCATTTGGGGTTTTCTTGGCAAAGATATTGCAATGACTCAAAATTTTCTTCTCCAGATCATTTTACAGATGAGGAAACTAAGGCAAACAGGGTGAAGGGATTTGCCCAGGGTTACACAGCTGGGAAGTATCTGAGGCCAGATTTGAATTCAAGAAAACAAGTCTTCCTGACTCTAGGCTGGGTACTCTGTATACCATGGTGCCACCTCGCTGCCCAATACTAGGAGTAGGAGGGCTAAATGTATAAATCTGGCAGATATAGAATAGAGATGGTAATTGAGCCTATGGGAACTGATGGGGTTATCTAAAGAGCATGTCGAGAGCAAAAGTAAGAGATCCAGGGCAGGACTTTGGGGGTGTGCCCACACTGAGGGGACATCATATGAACCAGCAAAGAAGATCTGAGAGGAAACAGGCAGGTAGAATAAGAATTGAGATTTATTTCAATTCAATACCTATTTACTAAGCACCATTTATGTGCTTGGTAGACAATTAAATGGGAAAAGCCAATACCTAAAAGGAAGCTGGAAGGGGACAGGGGACCCCAGGGTGTGGGGCATCTTGTTCCATAGAGTTGAAACCAGGCAGACATACAGAGGGAGGGTGGAGCGAGCTGGAAATCCAGTCTCTGCCCTCTACAAAGGAAAGGTTTGGGAGGAGTTTAGCCCTGCAACAGGGAGGGGAAGGAGGCTGCCAGAGCAAGGTATCCAAGGTTGGAGTCACTGCATGGTGATGAGATTCGACATGATCAGTGTACCCTGGGAGGGGCAGAGCAGCAGAGGCAGAGGGGAGAAAGGAAATACAATTAATAGAGTGTAAACTCAAGGGCAAGGACCAAATGCCCTTTTGGGACTTCATATCCCCAGCCTGGGTTCAGTGCCTGGCACATCCTAAGTATGTGATAGATGCTCATTGAACTGAATGGAAATACATCTGGTCTCTCGTCTGTCTTCAGGTTATGGGCACTATCTATATCAAAACACTTTCTTTCGATATGAAGGAGAATGGAAAGACGGGAAGAAACATGGTAAGAACAAGAGATGCAGCCATTGTCAACTGTTCATAGTCTAATAAAAATGAAAAAAAAAATCGCTTTTACAAGGGTGTCCCTAAAGTCTGGACACATAGGAAATCTCACTAATTATACATATTTTCAAGAAATGAAATGGATAAAATTTTCAACATTTTATTTAGTTAGCATAAATGAGACTTCCTAGGAAGAAATAGGAGACACATAGGAAATCTCATTAATTAATTAAATTAAATTAATCTCACTAATATGAAAAATAGTCCCCAATAGCTAATGAAAGTTTTTATTCCATATGAAATTGTCATGGCTAAAATTTATGCTAATTAAATAAAATGTTGTTGAAAATTTCATTCATTTCATTTCTTGAAAATATGCATAATTAAGGAGATTTCCTATGTGTCCAGACTTTAGGGACACCCTGTGGCATGTTGTCTTAATCTTCTAAAATGATAGCCATTTCTGGGCTTTGTAGCCATCCCCTCAAATGGCAGTCCAGGAATCTGGAAAATGAGAGACTTGGATGTAAGGGTCTATAGGAGATATTTACAGGATGTTTAGTAATTGGCATTCTTTTCGATGAATTGGACCTATGTTGTGTCCTTTCCAAGATTGAGTAGAATATCACCATTTCTGCTCATTCAATTTGACTGTCTTATACCACAGTTTGTTTTCTCAAAGCTTTACCTGGATGAAGGCCTTTTTTTAAAAAATCATTTTTTTCTTTACTCATTTTGTAATATTACTGTGGCAACTGAACATGTTTTCATTTTGTCCTCATACTAATAGAGATAAAATTATCAAATGTATATTCTGAGGGCATTTCTAGAAGGACTTCCGAGGTTCTTGAAGCATCCTAAGCTAAATAGTAATTACATTTTAATGCCTTTATCACCATCACACACATTTGACTGAGACACAATGATATCAAAATGTTTAGTAGTATTTTGGTTAGCATTGTGGAAGTCTCTGGGCTGCTGTGTTCTCTGCAGACTGCTCTGTATCCCAGTGACTTTCAAAGGTCACATGGTGACTTTGTGTGGTGGGCCCAGATAAAAGAACCAATGAATCTTACGGCCAAATTCCCAGCTCTCAATCTGAGTATTCATCATTATAGGTAAAAGGCTTTCATATTTTACTAAGCTGGAATTTGAATTACAATGATATAACTGAATCACTTTGCAAACCTTAAAAATACTAAATAAATATGAACTATTATTGTCATTTCATTAGGTCATGGAAAATTGTTATTTAAGGATGGAAGTTACTATGAAGGCGAATTTGTAAATGGTGAGATCATAGGAAGGGGACAGCGTTTCTGGGCATCATCAGGTCAGCTTTCTTTGGAGTGTGTTCTTTTTGCTAATTCTCATAAAACATCTGTATTGTCAATGGATCCCCAGCTTTTGAAGGTGCCAGGAAGGGTTTCTATCTGTAACCTGAGATGAAAGATTGTCTGAGCACCTATATTGTACAAGGAACCCCATGCATAGAGTGGTGAAAACCCTTGAGAAGTTCAGTCAATACTCTATGAACTAAGACTGTTGAGATTCTCACATACTGTTTGATTCCATTCAGTTCAACAAGACTTTACTGAGTATCTTCAGATATGAGAGATTATATAGCCCCATTGGTATATTATTCAATTTCCCTAACTCACTTTGTGGTGAGGCAAAAGAACAGTTAACTATTCTTTCTTTTTCCCCCCTTTTATTTGAAGTTATTAAAGACACATTTCATCTGTAGGGAAGTGAGGGAGAAGGAACAGAAAGCTTAAAGAGCATCAGTTTTATATCATAATCAGGAACATTAGCTCTGCACAATCAGGAACCTAACATAAAATGGGTTTTCAGGGTTGTCAGGATTTGCTGGGTTTAATAAAAAATTCTTAAAGAATTTAGTACAAACTCTCACAAGAGCATACTGATTCTGATTTCTGTTCCTTAGCAAATACAGAGCAGATCGGGTATTCTGTGACTGATTTGGATCCATACCATGCCTTCAGGAAGAGAGTAGTCCATCTATAGATACACTTCACATTTCTAGGCACAGGTACAGAAAACAAAAAGGACCACACACACACACACACATGCACACACTAAGAAACACAACATTGTAATACTTCCTACACTAACCATGAAAGAGACCAGATACATTTCTTTGAATCTTAGAACTAACATCTTTTAAGGGCCTTTAGTTTTCCCAGCCTCAGGGATCGTGGATTATGATTCATTAATTTTAAAATAAAGGCCTAATGACCCTGTTCTCCCATTCATTACATAGAGTAGGTAATAAAAAAAAAAAGATACCAGTGATTCATTCCAACAGTACAATGTTGGCCACTAGTGGTGTAATGGCAGGAATCTCATTGTTACAGCATCTGGGACATTAAAAACAAACAAACAAAAAAACCAGAAGAAAAATCATTGATGAATCTGAAAATACCTTTTTCCTTTCTCTTTTATCTAATTCCAGGAAACACCTACTCTGGGCAGTTTGTTTTAGGTGAACTTCAAGGGCAAGGAATAATGAAGTACAAAGATGGAGGAAAATATGAAGGGGAATTTTCCCACGGAGTGAGAGAAGGTATGTTTTTGTTTAAGCATAATTACCCATTATTTATAGTTGTCTAGAAAATGGTCATTGCCAAATATAGCCTCGAGTAAATGTTTTTATATCCTCCATCCCCAAAGATTTCTGGGTTTTTTGACAGAATCTGGTCAGGTCACAGCTGCCTCTGGGTAATTTCATCAGTCATAACTTGCACATTCAGACTTTGGAAACACAAGAAATGAATTATAGTCTTTTCCTAACGCTATATCCATGAGACAGTTTGGATAAGTCTCACCTCTAGTGATGCTCAAAGCCATAGGAATGGATCTTAGGCTGATTCAGCCTCCATTTAGAGACAGTATAAGCTCACTCCCAAATGCTTGCTCATATCGACTTTCTGGATAAATAGGAGGCAGTGAATGAATGTATGAGAATCTTTCCATTGTTTTGTTTATTTTCCATTTTTCGGTTTGTGCCTGGGGTTTTATATGGGGGACCTCCTGGGGTGGAGAAACCCTCCACACATGCAGACTGGCTACTCCTCTGTGTCCTGGGATGCTGAGAAGTTAAGTGACTTGCCCATAGTCATATAGCCATATGTTTGAGGCAGATGTGAACCCAAGTCTTTGTGATTCCAAGGCTGGTCCTCTATCTATAATGACATTTCACCTATCATCCCTTCCACAGCTCTTGTAAATCCAGGCACATTTTATTTTAAAAACAAATCTGATTGTCATCTTAAGTATCCTTTGCTCAGATCAAGTTTTTTTTAAGTAGAATCTTTGCAAAAAGATTCAATTTTTCAACTTCTCTCCCAATAGCTAACAATATGTCCATATATTCTACTTCTTCCCATACCTTTGTGTTTAACTCCCTTATTCTGAAAGTCACCTATCCCAATGAGCCTGACACAGTGTGTTGAATTTCCAGTGACCACATTCTGGTAAAACACTCTAAACCTCCCCTCCTGATATATAACATAACCAAATGTGAGAGAGAAGGCTTATTCATTGCGAAAGACTCTGGAAGAAACTCTGGATGTCACAACAATAACATTCTTAATAATGATTTACAAAAATACAGGTTCCAGTTAAGGGTCTCTGACTGAAGGGCAATGATGACTTGCTTTTCTTTACCAAAGTAGCCTAGTTCCGTCCTTATTTTTCTTTTAGCCTTTCCTAGTTCTGATTCTTCTTGTCCCATCCGTCTGTAGTGGACACTCTTGATCACCCTTTCCTCCTGGACACTCTAGGATTTCATGACACTGCCCTCTCCTGGGTCTCCTCCCATCTGTCCAACTGATCCTTCGTAGTCTCCTCTGCTGGTTCTTTATCCAGGCCAGTCTAGTTACCGGTGGGAGTCCCCCAGAGCTCTGTGCTGGGCCTTCTCTGTACTCTCTTTACTGGGGATCTCAGCAGTTCCCATGGGTTCCATTCTCATCTCTATCCAGATGATTCATAGACAGATAGATAAATATCATTTTATATATATATATATATATCTATCTATCTTGATATAGTTACATATATTACTATATATTTTGCTACCTATATCTATAGATAGAGATATATAGATTATCTGTATAGACATATCTATATATAAAGGTATATACACAAATTTCAAGAAAAAGCAAATTTTATATATGTTCATACATATATGTACATACATATACATATATACCTATACACACATATAAAATATCTATCTCTCTAGGTGCTCTCCAGTTCTACAATACCAATTACCTTTTTGTTTTGTTTTGTTTTGTTTTTAAAGCAATTGGGGTTAAATAACTTGCCCAAGGTCACACAGCCAGTTATTTGTGTGGGTGTTAAGTATTTGAGGCCAGAACCGATCTGGGTCCTCCTGACTCCTGGGCCGACACTCTTACTCACGGTGCCACCTAGCTGCCCTGCAATTGCCTTTTGAACATCTTGAACTCTTGCACTGAATGTCCTATACATGTCTCTAACTCAAAATGTTTAAAACAAACCTCATTTTCTTTCCCCCTATGTCCTCTTCTCTTCATAATTTCCCTGAAATTGTCACAGGCAGCACCAACCAGCCAGTTATCAAGACTCACAACCTTATTGTGTGTCTGTCTGGTACAGTGGCTAGAGCTCTGGATTTGACATCAGGAAGACCTGAGTTCAAATGTAATCTCAGAGATTTACTGGCTGTGTAACCTCAGACAAGTCACTTAGCTCCCTTAGCCTCATTTTCCTTATCTGAAAAATGGGTATAATAATAGTCCCTACCTTCCAGAGTTGTGGTGAGGCTCCAATGAGATAATATTTGTAAACTGCTTTGCAAATCTTAGCACACTCGATAAATTCTGTTGTTGTTGTTTTTATTCTCAGTTCCTTATTCTCACTACACATCACTAACAAGTTGCTAAACATCCTCATTTCTGCCTTCACATCTCTTGTATAGATTC
Source organism: Gymnobelideus leadbeateri (assembly GCA_011680675.1). NCBI lineage: Eukaryota > Metazoa > Chordata > Mammalia > Diprotodontia > Petauridae > Gymnobelideus > Gymnobelideus leadbeateri. The sequence goes on along the minus strand of WOXC01004895.1, from coordinate 652,305 downwards.
CACTCCCCCTCCCCCCCAATCCTGTCTCTACTCAGACAACCACAACCCTGGTTCACACTCTTATCATCCCTTCTCCCCGGTCTCCTGTCCTTTTCTCTCTGCCCACTCTGGTTTATCCTCCATTCAGCTGATTTCTCTAAAGCATGGTCTCAATATCTCACTGCCCCTGCTCCATGAGCCTCAGTGGCTCCCTGTTACCTCCAGGATCAAAGAGCTACTCCTCTGGTTGACCCTGAGAGCTCTTCACCATTTGGACCTTTTCTCCCTTTCCAGCCTCCTTCTCCTCATCTCTCCCTCATGCAGTCCGCCACCCAGCAGCACCAACCTTGTTGCCTTTGCAGTGCCTTTCCCTCACCCCTGGAATGTCCTCTCTCCTCACCTCGGCCTCAGCTTCCCATCCCCTTCAAGACCCCACTGAAATCCTACCTTCTATACCAGGCCTCTCCCCACATGCTAATGCTTTCCACTCCAAGTTGCTTCTGTTTACTCTGCATATAGCTTATATGCACTTAATTATTTATCTATGATATCCTTCATCAAAACACGAGCTCTTTGAGAGCTGGGAGGTAAAGATATGTGAATCTGGTCTAGACATCTCCATATGTAGATATTTCTCCATATCACCATCTCTCTCTCTCTCTCTCTCTCTCTCTCTCTCTCTCTCTCTCTCTCTGTCTCTCTGTCCTTCTGTCTCTCTGTCTCTCTCTGTCTCTGTCTCTCTTTGTCTTTCTTCATATCCCCAGCTTCACAGCACAGTACCTCGCACACAGTAAGTGCTTAATAAATGTTTGGTAACTGACTGACTGAATTTGCTCATTATTTATGTCTGGAGATACATGTTGATATCTTCCAACACAAAAGAGAAAAGAAGAAAAACTCCCTTTGTAACTCTCTAGGACCCATGTCTTGTGATCTGACCCCTGAGGTCTAATTCCAGTGTACAAAGACCCCAATATCCCAGCCATGTGGGTAGTCCCTCCGTTGCTCCTGCAGATCAGTCCCATGTTCCATTCCATTAACTTACACCTCCAAGTGATTACTTGTTTTTCAAAGATGCCAAGTTAAATCCAAATGTTTCTTTATCGCTTTCAGCTATTTAACAACTGATTTAAGCTAAAATTATTACAGATTCTGAGATTTAAGAAATCACAGATAAACCCTCAAAATTATAAAGTCACAGAATGTTCAGTGGCACCTTCTGTTTACAGATGAGAAAAGTGGGTACAATAGGATGAGTGTCTATACTTCATAAAAAATTCCTGAAGTGGACCCAGGTCCCTACTCCTCATACAAAGTGCTATAATGGTACTTTGGTTATTGTTACTGAAAGGCCCCCACAGTCAAAAACCATGATTTTGATAGTTTTGGTTAAAAGTTAACCCAACTACCTACAGTGCTTCAGTTTTAAATTTTGTCAGAAAGGAAAAATGACAACGGAAATATTCCCATGGCATTTCTGGGCTTTTCAGAACCACCTGACAACAGCTAAAAACTTTGATGAAACCATATTATCTAGAGATTTGTGCTGGGCCTTTCAAGTGAAAACCCATTAAATGGACCATCCAAACTAAAGCATCCCTGTCCTTATTGCGAAGTGAAGATTTCTTCTGTAGCTAAAAAAAATAAAACAAAACAACAACAACAACAACAACAACAACAACAAAACCCAAACCAAAACCGAAAACGAAAACCCCATCTTGGCTAGAACTAACAGATTTTTATCAAAGCCATAAGGCATGATCTTTTTTGTTGTGTGAATGGAATTTAATTTTTTTCCTTTTCTTTAGGGCATGGCTCCCTCGTTGATAAAAATGGACAAATTTACCAAGGCTCATTTCACAAAAATAAAAAGCACGGTGTGGGACAGATGATCTTCAAGTAAGTCTGATTGATTCATGATCCATAAGACAATTGTTCATCTCCTAATGAAATAGTGTGTCAAGTCCAAAAAGATGAGAAATGAATCTGGGCCCAAATTCACAAAGCCTAGGCTTCCTCTTGTGCATTTTCCCTACCTATACCTAATGGATTCTTTGAACACTTTGGACATATTTTGTAATTTATAGAATTTAGACATGTGTGAGCTTCTGTGTGTTTAGAATCATATATCTTGAAGAATGCTGATATGTAAAAAAACCCCACTTTTAGCCATAGTTTTGATTCCTTTTCCATAACATTCATTAAAATACATTTTTTTTTAAAAAACTGCTTGCTTCTTTGTTAAAATAAGTCATCACCATAAGAAAAAACATATAACCTTAAAAAAAACAAACCTCTCTTGCCTCCTCCCACCCTCCCCAAACCTTGCAACCTTATCCTAGAGTATCTATCTTGGTAATAGTCTCAAGATCTCTCAATATCTGTGTAGATTATACAGGGAAAACTTGTAAGCAATTTGAAAGATGACATTCTCTGGCAATATATAGGCTTTCTCCTTTCAGAAGCAAGGCATAATGTTATATGTTTTAAACATATTTAAAACAAATTCTTAAGGCAGATTCTCATATGCAAAATTCTGCTGGTGGCATCCTTATATGCAGTAAAAGCTAGCTAATCAACTGAAAAATATGGAACCACCTTTCCTTTTTATTCTTCTGCATTCCTTTTATTGGAACTTGCCAACACCATACCTTTTCAACAGAATAAAACAGTCTGCATTGATGGAAATGAAGACTGTTGGTGACCTCCCAATAGTGAGGGAAATATTGCTCTTCCTGTACTGTGAACAGGCCTATCCCAGCCTTTGTCTGAAGATTCACAGCCTTTCATGTGAATGACTTAACAGCAAGGTTATCGGGACTTTTCCTTTTTGTGGGCCTTCCAAAATCAGGGACGAGGCAAAAGGTAGGATTTCATAAAGAACCATCTGTGCAGATCTATTTTTGCTTCAGTCGCTGGTGGAAAAGTCTTGAACACTAGTCACAGGAATCAATCTGAATCACTCCCTGTCAGCTGGTCTCCCACTTCCCAAGGCGAGTGCCAAAATCTTGTTGTGAGTCCCAGCAACTCGTCTTCTCTAGGATTCCATTTTCGTGAGGGAGCCATTTGCCACCCAACAGCAGGTGCCTAGGTGGAAAGGCCTGGGCCAGCAGAACGTTCTGTCTGACCAACTGGTCAGCCTCTTGCCTCCAGCCTGATTCCCCTCTTTCTGTGATTTAGCAATGGCGATAAATATGAAGGAGACTGGGTTCTGGACCAGCGACAGGGGAACGGGGTGCTGCACTCTGCGGACGGAACGACTTATGAGGTATCTGGAAAGCCTGCTCAGGGACATCACGTGAGGGGCCCCTCCAGGGAGGGAAGGGCCACATCTAAGCAGATCTCAGTATGGCAGTGAACCTGTGTGACCTTGGGCTAGTGCTTTCCCTGCTGCTGGCCTCCGTTCCTTTACCTGCCAATTTAAGGGTTGAATGAGGTCCCCCATCCATCTGTAGTTGTGTATAGCCCGGGAGCCGGCTCATCAGCCGTCTACTCTAGGAAAGCAAAGAATGCCGTCTGAACAGAACTTCCACAGGGCTGTCTTTCCCCATTCATCCCACCATCCCACAGTAACAATAGGGCACTCATGAGTCTTCGCTACACGAATTCATTTCATGGCAAGTGTGGTATTTCCCCATCATTTTCAAGGAGGAACTCTTGCTGCTGATTTGAAGCGGTTCCACTTGGCTAAAATGATGTGAGAGTTTTACAAAACGCACCGTCTTCAGGGCGCTTCACCGGCCCCAGGGAGGGACATTATCCCTCTGCCCCGGGACAGTCTGCCTTCCCATAGTTTCTTTAGTAGATACAAATTGTCTTATGTTCTGAACCCCAGCTCAGGAGGCCACAGCGGAAGGAAGCCACAAGGTGAAACCCTTGCTAGGTTTATGTAAGAAATAAATTGCTTCCTCTGGCTCCGTTCCACACGCAGAGAAGTGACTGATGGAGAGTTTTCCTCCCTGCAAAGAGGGCACATCACGGTGCCCTTCAGACCTGGAGCCACCGGGCAGTGGGAATGATGTTGCCCTTAGTGAGGCTTCCGGGAAGCCTGTTTTGATCATGGATGCGGTATTTCATTGAGGTAAGCAGGAAGACTGGCAGAAGTGAGAGTTCAGGCACAGGTTTTGGCCCTCCCCCGGCGTCCCGGGGAGCACACGCACTGTCGCCTCTCATTGCCCAAGAATGCCATCCATGCGTGCATCCAGGAAGTGGAAAGCTGCTCCTGCTGGCTGTCTATCTGTTAACATGTCTGCCGTGCTCCAGGCCCCAGAACGCCACACTGGGGCGATTTTCAAGGGCTTTATTTTCCGTCCCCAGGAAAAGCAAATGGCCGTGAAAATAACAAAATGCTCTGCCAACGGCAAGTGACCTTCCAGTGACTTATGCCCCTTATCGGCCTGAACCTTGCGGCTCGTCTGCATAGGGCTAAGCCACGTCCCCGCAGGATCATGGGAAGCGCAGGACGCTCGGCCACCTGGCTCGTCCACAGGGGTCGGGCCCTCTGCCCCTGCAAGCAGGGAGCCAGGGCATGGGGATGGGCATGTGGGCATCTCCTCCTTCTGGGAGCCTAAGGCAGGACCCCGAGCCACCCTCGCCTTACACGGGGAAGGGGTCCACCTTGTAGGACAGCAGAGTCCCTGAGACAAGGATTATGGGCGCGCTGATAGCAGGTTCTGGCTTCTTGTAGTCGGAGCGGGCCTCCTGCAGGCGCTGGCGGCTCATTTCCGCTAGGTGGCGCCCTCGCACTGGGGTAGGGCCCCCTGCCTTGGAGTGAGATGCTCGCTTCTCCCTTTGGGGTTGTAAATGTTTAGAACTCTACTTAAATTTACAATTTAAATGTGCTCAAAAGTGGGGGAATACGTTCAATGGGAACATGTCACCCAATTTGGGCTCCAAACAATGCTCTGCTGATTTATTAAGCATTCAAATGGAAACTCACAGATTTATGAAATGTGCAGAAAATAAATTTCAATACAAACATGCTCTCAGCATTCCCCTCACACAGGCGGTCCGGGGGAGCGCACGGCTGTGTCGGAAAGTAACCAGGGCGAGCAAATTCACGGGGAAGTTTGCTATCACGATGGAAGTGCGTGGACTGCCTTCCCTCCAATGCATCATCCTGCCAGCCCATAAAGCACGTCAATCTGCCCGACAGAAGCCTGCTAAGCCCCGCACCGCGTTCGGAATCCCTTCGCTGGTTACATCGGTGTTTTCTACTTATGGGCCCCATACAGATTTGAATCACGTTCCTTCACACTTCTAAAAGCTTGGGGCTCCTTGGCTGTTCAGTACAGGCTTTGTAAGGATGGCTCTCTCTCCTTCTCTGCCCACCACGCGTTTCTCCTGCATTTTATCTAGTTTGGCAGTTTCTGAGATTCCCCTGTGATGTCTGTTGGAAGCTGTCAGCAGTAACCGAATGTTACAGCGCCAAGGCCAGAGGAGAGGAGATGCCACTGGCCAGCAGATGTCCCAAGGGGCATCTAGGTTCATTCAGCAACAGAGGGGTCAGGCAGGCCCTTCAGCCCACATGCCCACACGCATCCCCAGGAGTCCCACGGGCTGTGCGGATCATCAGGAAGTTACTGAAAGTGGGCCGGTTGGCTGGGAGCAGCCAGCCAGTCCTCCTGGACTGTGCCCTGAAAGATGAAAGGTGTCCTGGCTGTCCACGTCCGTCCTCAGGGCGAAGGAGAGCAAGAAGGGAGTTTGGTGGGTGAGGAGGGTTTTCCTTTTCACCCTGAAAACTTGAATATGATAGCTCATAGTCACGTATTGAGAGCTGGAAGGGCCCTAGCCAGTCCAAGCTCCCATTTTACAGATGAGGAAAATGAGACCCAGATATGTGAGCTTCCTTTCTCAAGCTGACACAAGAGAGCTTTAAGGATGTACACACACACACACACACACACACACACACACACACACACACACACACTTTAATTCAATTTAAAAAACCGATGATTGACTGGATTGATATTTTTCCCCAGACATCTAGTAGAGTCATCTTGATGTAGTGGCTAGAGAGCTGGCCTCAGAGTCAGGAAGGCTTGGGTTGAGTCTTGCCTTGGACACAGAGGGGCTGTGTGACCCTTGATAAGTCACTACACCAGAGTCTGAGATGTAGAACAGATTCAAAGTGGGGCCAGCTAGGTGGCACAGTGAATAGAGTACCAGAGTCAGGAGGACCTGAGTTCAAATCCGGCCATGTGACCTTGGGCAAGTCACTTAACCCCAATTGCCCTGCCTTCCCCTCTCCAAAAAGCAAAGCAAAACAAAACAAAAAACAAAGAACAAATTCAAAGGGAGTTCCCCATGCTGATGAAGCCACAGGTCTGGTCCCAAACCAAAAACCAAGGGATCTGCCCAAATCAGCTTTTTGTTTTCCCTTCAGCTGAGAAGCTTAACAGGAGATCTTTTGGCAGCCAGAGGGAAGGCGTATGGTCAGATTTTACTTCTAGATTGATGTAACAAGCAGAATGGCCCGGGACCCATCCAAACTTCTATGTCCAGATGTACGGGGCCACTTTTAGAAAGAACATCGACAAGCCAGAGCAACTTCTGGGAAGGATAACCGAGGAGATGAGGGCCCTCAGGTCGGCCCCCCTGCAGCACCACATGGAGGAGTGAGGGATGTTTAGCCCAGAGAGGGCAAGACTTGGCCAGGACATGGGAGTTATCTTCAAGTCTTTGAAGGAAACTCAGGCTATGGCCTCTGCAAAGGGGCAGCTGCTTAAGGAATGGAGAAATGACTGCAGTCTGAAGCTTCTCCATGAACAATTCTCCATTGGACTCCTGAGAGTTTTCTCTCCCTGGGAAGATGCTCAGGGCTGGGGAAAGCACCCAAGACAGCTAACTGGACAGCTTCTTAGCTGAGGACCAGCATCATGGGGCACACGTGTGAACCTAGGAGGAGGAGTGCTTGAGGAATCCTCCACCTCTGTGGTGACACTGGGCTAGTGTGTCTGCACTCCCTGCCATTTCCATTGGCTCTCCCTTATTTTTAGACCAGAGTGGGGTCAGGTGATGGGGCTAGTTCTTTCTTGTGTCTCTCAGTCGTTAGCACGTGGGTGACTTGTGCCCTCTCTGTCAGAGCCCAGGGGGCTCAGATGCTCTACCCTCTTGCTTTGGCTGCTTCTGCCGGAGAGAATGGCCTATGGAGAAAGAGAATAGACCAGTACATAGAGAATAGAATAGGATGTGCTGGCCGCACAGGACGGATCAAACAGGGGTGGGGAAGGAGGAATGATAAGGAAACAGGCACAGGTAGCCTTGTTGGATGTATTGATGTGTTGTAAACATGTCTTTACTATCTTATAACTTGGAGGCAGTCTCAGAGGGAAGGCACTGATTTAAGTGGAGTTGGGAAGGGAGGGTTTTGGTTGGGACTTAAAGAAGCCAGGCAGGTCAGCAGTCAGAGCAGAGAAGGGAGAACATTCCAGGCATGGGGGACAGCCAGAGAGAATGCCCAGAGCCCAGAGATGGAGAGTCTTGTTTGAGGAACGACCACAAGGTCATGTCACTGGATCTGAAGAGTATGTGTTGGGGAGTAAGGTATAAGAAAACTGGAAAGGAAGGAACGGGGTTATGTAGGATGTCAAAACATTTTGTGTTTGTTTCTGGAGGCCATAAGGAGTCACTGGAGTTTGAGTGGGGGTGTGTGTGGGGTGGTGACATGGTGGGACCTATGCTTTAGGAAAACCACTTTGGTGGCTGAGTAGAGACTGGATTGGAGCGGGGAGAGACTTGAGTCAAGCAGACCCCCACCCTAGCAGCTACTGCAGTAGTCTAGGTGTGAGAGGATGAGGGTCTGCACAGGGTGGGGGCAGGATCTGAGGAGAGAAGGGAGAGTATTGGAGAGATGCTGCAAAGGAAATCAACAGGCCTTGGTGACTGATTGGATATGGGGGATGAGAGATGGTGAGGACGACTTCCTGGTGTGTAGAACAGTAGCAACAGTACTTCTGTTACCTACATTGCAGGTAACATGCATTGCTAGGAAGGTGCTTTGCAAACCTTAGAGGGGATACCAATTTAAATGACTAGAAGAGATTTGTTTTGGCTCATCTCAATCTTCAAAAGCTACACCACGACGAGGATGGTGTGGAGAGGAAGCACTTGCACCCTCTCATCAGGGTTGTAACAGCTCTTCCTTGGGCTCCTTCTCATAGAGGTGGCTCAGCAGAGTGGGGAAATCCCTGGGATCAAGCCAGGTTCAAATCCCACCTCACCTCTGCCCGTTAGGTGGGCAAAGGCCTCAACCCCTTGGAGCCTCAGTTTTCTTGTCTGCAAGATGGAAACAAGAATAATGCCTGAGGTACCTATCCCAGCAGCTTGTTGTGACATTCAAATGTGATTATCCTTAGTCATTTTTTTTTTTGCTTTTTTTGGGAGGGCAATTGGGGTTAAGTAACTTGCCCAAGGTCACACGCCTAGGTTTTTGTGTGTGTGCGAGTTAAGTGTCTGAGGCCAGATCCAAACTCAAGTCCTTCTGACTCCAGGGCCGACGCTCTACTCACTGTGCCACCTCGCCGCCCCCTATACTTAGTCATTCTTGAGGAGACCCAGAAAACCAGCTACTGTTATTTTGACTTCTTACCAGCATTTCCGAGGCAGAGGCAGTAGGAGATTTCTTTGTGAAGGGAGAATTAACAAGAGAGACCCTTCTTTGCTCATTAAATTTGAAATGAAAAGACCTTGATGGCATCTTGCCCTTGTCTCCCTGGCCTAAGTGGATGGATTCAGTGTTGGTCAACTCTTTCCTGCTTTCCAATAGCTATGACTCTAGTCATTTGCTGACCCCTTACTTTGATGTCACTGTTGATCCAACGTCCATGGTAGTGCAGCTTCACTTATACCACAATAAGTCCTGTCCTGGGCACTTCAACTGGGGAAGCTGATGATAGGAAGAAACCGAAGTTTTCCTCTCCGACTGAAACGTACCTTCCGCCTTGGTACATTTACTTCGGAAGGAATAACAGAAAAGTGAGTTTTTCCATGACTGGTTTTCATTTTTTTCCATTCCCTTTAAACCCCTCAGCTCAGATTTAGGTTTTATTGCTCACTTTAGACTTATCATTTGGCCACTTCTTTCTGCCCATCTATGATCTAAACCACACGCTGAGGAGTAAGCTTTCTTACAGCCACAACTGCAGTGTTTTCTGTTTGTTTTTGTTTTTCTGCAGCATCCTTAAAAGACATGACTGCAGTCAAAATGGAGACCAATGGCCACATGGCCCATCCCCACACATAAGGCCATAGGACGTGTTACAGTATGCATTCACATTTTCTGAAAATTTTCCTAGTTAAAAATCATCTGAGAGCAAGTATCTGGGCCAGATTATTTCAGTTCTGCTCCCCACTGCAGGATGCTCACTTACCACGGAGTGTTTCGCCTCCAGCCTTTTCCAGGAGGGTCCACTTGAATGGCTCTTGTGTCTTGCAGAACTAGTCCAGGGCACTGTGGATTCTGTTGCCCAACATCCCTTAGACACAGTTTCTTATGATATGTCACTGGTTCAGTTTAGTTTCAGGAAAAAGGCTGTGCAGGCAAATTTATACATATTTTCTTTGATCAGTAAAAGAAAATTATGAAACCCAGTGGGTTTGATGCTTTTTTCCTTAGCTGCCTGGAAACTTGGAGCCAAATGCAGCACCCAGTCCTCTCATCAGTCCCTTTCTGCTGCCTGGTAGCATCTCCTCAATGTGCTGCCTTCAGAATCTCTGATCTGTTTTGGATCCCTAATTGTTCAGTTTTGCATTTTGTTTAATCCGATAAACTGTCTCCAAACCTTTGGATATTGACAAGGCATAAAGCCTTGATGAATAAGTACAAATATAAGGCAGGTCCCTTGACTGGAAATTCCAAGACAGCCTCATTTGAACAGTGCTCAGCTCCCTACGTGGCCCCACCGCCAAGGCTCCATGGATGCTATGAAGGTTATATTTGATTTGAGCACATGAATAAATATCTGTACACAGTTGAGATTAGAAGAAAGCCTGATGGCATGTCAATGGAGCTGCCGTGTTATTTAATGAACTCAAACATTTGTTTTCACATTAGAAATGTTACCTACCTGTTCTTCCTTTTCTCCAGCTTCCTCTGGCAGTTGTGCAGGGCCCAGGAAGCAGATGCTGTGTTCCGGTCTGTCCCCGTAGCTGCTGCTTTGTCTGTTTTGGCTGGCTTTAGTTTGTCTTCTTTCCCAGAGGAAGGCCTGCTGTTTGGTACACCTGTTAGCGGCATTAAACAGGTGGCTAGCCGGATGGGCTTTTCCACCTGCAACATTTTCCTTTAGAATCAACTTGAGTTTCATTGCCTGCTTATTTGAAGCAATACAGCCACAAAGTGGTTTAATGGATGTTTTCCTTTTAGTGGGCATAGATGGAAACGTAATCCTGAGCTGATCTCCTCTATCCCCAGCATCTTGGAGGATCGGTACGTCATATTTCAGGGAAGTAGAGAGTTGGGATCACAGCTAATAATACAATACCCTAAGCTGGGTAGGTTTTCTTCCTTTCTTCCTTTCCTTCCTTTTTTGGTATTTTGACATTTTATTTGCATTCTAGGGAGAGCTTCTCAGCCACTGGAGAAGATGGACTGGCTTAAATGTTTTGTAGGCCTGTAAAGTAGTTGTACTTATTTGCAAGGCTGTTTTATTTGGTAGAATCTTGGAATGTCCTATAACTTTAAAACTTAATTTCATAGATATGAATTCTCCAGGTAGATAGAGTGGTGTAGTACACAGATAGATATTCTTCAGATGGCCCACCTTTAACATTTGACAGATTTCCATGATGAATCTTAAGTTAGATAAAGAAAAGTATTTTAAGGATCTCTCAATTAAATAGAAAGGGTTTGGGGGTCTGGAGGGGAGATGATTTGGAAAGAAAATGAGGGCTATTGATATAGATGCATATCACAACATATTGGTACATGAATGATAATGCTCTCTTGTTTCATGACGTTGGTATGGGCTTGAAAAGCTATGTGTGAGTCAGATTTTATAAATATGCTTTGTTAATTTTTAAACTGTCCCATGGCCTTTTAGAAGTAGTAAAGACAGGGTAAAGAGGAGTGTGAGGTCAGGGTTCTCGACTCATCTTTGTAACTGGCCGTGCAGCCCTGGACAAACCCAGTCTCCAGTTTTCTCACCCATAAAATGGACCAATTTTAGATATTGGCTTAGATGAGCTTAACAGCCCTTCCATCTCTAAATTCTCTTATTCTGCAACTATAAACTGAAGTGTTTATGTTTACCAAGCAGGGCTGAAAATATCATCTCAGTTGAAGACTCATGTATTTTAAATACTCCGAGGGAACTCACTATTTATAGCAAAAATGTTGGTGAATGAATCTTTTTTGTCCGAGAGCCCTTGGTGCTTTGGGAAGAACAACTCTCCAATTACCTGCTTTATTCATTTGCAGGCTGATGTGCAGGGTTTTCCTAAAGTTTTCCCAATGGATAGCACGTCTCTTTGAAACATCTCAAACAATTTAGAACCAAAGAATTTCCCCAATAGAGAGCAGGCAATGGATGTACATAGAGAGCTGGCAATTCCTTTACACTTATTAGTGATCTCCCAAGCACCCCTGGGATACCTCAGTGGACCTCCCTGTGGAGGGCACTCCCTCCAGTCATGCAGAGTACCACCTATTCCCTTCCTCCTGGGCATCTCTTATTGGTGGCTTCCTGTCAATCCCCCAAGGTGGGGCAAGCAGTTGGGTATCAGGAGGGGCCTGCCTCTAGATCTAGTATCCAGCCTGTCCCCTGGATATCCCTTCTTCCTGCTACATGACCAGCCCAGCCTTTTTTTTTTTTTAAGTCATATGAAAAAAAAACAAAAACCAAAAAACAACAAAACCAACCCAACCCAGGACTCGTAGTTGTCTCCCCAGGAACTTTGCAAAAGGAACCAGTACTTCTCTGTGTAGTCAGCAAAACACATGACAGATTTCCTTTAAAATGCTACTTTACAGGCATTATGGGAACAACTGAGTCAGTGTAAGTCTACTGGAAAGTAATTCATCAATATAAATGGCAGATTGAAATATAATAACTGAGGTGTTTGCATTCACCTAGGAATCCTGAAAATATTATATCAGTTGAAACTAGATGAGATTGAAGTAACCAAAATTAATTCCAATAAAAGCATAAAAGCTTCTCACTTGGAAAGGGAAATATCATCAATTCACTGGAAATTGCTTCCTGAAAGAAGGAAAAAAAAAGTTAAGTACTTGTTTCTTGCAATTTATTTAAAACACCTTTCCTCATTCATACTCAGATATCTCTCTGCATGGTAGCCCCTAACAAAATTCTAAAAGAAATTAACATTAAGAATAAAAGGATTTCCAGATTAAAACAGAATGTTTTATATTTGTCCAAACAAATTGTCAATGAAGGTGTTATTCAATGTAAGTCTGGTCTTTTGTAAATGACAACCAGATTTTCTGTAGCAATTATTGTGTAATTCAACAACTCTTCATAGGTTAGACTATCTGTTACTTAAGAGGAAAATATTATCTTCTTTCATTATATATATATATGTACATATACATACTATATGTGTGTAATACATGATATCATTTACATATTATACATATGTGTCCCCTGTGTTAAAAATGAAGCTATAATACAGCTGACTTTGGACATTCTTGTCATCTTAACTGGTATTTCAAGGCATAAAGAGGTGAAGTATTTCAAAGCTTAATCGAAGCTCAGCAGAAATTTTGTTGATTGGTCGTTTTTCAGTCGTGTCCAACTCTTTAGGACCCCGTTTCGGGTTTTCTTGGCAGAGATACTGGAGTAGTTTGTCATTTCCTTCTCTAACTCCTTTTACAGATGAGGAAACTGAGGTAAACAGCATCAAGTGACTTGCCCAGGGTCACACAGCTAGTAGGTGTCTATGGCCAGACTTGAACTCATGAGGATGTTTATTTCTGACTCCAGGCCCAGCACTCTGTGCACTATGGTGCCACTTAACTGGTTAGTCAGCAGAAATTAGGAGTGATAAAAGTTAGCCAGTACCTAGTTCTAATGGGACCGAAGTCATTTTAGAACATAGCAGAGCACATTTTGTCCCTCACTGGGGACATATTGAGTCTGCCCTTAATCTTTGCTTGTTTCTGTCTAGAGGATGATGAATAATTATAGCAATTCACATTTGTGTAGTGTTTTAAGGTTTTCAAAACACTCGACATACCCTAATTTGTTACTCTCAAAGAGGCCTTAACTGGTGTTTTATATCATAATCATTCATCATTTATATTATATGGGAAGAGACTCTATAATTGGAGGACCTGCGTTCAAATCCTAGTTCTAATACTTAACTACCTGTGTGACCTTGGGCAAGTCATTTATTTTTTCAGATTTGCTTGTGGTGAGCCTCAGGTTTGGGCTTGATGACATCTGAAGTCTCTCTCAGTTCTAGAGCCAGGGTCCTCCCAGCAGGCCCAAGAGCTAGGTGTCCGAGAAGTTCTTTGATGTAGCCAGCCAAGGTCCCATAGTTGGTCCTGCCCATATGAACTGCATCATCATGCACCAGCACACACTTCCTGAGGGTTTGCCACATGTGGGACACTACGCTAGGCACTGGGGAGGTGAAGAGACCTGAGATGCCCTGGCTGTCTTTAGATAATTCATGATGAAAGCATCCACCAGGTTCTTTGGCTGTATGATTCACACATGCTGGTTTAAATTAAGTCTCCTCCACTCCCACCTCCAACAAGTAACAGGTTACTAAGGGACTCTTAAAAACTGGCTAAAAGTGGTTGTTGTTCCCCACCCCACCCCATCCCCATCACCCAATCTTCCTTTGAATGTGTGTGTGTATAGATGCAGCCTTGGGTAGGGGGTGTTTCCTGGTTTTTTTCCTTGCTTCCTTTTATTTTCCAAGTAAAACATACTTTCTTTTTAGTCCTAAGTTGTTTCTAATCTTAGTTTTGGCTAATCTGACCAATGTGTGTCAATATGGATGCCCATTTTGGTCCTAGAGTGTCACTGAATGTCAGAAATGAAATGGCCCTTAGAGATCTTGTAACCTGATCCCCTCATTTCACAGATGCAGAAATTGAGGCCCAGCAGGGGAGAACAGATTGCCCCAAATCATACATTCTTGGCAGAATGGGGGGGGACCTTGAACCCAAGTGTAGACCCCCCACAACCCTTCAGTGCCACTCTCCCCCTTAATCTCATTCTTAGCTTTCATCTCCACTTTCACAAAATGGCCTTGATTAGACCGTGCTGGAATATTATCCCACGGATGTAGCATAGGCACTCTCCATTATGAAAGGAGGTGAAAGGGCCAGCCAAGCCAATCACATGGAACAGGAGTGTGTGGCCCAGAATCCTTAAACTGTATTGCCACACGCTGCCACAGCCCACGGATTATTACATCTGGTGATAAATGGCCCAGAGACAGGATGTGGGCTGCCAGCCTCCTTATTAATACATATTTGTTCATTCTTTGGGTGCATGTCAATTAACGGAGAAAGGATGGAATTTTAAAATGTATGATTTATAACATTAATTAGAAAAGATTCTACACTATTTGATTAGTTGCATTGCTCATTTGAATATATTTATACTGATTAATCTCAGTATTGTGCCTATGAATATCTGACTATCCCAGATATCTATTTATATATTAATGTATTCCCGGAATTGCTATATTAAATGATTGCCACATCATTAATAACAATGGTAAATATTATTAATTTTAATCATTGAGTAGCCTGTTAGATATCAAACCTTGATTATTCTGCTTACTGTTGAAAAAGGCATAAAGTAGTTTAGAAGATTCTAAAAGGAATATATTACCTTTAAATTAAGTTGATTAATATTACATGTTTACTCACAATTTTTTCACAGATTAATAGAGAATTAATTTGCATCCCTATTACTTATTTCAGGGTTTTGTATGGTTAATTAACTTTCTTGCATTCTATTCATTATCTTACTTCTATATTATACATGTTCATATATTGTTTCCCACCCTCACTATCCAACCCCACATCCTGGTTCATCATTTTCTTTATTTCTGTATGAAAACTACATTACTATCTAGAGTCTTCATACTTCATCTGTAAATATAGAATAGGGAAAAATTTTTAAAGCAAGAGCATGATGACTTTTATTAATTACAATGACATTGTCATTTCAGAGACAGAACACAAGACTGCCATGGGTTATCAGTGTTTCTGGAGTTTTTCATGTTAATGTTTCAGCTTTGATATAAAACAGCTGCCTGTTTGATTGGTGAATGCATCCTGTGTCTTAGGAGTTTCAACTGACAATTATTCTTACTTGTTGGGGTTAATTATTTTCTTATTAAGGCAAAGGAGGCTGTCAAAGGCACTTCTTTTGTGACCTCCATCTTAAATGTTGCCCATGTCCTAGAGAAGGTGTTCTTAACTCCATTTTTCAGCATCCCACCCTGTAAAACCAGGTTTAGATTGAGTCTTTTTTGAGGGGCAAAACCATTCTCCTACGTGAGCATGCCCGAGTGAGAGGCTCCCCACATCACAGAAAGTATCAGCGGGCCAGTGTCGATATCTTATCATTTCCATTTGAGAGAACACACAGGCTCTGCTTGGCTTTGTCTCCACCCTCGTGTACTTGGAAAACGATTTCTTTTTAAACCTAAGTGTTGGACTCTAGTTTCCATGTTCAGTTTCTTTTTGTAAATCTGGGCACTGATTTTCCACTTATCTCAATGATTTTGAATCATGGCTCTGTCATTTCTGGGATACCCCCTCTCTGTGTAGGATATAGGTTATCATTCTTTATGTTCATTAAAAAAAAAAAAGATTTTTCTTAGTATCTTTTGTATTTATGTCACCCAAGCTTTCCCTGCACAGGAGCCTTTGTTACCACAAAACCTGCTGCTGTAATTATTTGGGGGCATTACTCTTTCTCATTGACCTCTTTGGGATATATGCCTAGCAGCAGATTCTCTGGGTCAAAGGTGGGGACATTTTAGCCACCCCATTTCCATAATTCCCACTGCTTTCCACAATGATTATACCAACAGAAAGTTAGCATGCCTGTGTTTCTACACGCCTTCTAACATTGACCATTCCCATCTTTAACCATCCTTGGCTATTGGTGGCCCTGTGAGGCGAAACCTCAGGATTGTTGTGATTTGCATTTTTCTTATTATTAGTGATTGGAGCATTGATTGCAATTCTATCAACAATCAACAACCACACATTAAGAGGTGAATTGACAAATGGATAACTATTCATCGTAGGACAAGAAGGGTAGGGTGTGAGGCTCTAATGGCTGAACCATAACAAGAACAGATGGGATGTTTAGCCTGGAGAAAAGACAGAGTATGTGGCTGCTGCCGCCACCGAGCAGCAGGATGTTCTATATGAAGACTTTGGCTTGGTATCTTTTATGGGACTTCCAGGCATCCTAGTTAGTAGAATAAACAGGGACCATTTTTGTTTTGTTCTCTGTGTCTGTAGCAACAAACACTGTGACTTGCATAGAGTAGGCACTTAATAAATGCTTGTTGAAAATCGTCAAACAGCAGATAAGGAAACAGAAGTCCAAATAAATTAATTGACATGTCCAGGGTCACACAACTAAGAAGCATCTGAGGCAGGACTTGACTTCAAGTCTAGCACTTTGTCCATTTTGCCATGTTGCATACAACAGGCAATGGATAGATGTTTATTGTGTTTTGTTGAGTTCCATAACAATGTTGAGTAAGCAACTATGAGTAGCAGCATTTCAGATTTCTGTTGTGAGGTTATCAAGCCTGATTATCATGATGTTGCTGAAAGGATTTCTGTTCTCATTAAGGTTGGACTCTGAACTCTGAGATTCGGAGAGTCTGTGTTTAGGCCTCATACTGGCATTTTGAAAAGAAATAATCAATGCATTTTTCTTTTCTTTAAGAGAGATGATTTTGGGGTGGCTAGGGGGTGCAGTGAATAGAGCACCAGCCCTGGGGTCAGGAAGACTTGAGTTCAAATCCAGCCTCAGACACTTAGCACTTAGCCATGTGACCTTGGGCAAGTCACTTAACCCCAATTGCCCTACCTTCTCCCCTTCAAAAAGCAAGAGGGAGAGAGAGAGAGAGAGAGAGAGAGAGAGAGAGAGAGAGAGAGAGAGAGAGAGAGAGAGAGGGAGAGAGAGAGAGAGAGAGAGAGGGAGGGAGGGAATTTTGACTTTATTTAACAGACAAAAATTTGAGGAGGAATACACATTTCACACACAGGCAAATTAGAGGGTTAAGAAATATAGTAGTCCAAATACTTCCCTGAGAGCAGCCTGGTAATTCAGTATAAGAAATAAGCCTTTCATGGATAGAAGGCAAATCTGCCTTTTTTCCTCCTCTGTCCCACACTCTGTGTTCTAGGCACACCTGCTGCCCCCCAAATTTACACTCATGTCCACAATGTTTCTCCCTCCTCACCTCCATTTGGAGCAAGGCTCAGACCTCAGGCTGACTTAAGGTTTTAGGGGACACAAAGTTGGGAGGGATCAGGACTGGATGATGGGATCCAACTTCTCGACAGACTGGAACATCACCCAGGGATCCCCAAAAAGAAATAACAGGGGTATAAAGATCAAATTTTGCACTTGAGTTTAACAAGCCACTTTGCAGCTACAGAATAAGAAGTGATGCTTAGAGAGTAATAGGTTTAAAAGCTAAAGATCTGGGGGTTAGTGGAATGCAGACTCAGTAGGAGGCAGCTGAGTTATGTGGCTGCACCCCAAAGCTAATGGGACCTAGACAGGGCTGTGCTGATGAGTAGCTGATGACCAACTGTGCCCACTGGACACTTTTCAGTTTAATCTGCTTTATCAACATTTCCTCTCTCACTTTCCAAAGTCTAGAAAATAGAGAAAACAACAAATCAAGCCCTGATCTGAAGCCTTTCTAGATTTATGAGGTGTAAATGCTCACTCTGAAAATTTCATAATCGTCTCTCTTGAGCCCTTCAAGCTGACTCTAGCTCACTGCTGGATCTTTTTCTTCTTGTTCAGTCATCTTCAGTTGTGTCTGACTCTCTGTGACCCCATTTGGGGTTTTCTTGACAAAGATACCAGAGTGGTTTGCCATTTCCTTCTCCAGTTGATTTGACAGATGAGGAAACTGAGGCCACAAGGGAGAAGTGACTTGCCCAGGGTCACCCAGCTAGTGAGGCCAGATTTCAATTCAGGAAGATGAGTCTTCCTGACTCCAGGCTCAGGACTCTATCCACTGTGCCACCTGGCTGCCCACTCAGGGATCTAAGGCTACATTAATAAGCTAAGGAATGGTTCCAGGAGCAAGGAGATGACAGTCCCTCAGTCCTCTGTCCTGTTCAGTTCTGGGCATCTTGGGTTCAGTGGGTCATTGGTGAACCCGAGAGAGGCTGGCCTGGAACTGGGAAGACCCGAGTTCAAGTCACTTCTGACGCATAAGGACTTGAGGACTCTACACAAGTAATCCAGCCTTTCAATGGCCCAGGAAAATCTAAGACTCTAAATTCCAGAGAAGGTACCAATGTACATTGATAGCACTAACCCTATTGATAAACTAAGGGGGACTCCAGAGGGAGGCAACCAAGGTAATGAGAAGGGCTGGAGACCATGCCAGATAAGGATTGACTGAAAGAACTGGGAATGTTCAGCCTGGAGAAGAGAGGACTCCTAATTAGGGGGGACATGACAAGTGTTTTCAGGTATCTGACGGGCTGTCCTGTGACAGAGGGATTAGATATGCTCTGCTTAGCCCCAGAGAGCAGCAGGAGCAGGGCTTGATAGACATTACAAAGAAACACAGAACAGAATGGAAATTCTGCCTAATCTGTATCATGGTCTTTCCCCATTTTAGTTTGCTTTGCAGACGAAGTCCTAGTGCAGGGTAGATTTGCAAGTTTAGGATTTAACAAGGTAAATTCTATCCATGAAACCACAGAGAATTTAAAATGTCCACTTGAAAAAAAAAGTGTTCTGAAACGTGGCATTTGAGGGTAGAGGAGGTGGGAGGGAAGGGGTGGCACAGTGAGAGTTTTGTTAGTTTTATTGCATGGCAGACTGAGAAATCAATACAAGAAAAATCATTTGGGAATACAGTTAAAAGGCTCACAGAATCTCCAAGTTGGAAGGCCCTCTCAGAGCCATCCAGTCCAACCTGTAACTGAGCAAGTCTGTCATCAAAAACCTGCCCAAGAGGCAATTAAGCCAGCTTCTGACAGAAGACCTCCTCTAATGAAGAAGGAGCCCAGGGACCCCAGGATCCAAGACAGATCGTTCCACTTTGGAACACCTCTCATAGGAAATTTTTTCTGGAGTCAAGCCTAAATCGGCCTCTGCAACTTATACCCATAGCTCCTGGTCCTGTGCTCTGGGCAGAAATGCTTTTAGCATGTCAATTGGTGAGGTATTTGAAAAACCATTTAGATCCTTTGGTGGATCCGCAGTCCCACTGATGGGGATGCAGAACTCACAACCCATATATGTGTTCCCATCTTGGGTCTTGGCCTTACTCTCCTATAAATCCCTCACAGGGGCTTGCCCCATTGTATCCAGGCCTTCCTCTAGTTCCCTTACCTTGTATGGGTAACCAGCAGAGCACACTTTCCAACTCTTGCTCTAAGTCCATGACTGGCCTGTCTTCTTTCATGTCTATGCATCTCTCGGACGACACATTTGCACTGCTTTTCTTGGACAATTCTTGGTTGGGATAGCCTTCTCTGGTTGGCCCGAAGCCCTTCTCTCTGTCACCTTTTGCATCATCCTCAACTTTTAATTCTTGCCAAAGACTATGCCCCATCATCATAGGGCGTTCTTCCAAAGGACAGAGTTCATGCAGAAGTGAGATTTCCTCAAAGGGTAAAGAACTCCAGGTGCTGCCCTTTGTGGATGGTGCCAATTTTGTCTAGAATATTGCAGAGACACTCAAATGAGATCCATCGTCATTGCTTGAGAGGCTTCACTACCCACACTGGAAAAAACAAATGAATTCTGAATACCTTTTGTCCATGAAGTGGGATAGAAAAACCACAGAGGGGGTCCATTAATGCCTAGATCCTTGAGTAGATACTGCACTGATGCAGAGTTGACTGGGCAATTGCATGGTATTCTTGATGACCCCACACTTTCCCCTGAAACAAAGACTCATCTTTCTAAAATTCATATTCTTCAAGTGATGGTGAAGGCCACAAGTTATGGCTTCATAACTGTGGTTTCTGAAGAATTGGAATCCCCCAAAAGACAGAGTTTAAAATTAAAAGAATGAAAATCAGGCATCTCAGAACGGTCTCTGCCTCTTTTCTTGGAACTCAACAGAACACAGGGTTGCATAACAATCCATGATAACTGCCATTCAAGAAATGACAAATCCTTCAAGAAAAGGATTAAAATTAAATTTAAAACTTTTTGGTTGAATTCTCTCTTCTAGTAAAATGCTACTGAATGTTATGTATTTGAAAAGTTTCATGGAAATAATTTCCTACTTTTTTCCTATTGGTTTTTTTCTTTATTTTTGAGTACTACTGCTGAAAGCCAAGCTCATTATGGGAGACATAGTTACAGAGTGCAGAGGATAGACACATTGCTCCATTTGTTCAAACTGTGTTTTTTAATTGGGCTTTTTATTTATAAATGAATAGTGTAACTGAGTAATTATTTAGCCTTAATCCTAACACCCAGTACTGTAGGTGCAGAGTTTTTGTCTCTTTTATGATACTCTGCACAAATGGAATGACTTTGTAATAAAAGAATTCTTTCGTACTCAACAGTACACCATTTGTAACATGTTTTGATTACATTTTATATACCGTAGCATTTTCCACATACTTATTGGCGCCTTTGAGATTCAAAAGGGAAACCCTATTTAACTAAACAAAATTGATTGCATTCTGATAAAATATAATTTCTTAGCCTCAGTAAAAGGGTTTTGAACAATACTTAAAGAAATTTGTTTTTTCCATAAAACCTTTTATTCTAGGAGAATAGTATTGAATGGTCCATAATCTCTGAATGTTTCCTACTCACCCATTCAACTTTTCACTGAAAAGTATTTGCACTGTATTTTTTCAGTCGCTCCTATGCTCCACAGACCACCCACTCAGCTATTGAGAGTTCTTAAGAAAAAAAAAAAAGAAAAAAATCACATTCTTCTTAAAGTTTCCTGTTCTGGGACCCAAATTTGAAATCAACATGTCGTTTCATTTGCAGGGACAGTGGCGCAATGGTGTATTCAATGGCCAAGGCCTCATGATTCATTGTTCTGGCATCATCTATGAGGGCCTCTGGATCAATGGCTATCCGGCAAGTATGTCATTTATTTTGTTTTTCATTTATTAAATAGATGCAGTGGTTTGCTTCGGTTGTCCCTCCCTCGATTAATATGGCTTATTGGTTGTGATCACATTTCTGTGGACCCTGTTCCAAATTAGCCTGATGGGTGTAGGGTTAGAGCCCATGCCAGTAGTTGTTAGATTAAGTGGGCATTCAGGGGAGTGGAGGAGAAGAGACTATTCATAGAATTAAATTAGATGGAGAGCATTAATGGAATGGGAAAAACGATTCTTGATTCTTTTTTGGAAGAGCAGTTTGCTAATTTCTCTTTAAAATGGGAGCTGGTACAGCCCAGGTTCAAATCTCTGTCCAAATGAGATGTGACCTGCCTATCTGCAGTCTGGCCAGCACACGGAGGAGAGAATAATGCTGGGAGTAAGCAGCTTGGATCACAGTTGGATGGTGAGGCTCTGCAGACCCGGGTACAAACGAGTCTGACTTGTCCTGTAGCATTTTCACTATGAATTAGCTTCCTCTCTGCGTTCTTGAATGCCCTCCTGCTTTTCACTGGACTATTTTATTAGAGCAAAATGTTTTAAGAACAGTGAGAGAGATAGAAAAAATCACAACATGAAACATAGTTAAAATGCTAACAGCACGATGAATTTTGTTCCGGTCAAAGCCTCTGGCCATTATCAGTGGGACCTGCAAGGAAGCCAGAGGGGAGGGCTCCCAGAGTGAGGGATGGGGGGACTGCAAGGCAGGGAGAGGGGAGAGGGGGAACACCACCTGGATCAGAATCTTCCCCCTCCCACAAATACAACAGCCCAAGAGCAGGCCCCAGAGCACTCCTGCTCAGCACCGTGCAAATGTGTTCTGAGCATCTTTGGCATCTATCACTGCAGATAGAACGCTGGGCAGGAAAGTCAGGTGTTCTACAGGATGCAGGGGGAAAAAATCTGCTGCTAGTAAAATGTTAAGGCAATGTTTTCGTTTCGATTGTATCAACTCAGTTCAAATCAGAAGAGTGAATATCTTTCCAATGTATTTCTTCAAAAAGTTTTTCATAATTATATGTATATACATCTTGACTATGTTAAGGTAGGTTAACCCCTTTTTTGTGCAGTTTGTATTTTTGTGTTTGATTTTTAAAAATTCAATTAAAAGGTTTTTAGTCAATAAAAGTCTGTGTTCTCTCCCTCCCACCTCATCTCCCCTCCACCAAGAAAGAAAAAAAAAAAACATCTCTGTTGCAAATGTATGTAGTCAAACAAAACACATTATCTTATTGTCTGTATCCAAAAGAAAATATATGTCTTAATCTACTTTGAGAGTTCATCATTTCTCCGTTAGGAGGTATATCATAAAGTATTAACTAGGGGATGTACTATGGAAAAGGGAAGCTAGGTAGCACAGTGAATAGAGTACCAGACCTGGAGTCAGGAGGACCTGAGTTCAAACCCAGCCTCAGACAGTTCCTAGCTGTGTAGCCCTGAGCAAGTCACTTAACCCTGTTTGCCTCAGTTTCCTCACCTGCAAAATAAGCTGGAGGAGGAAATGACAAATTGCTCCAGTATCTTTGCCAAGAAAACCCCAATGGGACTCATGAAGATTCAGACACAGCTGATATGACTGAACATCAAAGTACCATGGGGAAAAAATAGTGGGTTTCAGAGTTAGGAGACCTAATCTTTCTATAAATAACATATGAGGAACTTTTTTGAGGGGAAGACTAGTATTAATTGTCTGACTTGCTGCCTTAGAAATTACAGAGTCAGAGTCATCAAGTTGCAAAGCTAGAAGGAATAAAAGAAAAAAAGGAAAAAAAGGGAGGGAGGAAAGGAAGGAAAGAAGGAAGGAAGGAAGGATGAAAGGAAGGAAGGAAGGAAGGAAGGAAAGAAGGATGAAAGGAAGGAAGGAAAGAAGGAAGGAAGGAAGGAAGGAAGGAGGGAAGGAAGGAAGGAAGGAAGGAAGGAAGGAAAGAAGGAAGGAAGGAAGGAAGGAAGGAAGGAAGGAAGGAAGGAAGGAAAGAAGGAAGGAAGAAAGGAAGGGAGGGAGGAAGGAAGGAAGGAAAGAAGGAAGGAAGAAAGGAAGGGAGGAAGGAAAGAAGGAAGGAAGAAAGGAAGGGAGGAAGGAAAGAAGGAAGGAAGGAGGGAAGGAAGGAAGGAAGGAAGGAAGGAAAGAAAGATTTATTAAATACTATGTTCCATACACTAAGTATTGAATATATAAATACAAGCAAAAAGAAAGACAGTCTCTGAGCTCAAGAAACTTGCATTCTAAAGAGGGAAGATAACCCATAGAAAGGGAACTGAAAAGGTACAAGAACAGGACCATCAAGGGAATAAAGACTGGTTCTGGTCCCTCCACAAAATGCCCCAGGAGGAAATTCACCAATGGCAGATATGGGTGGACCTTACAGAGGGCTATTCCAGGTTGAGAAGGCTGTAGGGATAATTGGATGTTCCTTAGGCCTCAGGTACTGAGGGAAGTCCTATTATGAGACTGCAGCAGACACATGGTTTTGAAATCCCAAAGTCAGAAACAGGACCAGAAGAAGAACATGGAGGCCCATACTTGAACCAGTATCACTTTTTATAACATATTCGTCAAATGTCATCCAGCTTTTGCCTGCAGAGGTCCAGCAGAGGAAGCCCACCGCCTCCTGTGGCCTATGTGTAACCACTGATGGTTGGTGGCACACCCAATACAGGAATGATCCACCTAGCATTACTAATTGGTTCTCTGTTACGTGAAAGAATGTTACAGTATCAGTTAGTTCCATAATTAGACCATCGGATTAATGTTCTAGGCCTGTAACCAACTTACGTTAAATTATTATTTACATTTTAGAATGGTTTGGTTTTAATACATTAATGGCACCATTATGAAGTATAATGGTTTGGGATAATGTTAGGTGGAAAATTCCTGTATGATACATTTATAATGATCATTTTTGATAGTTATATAACACTTTAAGGTTTACATAACACCTTATATGATTATCTCATTTGCATTCCTATAACAATCTTATGGTATAGGCCAATGTAAATTCATCAGTGACCCTGGATAAGCCTCTCAGTTTCTCCATCTATAAATGAAGGGATTAGATGGGATGCCTCCAGTATGTATTCCAACTCTAGAAATATGGCTGTTTTTTAAAAAATAGTATTTTATTTTTTCCTATTACACATAAAGATAGTTTTCAATGTTCATTTTTTGTTTTGTTTTGTTTTTTTGTAGGGGGGAGGGCAGGACAATTGGGGTTAAGTGACTTTCCCAAGGTCACACAGCTAGTAAGTGTGTCAAGAGTCTGAGGCTGATTTGAACTCAGGTCCTTCTGACTCCAGGTCCGGTGCTCTATTCACTGCGCCACCTAGCCGCCCCCCAATGTTCATTTTACATAAGATTTTGAGTTCAAAGGTTTTCCCCCTTCTCCCCCCTCAGAGATGGCAAGCAATATATTATCATAACGATATGTTCTTGTGATCCATGACTTAGTGGCCATGTCCTAGAGAGATATCGGAAGCTCTGAGAACTCAAGTGGCCTAATAGCTAGTAAATGTCAGAGGCAGAATCTGAACCCAGATCTTTCTAACTGCAGGCCCATACTCTATCCACTGTGCCAGTGGGGTTGGTACTATAGTTCTACTCATTTTGCAGATGAGGAGATATGAAATCCTAAATAGATTCAGTTTCTTTTATTGAAGAAAAAAAGAGGTACAGCTAGGGGTGTACAGTGGGTAGAGCACCAGCCCTGGAATCAGGAGGACCTGAGTTGAAATCTGACCTCAGACATTTGCTAGCTGTGTCACCCTGGGCAAGTCACTTATCCCCAGGGGGAGGCAGGGAGAAGAAAACCTCTCTCATCCTTTAATCCAGAAAACATCTGTTTAGGTGACAAAGTTCAAAAGATACCACAGAAAGAAGACACATGCTAGAAACAAAACAAAGGAAATATCACAGTTGTCTGGTCTGCTGAGAATACCTGCTAATTCTTGCCTTTGGGCGGCTGGTGGCATCGCAGGAGACAGCCCTTCCCATAAAGAGAGCTTTGTAATCATTGTGAGTGGCCATAAATCTGAGCTCTGGATTACAAATTATTTTACTCATGTTGATGAAACAATCAAAAGAGCTTTGAGCGGCACTCTGTCTTCAGAAACAGCCTAAAGTTGCTGACTCAGAGGGAGAAGATGCTATGTTTGAATCTGGTCCAAGTCCATAAGACACACAAGAATATTCCACTCAAATGGTAAATCTAAATACCTTTCATGCTGTTCACCTTCAGCATTTTCAACATGTATTAAATCAGCAAATCTTTGCGATCTATATTTAATATCAATTCGCTTGCATAGTTGAAATGCTATAAATAATTTTGCCGAACCCAGTAAAGTGACATTGTAAACTCATGGTTTTAATTTTAGAGGTATTTGTTATGTTGCTTTAATATGCTTAGTATTAAGTATTTTTAAAAAATCTTTTCTAGATGAGCTAGCTCTTGTCTTACTAGGGAGTGATGCCTTGTTTTTCAATTTGGAAAAGACACTCAAAAACTTTGTGTGTTTCTCAGGAGTTTCCTCTGAGAAAGTATTTGACATTTTTCCCCAATAAGTTAGAGTTGTTATGCCTGTTTCACATGTGTAGAAATTCTGGCATTATTAGAGGGGCTAAAAAACCACTAATAGAACTTATACATTACTGATGGAATTGCAAACTAGTGGACTCTTTTGAAGAAAAATCTGGCAATGTGATACACTCCAAGAATAATAACACTGATTATATCTTTAGCCTAATATTCTCCTTTGGGGAACCATACCATAAACACATAAAAAAAGAGGGGAGGTTAATTGTTCAAAGAAATTTGTAGCAAATTAAAGAAAGCAAACAAACCCAGAATATCAGTGACATGGCTATAACATAAAAACATATGTATGCTAATATTGGGATAAACTAATGACTGAAGAGAAATGTAAAGAGACACAAAGGAAGTCACTAATACTTTGTCATAGATATCTGTGTGTCAGGGAATTTTTTTTTTTGAAAGGGGAAGGTAGGGCAATTTGGGGTTAAGTGACTTGCACAAGGCCACACAGCTAGTAAGTGTTAAGTGTCTGAGGCCGATTTGAGCTCAAGTTCTTTTGATTCCAGGGCTGGTGCTCTATTCACTGCTCTACCTAGCTGAGGGAATTTTTTGAAAAGTTTAACCAGTTGTAAATATTAGTTTAATATTTTTTGTTACTGTTTTAAGGTTAAGGTTTTTTAAGTTTTTTTTTTGTTTGTTTTGTTTTGTTTTTTTAAAGGAGAGAGACAACAGCATAGATACACCCAAGAAGTGGGCCCAACTCTTGTTTCTCCCTCATCTAATAATGCCGTGGAATCATATTTCCTCTCTGGGAGCCATCCATTAGATGGATAAGAAATTCTAATGTGAGACTGTCGAGCTTGGTTTTACAGCCTCAATGCACATTTATCCTTCTCTGTTTTAGCTCAAGCCTCAAAGATTGTGATTTTGGGTCCGAAGGTGATTAAAGTCGTGCAGGGTTCTTCGATCACCTTGAGGGTTCAACTCCAGACTGACGATGGGGAGATTGTTGAAAGTAAGAGCATCTTTAATGATTATGGATATATGTTTTTAAAGTGTCATTTTTCCACAAGTACCAGCAATGTGAATGAGGGATTCTAATTTTACTTTCCTTTTCCCCCAACACACTGTGATCTTGGTTCAGAATCTGTCCCACACTCAGGTGACCTTTTTCTTTCTTCTTTTTTTTTTTTTAAAGCAATTGGGGTTAAGTAACTTACTCAAGGTTACACGGCTAGTCATTATTTATGTGTGGGTGCTCATTTTCTGAGGCCGGATCTGATCTCGGGTCATCCCAACTCCGAGGCCGGCGCTCTTACTCACTGCGCCACCTAGCCACCCCTTTAGGGCAATTGGGGTTAAGTAACTTGCCCAAGGTTACACGGCTAGGTTGCTTTTTTTTTTGTTTGTGTGGATTAAGTGTCGGAGGCCGGCTCCGAACTCAGGTCCTTCTGACCCCAGGGCCGGCGCTCTAGTCACTGCGCCACCTAGCCGCCCCTTGACCTTTTTCTTTCACCCAAATGAAGCAGCCTTGTTTGTGGTGGTGCAGGTGGAGGAGGAAGATGGCCTTTGGAAGCTGAGGAGCTGGGGGTCAGATCCCAGCTTGGCTACTTGGGTGATCTCCAAAGTGCCTGCTCCCCTCACTGGGCCTCAGTTTCCTTTTCTGTTAAAGAGGAAGTTATACTAAGTGACCTCTGGGGCTCTTTCCAGCTATAGATCCTCTATGCAATTCTTTGGTCTCCTTTAATAATTATGCCAAAATAGCAGCTTAAGTTTAACCCTGGTGTTGTTGGAGATATGTTATTAAATAAACACACAAATAAATAAGTGAATGGATAAATATATAATAAAAATATTTATTTGTAAACAAATATATACATATTATATGTGTTTATATGTATATATATATACACACATGCATACACACATTTACATGTACATAGGCATGGGTGTAACTTGGCTTCAGGAGAAGAGCTAATTGGCTTTAATTTATGTCTACTTACCACAAATATCCTAGAATGCAAAACAGAGAAGGGAAAGTATTCTAATAGGTATATTTGTGTGCAGAAGACATGGCCGAGTGAGAGGCGGGTGCCAATGGCTCAGGCTGCCATGGCAGGGTTTCTAATTGCCCTCATTGGAGGTATTCAAGCAAAGACCAGACATCCATCTGTCAGGGGTGGTTTACAAATAATTAAATCAATCCTGCCATGACGCAGAGGGATGCACTAGATGACTTCCTATAGGTTCCTTCCCACCCAAATGAGTCAATAATAATTGGAGAGAATTACTGACAGCAAATAGAAAACAGAAACCCTGGTTTCAGGGCAGCTGAGAGTGGGAGTTCTGAGAGTGTGGCTACACCCTTTAAATGTGGTGCAGAAAGCAGTGTCACCATTTAGAGAGAGCCTGGCCTTGTGCTGCTAGGATAGCTGCCTCTTTTACTGACATCACTGAGGGGTGTGGGGTGTGTGGGGAGGTGCTGATTATCAATAAACTTTACAGGAGTATGTCGGCAGAGTACAACAAAGTGTCCCCCATGCACATGTCCAAATCCTCTAAGAGTCCCTGCAAGAATTGTTTGGTGATCTCCTGGTTATTAATATTCAGCAACACATGCCTGTCAAAGCACAAATATGTTTGCTGCTGTTGGGAAGGAGGTCCAGCAAAGAGGACAAATTAAAGAAACTTGCCCTTTAGCTGATGAATGCCTTCAGATTCTCCTTTCCCTAGAAGACATCATAGCAATTATATCAAACCCTAGAACTTTGTACTTTCAAATAATGTATTTAACACCCTTAAAAGGGCCCGGTCTTGACTATCCACACTGGGAAAACCAAGTGGATGAAGGTTCTCCATTATGCAAACTATGTTCTACAGTTGGATGGACAACCCAGAGAGCTGATTCACCAGGAAAGGG
The DNA here is from genome assembly GCA_011680675.1 of Gymnobelideus leadbeateri. Classification (NCBI taxonomy): domain Eukaryota; kingdom Metazoa; phylum Chordata; class Mammalia; order Diprotodontia; family Petauridae; genus Gymnobelideus; species Gymnobelideus leadbeateri. The sequence continues at coordinate 623,588 of WOXC01004895.1, read as the reverse complement.
ATCTTGGAAGACACTGAAGACAGATGGAAAGCTCCATCTTAGAACTAAACAAGAAAAGGAGAACAAACCTTTGGGAATTCATGCATCCAGTTTAATGATCCTCACACTTCTCACTGAAACAAAGGCCTTCCTTTCCAGTGCAGTTATATGGCTGAGTCTAGGAATGCCACAGTCTCCAAAGAATTGAAGCTAAAGTTCACCAATTGGGAAATGGAGAAGACGATTCATATGAGCGCTAGAACGAGTGAGGAATTGCCCAGGAGAAATGGTCCAGAGGGGGTCATCAGACAAATGTATGATGAGAAAAAGCAATGGGCTCATCCCATAGAGCCAGTGATAATGGACAGATAGGCTTTATGCCCCTTTGGGGTCCATGCCATATCAAGAAAGCTAAAAGATTGTCACAGCAAAATGACATGTCTCCTACTTAGAGGAGGACAGAAACAAGAGTCACTTAGAATGAACAAATATGGATGGGTCGGAATTTATATCAGTGGAGATAGTACTTACCCTGATGAGCTGACAGGTCCATTGAACCGTGTGTGTGTGTGTGTGTGTGTGTGTGTGTGTGTGTGTATGTGTGAATGTGTGTGTGTGTGAATATGTGTGTATGAGTGTGTATGTGTCTGTGTGTGAATGTGTGTGTGTGTGTGTGTGTGTGTGTGTGTGTGTGTGTGTGTGTAAGTAATTTAGTACTTAAGGTCTCTGTGATCTCATTGATGTAGGTTCTCCCTCTTCTGTTGCTGATCCCAAGCTCTCAGCAACATTCCACATGAGCTTCCCTGGACAAAATAAAAAAAAAAAACCCAAATCATTCCCTATGATCACAGTTCTAGAGCTGGAAGAGACCTCAAAATCCATCACGTCCACCCCCTCTCATTTCGCAGAGAAGGAAACAAGTCTATAGAGATGGAGTGGCCTGCCCAGTCACATAGGAAATGAAATGTCAGAGCTGGCATTCTAATTCAGACCCTACGACTCCCAGCTCAGAACCTTTACCAGCAGACCACGCTGTCTGGTGGCCGACTTTCTCTAACCATTGTTGAGATGGGCCTCAGATGACCCACATTCAGAGGCCATCGCTGCCTGTGCTCATGACTTTTCCAGACCCAACTTGACAGGAGCTGCCAGGGCTTGATGTCCCAAATCCAGGGTCACCTCCTGCTACAGGGAACTTCGACACAAGGACTGGAGAGGATGATTTATGGCTTCTAGACCCACCCGGCGGGGACAAGTTGGGTTTCTCCCAGGATGTTTAAAGTCTTTTCTTTCAAAGTCAAAGACATATCAAGAGGCAAATAAGGCTTATCTAGATGGCAACAAATCATGGTTTCAAGTGCCTATTAACATAATTAAGAAAATAAAGTCTTTTGTTGACACTATTTAATAACTCTTATTTACTTTTACTTCCCTGTACAACCTTTAGCCCAGCAGGAGGCTTTTAAAATGAAAACATTTCATTATCTTCTCTATCTCAGGGAAGGTATGAACCACCAACACAGCACTCTGGGCCAGGGAGACTGAGTCAGTTTTCCCTGATTTCTTACTTCAGATAAACCACAACTTTTTTACCATGAAGGAGGAGCAGGAACAATCTCTGAGCAAAAGGACAGGAAAAGGATGCTTAGGCCCTATGGCCAAGCCTTTTCATGAGAGGCTCCAAGGTCCTATCCTTCTGGGCCCTGACATATCACAACCTGCATTGAGAACTTCCCTGTTGCTTCCTGAGGGACTAGAACCTCTTCTGGGAGGTCTGCTGAGCCCTTTTCAGGGCTGTTCATCTGCCTCTGGCATATACCTGGTACTCAGCTCTCATCAAGAAGGTATGGTGTGCATAGTGACTATACCCCAGTAAAGTGTCTCAGATGATGGGCTAAACCAAGCCAAGGGTAACCAATGAGCCCTGAACTTGTTGTCGATTTAGGGTGCTGTGTGAAGGCTTTCTCTGGTGGAATGCGTGGACAAGAACTTGTTCCAGTGGCCATGAAGGTGGCTGAAACAGGTGCTATGGATAGAGCTTGGAGCTCCTTCACACATCCAAGATGCCAAAGTCATGCAATGCATCCCAGGCTATCACCAGTGGTCTTGACTTTTGTCTTGCCTCTGGATGTTGATGACTCAGGAAGAGAGAGTGAGGCCAATGACTTTGTGTTAATTCTGCCTCATTTAAATCCAATTTACAGAGAATCAAGACATCACCCTGTGATGTCATTGGTCCTCTTTGAAAATGGAGGGCAAACAACAATTGCCTGCTGACCCATTTCCTTTCTCTGTCACGCTCTGGACTTCCCAACCAAGCACACAGAAACAGCTTTGCTATTTTGGGTGATGTGCTCTGGGACACTAATAAAGCAGAAATGTCTGAATTCAAAGAGAAGCAAAAAAACTCTTTCTTAAGCTAAATTTCCATTTTTCTTCATTCAGAAATATTTTAAGCAGCTATGGTATGGCAGCATTACCTATAGTAAGGCACCAGAGAGAGCTGACCACAGTCCTGAAAATACGAATTCATGCTCCACCTCGGAAATATATCGGTAGCACTATCTGAACAAGTCGATTGATCAATTAATAAGCATTCATTAGGGACCTACCATATGTAGGGCTAAACATTGAGGACACAAGCACAAAGTGTGAAACCATTGCTCTTTGCAAAGAGCTTACATTCTAATATGGGAAGCAATGATTAAGATATCTGTGTGTGTGTGTGTGTGTGTGTGTGTGTAGATGTGTGTGTATGCGTGTATGATTTGCAGCATGTTTCGAATCACAGTGACAGTTATGACTCAATGGCATTTCAAGTGCCACATATCTCACCATACTGCAACACTTTATTTTTATTATCAAAGCATATCCATCATGTCAAAACAAGAAAAGAAGAGGGGGAAAAGTTTTGAAGTTTTAGCTCAGAGCTGAGATTGAAATTTTTCTGAATGATGGAACTACCCTCAACCATGACTATTGAACATGGAATAGCCTTGGAAATTAGCTTTTGCTGTAGACTTGATAATGTTTCTTAATAAAGTCGACCTAAAGTTACAAGGCAAAACTATCTGTAAAGTCAATTCAGTAATAATCAGCATTGTTTCAATCACAAGTAATGTCAAGCTATCACAGTGCATAGAGCACTAGACCTGCAGGCAGAAAGACTCATCTTCCTGAGTTCAAATCTGACCTCAGACATTTACTAGCTGTGTGACCCTGGGCAAGTCACTGCACCCTGTTTGCCTCAGTTTCCTTATCTGTAAAATGAGTTGGAAAAGGAAATGGCAAACCATGACAGTATCTTTGCCAAGAAAACCCCAAATGGGGTCGCTAAGAGTTGAAGACAATTCAGAAATGACTGAACAATTTTGTTTAAAAATATGTGTTTGGGACAGCTAGATGGCATAGTGAATAGGGCCCTGGTCCTGAAATCAGGAAGATCTGAGTTGAAATCCAGCCTCAGACACTTATTAGCTACATGACTCTGAGCAAGTCATTTAACTGTTATTTGTCTCAGTTCCTCATCTGTAAAACGGGAACACATTGGAGAAATCCACCATTCTTATCCTCTCTTGATGTCCATTGTGCCTTATTTTTGCATTCACACCCTTGTATATTGCTTCAGTGTTCAATATTTTCTGATCATGGGGATATGAATGCACACATCGCAATTCTTGTTTGTTTTAAGAAATGTCCCTCTTAAGTAATGACTGAATATTGAAATTAAAATGTTTGTCAACTCATGAGCATTTGTTCTGTGTTTATTTTGCCTTCTCTGGGAACCAAACACACAGATTTCATTTCATAGGCTTCCTCACTGGAGACAAGACAAAATTAATCACCAGTTAGTCACTGTGACCGAGTCAAAAAGAGTTCAAACATTAAGCCATTTACATTGGGATAGTGTCACCATTCTCCAGAATCCTCCTTATAAAAACCCCAGGGCCCAGGGAGAATTTGAAAATTCTAGGATAGGAATTGGGGAAAATGATGAAGAAAAACCCTTTCCAAAGAGTATGATGCTGAGACAAAAAAGGGAAATGCCATTTGACAAGACAAAGGAGGGCAGCCCAAGGAGCAGGGTCCAAAGAAAGCCTTTCTCTGAGAATTAGGTTTTAGGGGGTTGTGCTTTTTGTGAGTAGGATAACCAAGATAAAAACAGGGGTGTGGTGGGGGAGGGAATCCAACAAAACAGTCAGATATTGGCCAGTTGGCAATCTTCTTTGTGAGTAATTGAGAGAGAAGGAAAGGGTAAACACCTTAGCAAAGACAAACTGAACAATAAATGAAGTGTGATTACATTATGGAAGTATACTTTCAGTTGTCCATAAGTTTAGGCAATTCATTTCTTTTAGATGATCTTACTGTAAAGAGTCCTCTCCCTCCTGAAATTTTCCTGGAGTACCTCGAGGGGACCTCATCTTTGCCTCTAACCTTCTGCCTAGTGATTATGCCCATCTAGTCTATGGCCCTAGGTCTATGTTCTCCCTGGTAGAATCCAAACCCCACTGAAGGCAGGAACTCTTTAACTTAATAGGGACTTTACAAATGTTCATGGGATAGAATAGAACACAAAATTGATTTGAGTGTAAACTCAAGCATATACTTGGAACTACCACTCCCTGTTGTGAGTGGCCTTCAAGGAGAGTCTTCATGGTAAGAAGCTTTGCAGGATAAAACAATGCCCTGTCAGTGCTTACAGGACTATGGGTTTGATGATCTAAGTCTTAACTGTTGCTTTCCTTGCTTTCTTTGTCTTTGGGAAAGATGAGAGCGGCCGAGCTTTAAAGGTCCTCGCTGGAGTCCGATATGTGCAGCTGCCGACTTTCTCAAATTTTGGTTTTTTCAAGATGACTGGAGATGCTGAGGTGAAACTGATCCAAACTCCTTTGTAAGTCCTGGATAGAATTGCCATCCCCTTCTGCCTGTCCCCTACTGGAGTAAAGAATAAATATGTGTAAGTTGTTCTCTTCTGTTCACTGAGTTAGGCCTGGATTCAGGGCTTCTCAGAGCCCTCTTTCCCCATCAGAGTTTGGATCTGATTAGAAAGTGAGTTCACAGACTTCTCAAATTCCTGCTCCTGAATTTATGCAGGAATCTGGTCTTTTTTTAGGCTTCTTTTGTCACAAGCATGCAAAGCCCTCTCAGGAATGTCAAATTACCACCACCATGTTGAATTCACTTATAGAGACTTAGAAAGTAGAAAAAAGAAAGTTAGAAAACCCCAGTATTCATGGCCAATTGTCATGGAGAAAACAGGCCAGTACTAGTTAGTTGCTCCTTTAATCTTTTTTTATATCATTTTCTTAATTGTCATTAATATTCCTAGGCTTTAGAATTTAGGATGAAGGTGTTTGTCAGCCCTTAATGATTCCTGTAGATGGTTTATTCTTTACTACTTAGACAGAGTTTCCTTTTTTTAATCTTCAAAGCTCTTTTTTTTTTAAAGTAAATATTAACTGAAGCTGAGAGATTGAGGGATTTATCTGAGGTCAAATGGGTCGTTCATTTCAAAGAGAAAGTTAGCCTTCCTAACTCCCTGTCTCCCAGTTTTGTGCTGATGTCACCAGTTCACAATCTCTTTGGAGAGGAAAGTGGAACATAAGTGATGAGTTTCCATTTTCCCAGTTCTGATCACTCTGTGATCAAAGTTGAAACTACTTTGAAAATTCCTTACATACTGTGACTCTCCTCCAGTTAAGTTAGTCCTGAGTTCATTTCAAGAATTTTAATTCTCTTTGAGATTCTCTGAAGTCACGGCAGTATAGTCGAGTGGGAAGGGCTTTGGACTGGGGATCAGGAAGACCCAGGTTTCAGAGACCAGTCTTTGATGCCTCCTCAGTGTCTGACCTTGATAAGTCACTTCATCTTGTGGGGCCTCAGTTTCTTCCTCTGTAAATTAGGAATGATAGTACTTGCAGTGTCCTCCTCAAAGAATAGTTGTGAGTCAACTGCTTTGGAAACCTGGATGTGCTAGAGAAGTGAGTAACTATTAATTTTTTCCCCCATTTTTTCAAAGTTCTTTAGGCATCAATTTCATGTACATGTTGACTCTCCCCACAGAATTTAAGCTCTTTGAGGACAGGGAAGGTTCCCTTCTGGCTTTGCAGCCCCAGTGCCTATCACAGGGCCTGACTGAATGACAAGCAAACAAATACTTAGTGCCTTCTTTCAGTTGAGCCTTGCCATGATTATATCAAGTCTTTGTTAAGAAATAGAGCTTGTGAAACCCACAGTGGGAGGAACTTGCTGATGTAATAGGAAGGGGTGGAATAGGGAGGAGCTAATGACCAGATAAAAAGCTGAGCACAAGCTGGGAAAGGGCAGAACTGAGAAGGGAACTCTTGTGGTGGCAGAGTCGAGAACGACAAAACTTGTGGTATTCCAGCACCCTGTTTGTCTGTTCTGTCTGTGTTGGTGTTTGCTTGTGATACTTTGTACAGAAGCCCTGGGACCTTACTGGAAGCCCTGAAAGAGGATTTTCTTTCTTTTTTTTTTTTTTTTGTAATTTTATTTTTATTTTACCTTTTTCAGAATGTAAATTTTAAATGATAATCTTTTTTTTTAAACAAATGCTTTATTAACTTCTGTTTTACATCATTCATTTCCGCAAGATTTTGAGTTACAATCATTTTCCCCCCATTATTCCCCTACCCAACCTCCCAGAATAGCAGTCCCACAAGATATCGCTTCCTCCAATCTGCTCTCTCCCATACCTTTTCCCATACCCCCATCAACTTTTCCATTAGAGGAAGGTGAGTCTTTGTGTCCCAATGCCTGCACATCTTATCTCCCTATTACAAGCAAGAGTATTAATAATAGTATTTATATATATTTGAAACATTTAATGTTATGACCTCAAATTTCAGATCCATTTCCTTCCTCCCTTGTCACCCATTCCCTCTTGGGAGATAAGTAATTCAGTATATGTTGTACATGTCTAGCTGTGCAAAACATTATCATAGTAGGTATATTGTACAAGGCTGCTTATAATTCCCTCCCACTCATCCCACCCCCCACCTGGTCCATTCCCTACATGATCCTGTCCCTCTTCCATAGTGGGTACTTCCAACCTCCCCTCACCCCAAGGATGCCCTCCCATCCATCATCCCTCCTTTCATCCCCCTTCCCCCTATCCTGCTGCAGGTTGAGATATCCCATTGAGTATGTATGTCATTCTCTCCCTGAACCAAATTCAATGTGAATGTGGTTTTGCCTTTTTAGCCTTCCTTATTCTCCCCCTCCTTTGCAACCACTTCCCCTTGCTTCTTCTACATGGGATAGTTTACCCTACCCTATCTCTCCCCATCTCCTCTTGCCACTTTCCTCTCTCACCTCATAGTTTCATCCCTTGAGTATTCTCCCTTCCCAACAAATTCAACCTATGCCCTCTATCCATATGTAACTGTAACCATATACACACACATTCACATATGTATTCATATGACCACACACCCTTCTTCCATTATTTTCATAGTGAGAAAGATATCATCAGTCCCAGTTATTGCTTTTCCATATAGGAATGTAAATAGTTCAACTTTGATAAGTTCCTTTGATTTCTTTTCCCTGATTACCTTCTCAGGCATCTCTTCCTTCTTGTGTCTGGATGTCAAATTTTCTATTCAATTCTGGTTTTTTCCTCAAGAATGCTTGAAAGTCCTCTATTCCACTGAATGACCATATTTTCCCCTGAAACAAAATACTCAGTTTTGCTGGGTAGGTGATCCTTGGGTTCATTCCCAGTTCTTTTGCCCTCTGGAATATCATATTCCATGCCCTTCCATCCCTCAGTGTAGAAGCTGCCAGGTCCTGGGCTATTCTGATTGTGTTTCCACAATATTGAAATTGTTTCTTCCTGGCTGCTTGTAGTATTTTCTCCTTGATCTGGGGATTCTGGAACCTGGCTATAATATTCCTGGGAGTTTCCTTTTTGGGATCTTTTTCAGGAGGTGATCGGTGGATTCTTTCAACCTCGATTTTGCCCTCTGGATCTAAAACATCAGGGCAGTTTTCCTTGAGAATTTCTTGAAGGGTGATTTCTAGGTTCTTTCTTTGATCGTGGCTTTCAGGTAGTCCAATAATTTTTAAATTGTCTCTCCTGGATCTATTTTCCAGGTCAGTGGTTTTTCCCATGAGATATTTCACATTGCCTTCTAATCTTTCATTTGTTTGGATCTGCTTAACAGCATCTTGATTTCTCATAAAGTCATTAGCTTCCATTTGTTCCAGTCTAACTCTGAAGGAATGAATCTCCTCAGTGAACTTTTGAGATTCTTTTTCCATCTGGCAAATTCGACTATTTAAGGCATTCTTCTCCTCATTGCCCTTTTGGGCTTCCTTTGCCATTTGAGTTAGTCTATTTTTTAAGGTGTTGTTTTCCTCAGTCAGGTTGTTGACCCTCATTTCATACTTTTCCTGTATCCTTCTCATTTCTCTTTCCAATTTTTCCTCCGCTTCTCTTATTTGATTTTTAAAGTCCTTCTTAAGGTCCTCTATGGCCTGCAACCCGCTCATGTTTTCCCCTGGGGCTTTTGGAGCAGGACTTCTGACCTCACAGTCCTTTTCCCGCTCTATGCCCCCAAAATAGGAGTCTAGGGTTGCATTTTTCTGTTTCCTTTGCCTTGGCATGTTGCCACTTAATTACTTGACTTTTGGGCTTGTTGCCACACTATGGCTTTAAGGCCAGATAGAGGAATTTTCGTCCAGAACGTGTGGGGGACAACTTCCGTTTCTGGCAAGCTGTAAACCCACCCACAACTTCCACCCTAGATCACAATCCAGATCCAGGGAGGTTAAAGCAAGAGCAATTACCCCCCCCCCCAAGACTAATCGCTGGATCTCCCTAAGATTTGCAGGCTGGGAGCTGGAGCTGCAGCTGCCTCTGAAAACTAAAAAATGGCATGTCTCCTCAGTGGCTTCTAGCCCCCAGGGGAGGGAGCCGATGCATTCCCTAAATACAGGTCCCAAAGTCCATAGGACACTAACCTCTTACTTTGTCCTAGGCATGTCTATGTTGATAATTCTGGAGTCTCCACAGCTCCTGGTGTTCTGAGGTTCCTCCAGCCGGCTGCTGGCCCTGCCACCCTGGGGCTAAAACCTCGGCTCATGCGGACCTGGGCTTGGCTCGGCTCCTGCACTCTGCGTGCTGCGTGCTGCCAGGTCCCAGACCGCTGTGCTGGTCCTTCCTGCAGGGCTGCTGGGCTGTCCTCAGCGGGAGGTTAGCTTCTCTGTGTCATTCTGTGGGTGCTGGGGCTCCAGAAATTGTTCAGAGTCCCCTTTTACATAGTTTGAGGGGAATCTGGGGGCAGAGTGGCTTGGAAGAGCTGTTTCTACTCCGCCATCTTGGCTCTGCCCCCGAAAGAGGATTTTCTTGTTGTCTATTTACAGAAGTCCTGGAGGAGGGTTTCAGAGGTCCTGGGACTATACTAACAATTTGTGTTGAGTTCTCAGACTTTGTGGGTCTGTGTTAATTTCACAAGCAGAAAGTGAATTGATGGTGGTGCCAGAAATGTGTATGAATGTTGTTTTGGCTCTGGTAAGCTTTGTCTTCCCAGAAACAGAGAGGGTGAAGGACTTGAGGTGGACTGGACACTGTGAGCTTCAGTATGGAATGGGAACTGGACAAGAAACTGGATGAGGAGCTGGATGAGGAGCTGGACAAGAATCTGAGAGCTGCCTGCCTCTGAATCCACATAGTTGGGTAAAGTCAGGCAAAAGCTGGGACCATGGAAGAGGAACCATGGAATCTGAGAGCCAGCCTCCAGCCAAGATGAAAAGACCTCTCCTTGGGTACTTAGTGCTGACTGAGAAGATCATGATTTACTGTGGCCCAGGGGTGGGAGAACTCTACTCTCTACCTTGTATCTCTTAAGGGTGATTGAGTTAAGGAGCATTGGAAACTAATCTCCTGTCAAGAAGAAAGAAGACTTTTTGACTGAGAGATTAAGACAATGTGACCTAGGGGTGGAGAACTTTGACCTTTATACTTTGTGTCCCTTAAGGAGGCCTGCTCCTTAAGGATTATTGAGTTAAGGACTTACTGAATGATATCTTTTGTTTAAAACTATGTGACCACTTTAGTGATAAGTTGTTATGTTATAACACTGTGAATGTTGTACTTTGGTTCCTGTGAATGTTTTGCTTTAGTTTACTGCTGAATAAATAGAGAGTTCACTATACTATGTGATCAGAACCTTAAAACTGTTCATAGCAGCAGTCCACTGGAAAGCTGCTTGTGCTTGGCTTTACACCTGGCACAAAGGAGGTGCTTAGTAAATGGTGACTGATTGATCAGAATAGTTCAGCTGATGAGCTATCCTGCTTATTGAGAAGTAACCAGTCCTCTGTGATTTTAGGCAATTGAATTTAAGAGTTGTAGGGGAACTCACCAGTCATCTATGAAGTCTTAGAGACTTCACTGGGTATGAAAAAGGATTCCCTCTACAACATATCTTACCAGTGGTCATTCAACCTCTGCCTAAAGCCCTGGGAGTTATGAGGCTTTCAAGGAGGACTAGCACCTCTGGTGGAAGGGCTGCTGAAGCAATGGGCCACAAACCTGTCAGTGAGTGGGGGTATGGGGGGAAGGCAGTGTCTACCCCAAGCATGTGAAGACTTCCCCTGGCAGAAAGCATGCATGAGAACAGTTTGTTCCAATGGCCATGAAGGTGGTTGAAGTAGGTTCTGTGTAGTGCTAAGAGCCTGGTCAGCTTTGGTAAAGATGCCCACTGCATCCTGGGCAGTCTTGACCTTTGTCCTGCCACTCTCTTCCAGAGAGTGAAGCTGACAACTTTGTACAGCTCTGCCTCACAAATCCAATTCATACTTCGATCAAGACTTCACCACATGATGTCATTAGTCTTCTTCAAAAACAAAAGACTAACAAAGACCTCATAAAGCAGCCCTCTCTACTTTTGGATAGCCCTAATTATTTGGAAGGGTAGTCTAAATTTGATTCTTTTCAACTTCTACCCATTGTTGTGAGTTCTGACCTCTAGGGCCAAGAAGAACAAGAAGATGCTTTCTTCCATAAGATAGCCATGAAATGAATGAAGACAGTTATAGATAATGTGATGTTAACTCCTAAGTCTCTCCTCCTCCTCCTCCTCCTCTTCCTCCTCCTCCTCCTCCTCCTCCTCCTTCTCCTTCTTCTTCTCCTTCTTCTCCTTCTTCTCCTTCTTCTCCTTCTTCTTCTTCTTCTTCTTCTTCTTCTTCTTCTTCTTCTTCTTCTTCTTCTTCTTCTTCTCCTTCTTCTCCTTCTTCTCCTTCTTCTCCTCCTTCTCCTCCTTCTCCTCCTTCTCCTCCTTCTCCTCCTTCTCCTCCTTCTCCTCCTTCTCCTTCTCCTTCTCCTTCTTCTCCTTCTCCTTCTTCTTCTTCTTCTTCTTCTTCTTCTTCTTCTTCTTCTTCTTCTTCTTCTTCTTCTTCTTCTCCTCCTCCTCCTCCTTCTCCTCCTCCTCCACCTCCTCCTCCTCCTTCTTTTTCTTCTTCTTCTCCTTTACCTCCTCACCCTTCTCCTCCTCTTTTCCTTCCTCCCCCCTCCTCTGCCTCATCCTTCTTCCTTTTCTCCATTTTACAGATGAGGAAACTGAAGCAAATGTTAAGTGACTTGCCCAGAGTCATGCAGCTAGTAAGTGTCTGAGGCAAGAGTTGAACTCAGGTCTTCCTGACTCTGGGCATAGCATTCTATTCATTGCTCTCCCCAGTCCCTTCCATCAGTCCCACTCTGGCATGACCCTGAAGCCCTAACCTAGTTGAAGCCTTCCCTCACATCTCCTCTTGATTTCTCAGGAGAGCAGCAGAGACCTTCCCACCCCCACAATGCTAGGAGTTCATTTGTTTTAGAAACCCTCTCGTAGAGGCCATTAGCTCACCAAGCCACCTGACTCCTGTGTGCCAGGTAGGATCTAGTATAATACAGTATTTAAATGCAGGAGACAAAGGGCTTGAAAAGGCAGGGTCTGAGATCCCTAATCCGAGCATCATTAGCTTGGATTCTTTTTATACTAATAATAAGCCGATATATTTCAGTAACTCAATGAGCCACCAATTCTGGAAAGCAGTGCTAAGCTTTTTATTGTCGTCAATGTTGGGTCTCCTTTCTCCAGGGCCAGAAGGGCAGGGACTGCTTAAGGGCTTGGCCCCACCACTCATGGCACAGAGAGTTGGACCTGCTCTGTTTCTGACATGGGCCTCTTCTCCCCTCCTTGGGCAGCCTGGTGGCCCTCCACATCCACGGGCTCACCATACTGGTGCTGACTCAATGTGGTCACTTGGGCCTCAGAACTCCCAAACTCAGCAGCAGGAGGTACAGGCTCACACCACTACACCTGGCTTTAAAGCAATGACCTCATCATCAGAAGGTTGGGTGACAGGGGAGCTTCTGAAGGCTGCCTTCTAAGGTGTGGAGGGTTGTGGGATGTTGGGAAGGGAGCTCTCACTCACAATTTCATCGTGAGGTTTTCAAAGTTCTGAAAAAGTCCCAGCCTGCAGCAGAGACCCTGAGGTGATCACTTCTCAAGAAGCATTCTTTGGCTCTCTATCCTTATCTTTAGAAAGGGCTCTTTATTATTATTTGCTATTGATCAGCGTTTTATGCAATTCAATTCCATAAATACTTATTAAAATTTAATTTATTGTTATAATGATAATAGTAATGCCTACTATCGGCACAGTGCCTTAACAATTTATAAAGCATTTTGACATACATTATCCTGTACCTGTGTGTGTTGAATTCAATGGCCTTGGAGATCCCTTTGGACCTCCTGAGGGAGGCAGGGCAGGGATTAACATATCCATTCTACAGATGAAGAAACTGAGACTCTTTTTGGTAAAATTATTTACCCAAAGCCAGCTGGCCAAGAAAAGGCAGAGCTAGGACCAGAATCGGGGCCTCTGATGTCCCCATTCAATCTTTTCCATTTTTTCTACATAGTATGTGAGAGAAGCAGCTTAGAGGGAGCAGACCTTGATGCCCAGGGCTTGGGGTTGTCCAGCTGGCAGGCAGAATCCACCAGTATAGCTTGAATCCAGGGTGATCAATTCAATGCTAACAGTTCTATATGATTTTTCAGCATGTTCGAATGTTTGAACCCTTTTCTGTTTCAACCCCATATGATGTTGTAGCTTTCATCACAAGTTCCACATTCTAACTGCATGATTTTATTAACACCCTGATGTGGCTGTGCATCCAAAGTAAAGTGTCAAACTGGATCTTTTTTTGGCAGTGGATTTGAGTGCATTAACTATCCTTTGACGCCTCCTACATCTGGAAGTCTGGAGACGGAAACTTCCAAATCTGAATGTCCCGAAGATGCCCCATCTTTCCCAAAGGAAGATTTGGAACCAGAATCCCTATTGGAATCCCTATTGCATCGTGTGAGAGTTGACTCTGATGATCTGGATGGTAAGTAGAGACCATGAATTAGTCAACTAATTGTCCTTTTCAGTACCTCTTAAATAAAATGTGTCTTCTAATATAGAGCTAGCATACTTTTGAATGCAGATGTTGGAATTTTCAAATGCCATGGCTATCTGTTTCCTTCACTGCCTCCCTGTACTTCTGACTAGATCAGTGGTGGATAATATAGGTGTGAGCTATCAGTTCATTTGGCTACCTGAGTTCTAAATGCATTTTCACACAATCACCCATTCTTATAATGATGGAACTGGAAGGAACCAGGATTCAGGCTCAAAACTTCTTGGCTCTGAGCTAAGAGGGAGGCAACCGGGTGTTGTTGCAAGAGCACTGGGGGAGGAGACAGAGGGCTTGGATTTGGATTCCAGCCCTCCTCCTTCCTATCTGTGTGACTTTGAGCAAGTCACCTCTCTGGGCCTTAGTTTCCTCCTCTGTAAAATGAAGAGATCGGATTAAATGGCATCTAAGACTTCTTTCAACTCTAAATCTTGTGATTAGCCTGGAACGCTCCAGTTGTACTCTGCCCACACCCATCTTCTTTCTGGTCCCCAAATCTGCCTCAGCCTCCCAGGCTCATTATAGCCTCATCAGTGCTCTGAATGTGAGAGGGGAAAAAAAGAATGTGGGATGGTTTATTATGCTGATTTCTATCTGTGAGACAATTACAGATTTCACTAGGGTACTATAAAGAAGCCATGGAATGACTTCAAGTACTTTTGAAAGGAAGTAGGATGACATTCCAGTTCATTTGTCCCATTCTGAACATTCATCAGCTCGCTGCTGCCTTCTTTTCTAAGGTAGAAACTGCTATGTGAGGAATGCTGGCTTGTGAAAGTTCTTTAAATAGATAGATAGATAGATAGATAGATAGATAGATAGATAGATAGATAGAAAGACAGATAGATGGATACACAGGTAAGTAAGTAGGATCAATAAATAGATAGAGATGTAGATAGACAAACCAGATAGATAGGCTAGATAGATAGATAGACCGACAGATAGATAGACAGACAGCTAAGTAAATAGAATAGATAGATGGACAGATAGATAGGCACACACAGATAGATAGATAGATACATTGATAGATAGGCAGACAGATTATAGTTATTCCTTCTACATCGCAACTTTCCTCATCCCAGTTTAGATATAGGGACGACTGGCATAAGAAATTAAATAGAAATTTTGCTGAAGCCACAAATGACATATGAAGCCTAGCAGATGATGAAGAAAAAGTTTAGAAATTCAGAAATGCATAAGATATATGTATAGTATTATCTAATGTCAACATATTTATTGTTTAATACCATAATAATTCAGACTTCTTCTCTGGTATGAAGGGAGGGCCAAAAAATGTTATGCAGGTTTTCTTGATCATGGGGGTTCTATACACCTCACCCTGGTGATGTGGAAGGAATAACTGTAGATAGACAGATACAGTCATAACTGGAATTTCATTAGTCTAGGGAACTATCTCAAAAGAAACTCTCCCTCTAGGTCCTCAAGTGTGGTCATTGGACTGAAAGGGTCGCATTTGAGGGCCTAGAGGGAGAAAGAGTTTCTTTTGAGAGTCAAAGGCCACTCTTGAAGACCTAGAGCACCACAGGCAGTCTCAAGGCCGCTCAGTTCCCCACCCCTAATGCCTACCAGCACCTGATCTTCAATATATAATGGTGGAGAGTTGCCAAAGGCAATGAGAGGTCAACCACCTTGCTTAGGTCTCATAGCCAGTATGCATCAGGTAAGGGACCTACATCTATGTCTCCCTGTTCTGAAGCCAGTTTTCTATCTGCTCTGCTGCATTCTTTGAATTATTGTGAAAAGAAATTCTATAAATGCATAAATGATTCTTTTAGTGAATCTTTTAAATTCCTTCATTTTGTACCATGTTCTCTGTTAGTTGCCCATAGTGTTCTAGGATAATAAAGGAGATTTTACTTTTATGAGCACCAAGCCCTCAAAAACTTGCTCCAGGAATTTTTTTTTTGCGTGTGAACCCATAATTTACCAAAAAAAAATAAAATCAATATTAAAAATACATGAAACTTGGCCTCAAAGAGGCGATACAAGAAGATACTTCTTCCCTCTCCAGAGGTTAGAGGTCCATGGGTGCAGAACCCTGCAGAACTTTTCAACAAATTGATCGTTTTTGCTGGTTTTTTCTCCTCTTCCTCATTTTCTTTTCTTAGAAGAGTTCTTTGTTATAAGGAATGGAAGTGCGAGCTCCTTGATTCTGTCTTTTACCTTTCTTTGGATCTCTGGGCTCAGCACAGTACCTGGAACTTGGTGTTTGTTGTTCAGCCATTTCAGTCACAGTCAACTCTCTGT
This sequence comes from Gymnobelideus leadbeateri, assembly GCA_011680675.1. Taxonomy (NCBI): domain Eukaryota; kingdom Metazoa; phylum Chordata; class Mammalia; order Diprotodontia; family Petauridae; genus Gymnobelideus; species Gymnobelideus leadbeateri. The sequence continues at coordinate 607,867 of WOXC01004895.1, read as the reverse complement.
GACTCCTCCTGGGGTTTTCTTGGCAGAGACACTGAAGTAGTTTGCTGTTTCCTTCTCCAGTTCATTTTACAGATGAGGAAACTGAGGTTAGCAGAGGTAAGTGACTCGCCCAGGGCCACACAACTAGTACGTGTCTGAGGTAAGATTTGAACTCAGGTCTTACTGACTCCAGGTCCAACACTCTGTATACTACTTAATAAGTGTTAGTTGATTGATTGAATGAATTAATGGGAGGAGGTGAGTGAGGGACACAGGGAAATCTGAAAAAAAAAGATATCAACAAACTTCTATTGGAAAAGTATAAAATTAATGTCCTATGCTGTTCCATTCCATTGTGCACAGAGTCCTCTTTGAAAACTATGCATTTCCTGCCTTAAAGGAACTCTCACTTGGAGAAAGTAATTGTTTCCACCAGGAAGGAAGGGAGGGGGCTGTGACCCTCAGGGCCACCCTCAGTGGGGATCGAGAGGAGCCCATAGCAGGCCCCAGACTACAGCTATTGAAATGGCCAGAGCTCAGAGGTGGGAGCTGTAGACACACTGTCACTGGTGGCTGTTCCACTCCAGGAGAGGCAAGGCCGCCCTTCATCCGTGCAGCTCACCTTCCCCGTGGCATTTCAAGGCCTGTTATCTCTTTGGATGCTCATGACTATCTAGGGAGGGAGGTGCTCTCACTATTCCCCTTTTACAGATGAGAAAGCTGAGGCAGACAGAGGTTAAGTGATTTGCCCAGGACCATAGAGGTAATAAGTATCGGTGGCTGGATTCATATCCATTCCTTCCAATATGCTGTGCTGATTGACCACAAATTTGTAATAAGCCCCTGTGATGCTCAGGGCAAGTCCTGTGCTGGGGATGGGGAAAGACACTACTGTGCAGGATCAGAGGCCAGCCTGAAGAGAGCAGAGGACTGGACCAGAAGTCTGTAGCACCAGAGGACCAGCCTCCAACCTCCTGGAGCGTCTGGCCTCAAACCCCAAGGTGGCAGCCATTACTTGGCTGCGGCTTACAGAGTCACAGTTCAGAGCTGGGCGGACCTCAGAAGCCACCTAGTCCAACCTGCCTCTGCCCAGAAACCTGTGCTGGGGCCTCCCTGACAGATACCTATCACCAGCTTCTGGTTAAAGACCTTCTCTGGGAGGGGGATGACTGAAAAGTGGGAGGGAGGCAGCCCCCTTCCCTTTGTAGATAGCTCTGGGTGCCAGGCGCCTCTGGCTCCCTCTGCAGCTTCTCTCAATCGTTCCTGGGACCACATAGAAGAAGTCTATTCTCTAAAGGCCAGCTCTTTAGCTTGCACACAGCGATTGATAATCTCCCCCGAACTCCCTCCTCTTCAGGATAAACATCCCCAGGCTCTTCAAGGAGTCCCCATAGAGGATGGTTTTGTGGCCTGTGGCAACCCTCCTCCACGTGCTCTGTCAGTCCCTTGTTCTGGATTTCCCTCATTGTAGAGCCTTGGCCAATAAGGGAAATTTACTCAGTCCTTCTGCAACAGCCTCCTCCATGACTGGATGACTGGTCTGATGTCTTGTCAGATTCGTCCCTCAGGGTGCCTCCTCCAACCAGAATCCCAAGGAAAGGCTCCATCCTGGCCTGGTCAACCCATGATCTTGGAGCCTGTTCCATGATGGTTTTGGCTGCAACTCTGCTCCTGTTGACCGACCAAGTCAAGGAAGATAACAGTGACAGAAAACAACAGATTCTCCCCTGCCATTCTAATAAAAGGAAAAGATGTGCACAGATAGCTGTATATGACTTAGAATATGCTGTCCAAAGTATGATGAAAGATTTGAAGAGAGAGAAAGATCACTTCTCTTTGGGAGACTGAGGAAGGGGGTAGCAGTTAAGTTGGGTCTTTTTCCCCTTGTGTTTGTCCCTTTTTTTAAAAAAAAGAAAATATTTATTTTCAGCATTCATTTTTTTTAAATTTGAGTTTTAAATTCTCATCCTCACCCATTGAGAAGGCAAGCAATGTAATATCAATTATACATGTGAAGCCATGCAAAGCATATTTCCATATTAGCCAAGTTGTAAAAAAAAAAAAGCAAGAAAAATAAAGTAAAAATAGGTTGCTTCTATTTGTACTCAGCTCATCAGTTCTGGCTGTGGAGGCAGCATTTTTCACCATGGGTCATTTAGAATTGTAGTGGATCATTGTCTTGGGCAGGGTAACTAAGTCTTTCACAGCTGACCATTGCTTACGCTGGGCCTTAAAGGGGGAAGCTATCTTAATAGTTGGGTGTGTCAGTTCCTGTCTTGAGAGGCAGTGGTGACCCATGGCAGTGGTGACCAATATATGGAGGCAAGAGAGTTCAGGACATAATCAAGGAACAGTGAAAGAATAGTCCAGATCAGCTGGAGAGTAAACTATATGAAGGGAAATAGTATGAAATAAGGTGGCAAATGTTAGGGTGGAGCCATACTGGGAAGAGCACTGAAGCTAGACTAAAGAATCTGGAAATAAGCAGTGGAGAACGGCTCAGGAATTTTGGAGACTATATTGATTAGGAAGATCACCTTGATGGCAGTTAAGAATGAATTGTAGAAATGAAAGCCTAGAGACAGAGGCGAGTTAGGAAGTTTTTTGTTTTGTTTTTAAATAACCCTCTAGATGAGAATTAATGAGCTTAAGTAGAGTGGTGGCAGTGAGAATGGAAAGGAAGTGATATATTCAAAAGCTACTGCAAGAGCCAAAATCAGCAATAGTTGACTTGTGCATTGGTCCAAGTCTGAAACGCTCTTCTTCCTCGCCCTCTCACCTCTGTGAATGGCTTCCTTCAAGGCTCAGCTCAGGTGCCCTATCCTCCATGAAACCTTCTCTGACTCAACTGTCTTTTCTGTTCTCTCCCTCCAAACCAACCAGCCAATAAGCATTTATTAAGGGCTTACTAAGTGACAGGGCCCTGGGGACAGGAGCACAAAAGAAAGACATTCTCTACCTTGAAGAAGTTTACATCCTACTGGAGAGAGACGACTTATTCACAGATAATCAAATGTGAGGTCTATTGTTATAAACAGATACAGAACCATTTCCGGAGGTGGCCTGGGACACTAACAATTAGGCCTCTCGGAGGAGGGGCCACTTGATCTGAGCCTTGAAGAGAACTACCTTTACCAACTGGCAGAGGTGAGGAGGGGGAAGGTCCCAGGCAAGGGGAACAGCTTGTACAGAATCGTGGGAATTGGGAGGTGGAACTACCCCCCCACACACACTCCCTCCCTCCCCAAGAAAAGGAACAGCAAGTTGGCTAGTTTGTCTGAAGTGGAGAATGTGTTATATAATCAACCCACAAAAATAGGCTGGCGCCATATTTCTCTTTTTTTTAGTTTACAACATTCAGTTCCACAAGCTTTTGAGTTCCAAATTTTCTCCCCTTCCCTTTCCTCCCCCCCGCCCCAAAACAGCATGCAATCTGATATAGGCTCTACATATACATTCACATTAAACATATTTTCACATTAGTCATGTTGCAAAGAAGAATTATAACCAATGGAATGAACCACGAGAAAGAAGAAACAAAATAAAACAAAACAAAACAGAGACCAAATAGTATGCTTTGATCTGCATTCAGATTCCACAATTCTTTCTCTATATGTGAACAGCATTTTCCATCATGAGCCTTTTGAAGTTGTCTTAGAACCTTGCATGACTGAAAAGAGCCAAGTCTATCAAAGTTAGTCATTGCTTGTAACTGTGTGCAATGTTCTCCTGGTTCTGCTCCCCTCACTAGGCATCAGTTCATATAAGTCTTTCCAGGTTTTTCTGAAGTCTGCCTGCTCATCAGTTCTTATAGCTCAATAGTATTCCATTACATTCATATACCACAACTTGTTCAGCCATTCCCCAATTGAAGGGTATCCCCTCAATTTCCAGTTCTTTGCCACCACAAAAAGAGCTGCTATAAATATTTTTGTACATGTGGATTCTTTTCCCATTTTTATGATCTCTTTGGGATACAGCCCTAGAAGTGGTATTGCTGGGTCAAAGGGTATGCATATTTTATAGCCTTTCGGGCATGGTTCCAAGTTGTTCTCCAAAATGGTTGGATGGCTTCACAATTCCACCAATAATACATTAGTGTTCCAATTTTCCCACATCTTCTCTAGCATTTATAATTTTCCTGTTTTGTCATGTTAGCCTATCTGACAGGTGTGATGTGGTACCTAAGAGTTGTTTTAATTCAAATTTCTCTACTCAATAGTGATGTAGAACATTTTTATATGACTATAGATATCTTTAATTTCTTCCTCTAAAAACTGCCTGTTTATGTCCTTTGACCATTTTTCAATTTGGATAATGACTTGTATTGTTACAAATTTGACTCAATTCTCTGTATATTTTAGAAATGAGGTCTGTATCAGAGATACTGGTTGTAAAAATTCTTTTCCAGTTTTCTGCTTCCCTCCTAATCTTGGTTGCATTGGCTTTGTTTGTGCAAAAGCTTTTCAATTTAATGTAATCAAAATTATCCATTTTGCATTTCATAATGTTCTCTATCTCTTGTTTAGTCATGAATTCCTCCATTCTCAATAAATCTGACAAGTAAACTATTCCTTGCTCTCCCAGTTTGCTTATAGTATCAGCCTGGGAAGGTCTATGCCAAATAGAGGAGCCTCTGATGCTTCCAGACCAGGAGAATAGCATGATCAGGCCTGTGCTGGAGTAATACCAGTTTTCCTTGTACTATTTTTACTTGTAAGCATGATGTACATGTGATATCTCTGCGATAGACTGTGATCTCCTCGAGGGCAGGGACTATTTAATTTGTCTTTGCATTCCCAGTGTATACTTCATAAATATCTGCTGAATGAAATTACAATAGGATATGAGAGACAGACAGACAGAAACAGAGAGGGAGGGAAGGAAACAGAGGGGGGGAGGCAAAGACAGAGAGAGAGAAAAGAAAAAGAGAAGAAAGGGAGAGAGACAGGGGAGTCAGTAGGAGGGAGAGGAGAGGAGAGGAGAGGAAGAGGAGGAGGAGGGGAGACAGAGAGGAGAGAGAGAGAGAGACAGAGAGAGAGAGAGAGACAGAGAGAGAGACAGAGAGACAGAGAGACAGAGAGAGAGAGAGAGAGAGAGACAGAGAGACAGAGAGACAGAGAGAGAGAGAGAATGAGAAAAAGTAAGGAGGGAGGGGGAGACGGAGAAGGATGGGGGAGGGGGGAGAGAGAGGAGAGAGAGGAGAGAAGGAGAAACAGATGATGATGATGATGATGGTGATGATGATGGTGATGATGATGATGATGATGATGATGATGATGATGATGATGATTTCATTATATAAATAGGAAAGTCTGGAGATGGAGAAGATTTAGGGTGAAAGGTGAGAGTTGGTTTGAAGTGTTAAGCACAGTGTGATCAAGACATTCCTGTGGAGAGAATCAGCAAGCAATTTAAAATTCAGGATAGGGACCTTAAGGCTGGAACTGTAGAACTGGAAGTCATATGCATATAATAATACTCTGTGGCATTTAGACACTTTTAAAATTTAGTTTTTAGGGATGTAATATTTATTTTCAGTGGATATTTTCTGTTTTTAAATAGCTTACTTTCCACAGACCTCTTCCCATTCCCCTACCAGAGACTTTTCCACTGTGACAAAGAAAACAAAAGGAGGAAAAGGTGGGTGGGGAAGGAGGGAAAGAGTAGGTTTGCAAAACTTACCAACATATCAACCGAAGCTGATGGCGTCCATGGCATTCCACGTCTCTGATAAAGAGAGAACAATACATTTTCTCATTTCTTCTTTGGGACTCAACTTGATCATAATTCTTTTGTAGTTTCTTTTTTTGTAATTGTTCCTTCCATTTACACTGATGCAAACCTTGTGTCTGTTGTTTTTTGTCTTTGCTTTCTTCACTGCATCAATTCATACAAGTCTTCTCACAAATCTCTGCATTCTTCATGGTCGAAATTCCTTACAGTTCTATAACATTCCATCATATATATGTGCCACAATTGGGTTTAGCCTTTCCCTGATCAAGGCGCATTCACTTTGTCTCTGGGTCTTTGCTTTTCCAAAGAGGGCTATTATAAGTGTTCTCTTTTTTTATTTTTTTTGGAGGGGGGAGAGCAGGGCAATTGGGGTTAAGTGACTTGCCCAAGGTCACATGACTAGTAAGGTTAAGTGTCTGAGGCCACATTTGAATTCAGGTCCTCTTGATCCCAGGGCCAGTGCTCTATTTAATGCACTACCTAGCCACCCCTACTAAAGTATTCTTGTGAATAGAGTGTCTTTCTTTCTATCTTTTACCTCCTTAGAGCAAATGCCCAGTAGTGTGGATTCTGAGTCAGGGTACAGCACAATTTAGGCACTTTCTTAGTATAATAGAACAATTGGACCAATTCACAATCCAGCAGTATAGTAGTGCCCCAGTCTTCCCACAATGCCTCTTAACATTGACTATTCACCTCTTTATTTGAAGTCTGAAAATGATTCCCCCTTCATTCCCTTTTTTCATTATTTTCCTTGAGACTCTAGATATTTTGTTCATCCAAGTGAATTTTCCTCTTATTTTGCCTAGCTCCATAAAGTATCCCTTTAGTAAATTTATTGCAATAGCTCTAAATCTGTATATTAATTTAGATAGGATATTCCTTTTTATTTTATTGGTGTTGCCCTCTAGCACTAAATCTCCTTCCAATTATTTCAGTCATCCTTTATTTTTTTGAGGAATGTTTCCTATGTTTTCTTATACTGACTCTGAGATACATTATATATGTTGTATCATTTCTAGTTCTATTAATTCCTCTTGGATCTTTCTATAGTTATAAAAATACTGTTAGTTCTTGTGGGATTTATTGCTCATCTTGCTACTTTATTGAAGCTGTTGTCTGTGTTAAGTTTCTCTAATAATTCTATGAGGTCCTCCAAGTAAATCATCGTTTCATCAGTAGAAATAACTTTTTTTCTCTCCTCTTGACCTATATTTATGGTTTTATTTCTTTCCTTACTCTATTGCTATTGGTAACATTTCAAGAACTATTGCTTTACTCCTATATTTACTGGAAAGCTTCTACCATGTCTCCATTGCTTGAGTGCACACACACACACACACACAACACACTTTTATCTTCACAAGAATAGTTCTTCTTTTGTATAGTTTTCAGCCTAAATTATTGTACTTTGTCAACAATCTTTTCTGAAACTATGACTGTAATGTAGTTGGGTTGTTTTATTTTCATATGATTATGCTAATTGTTTTCCTTCCTTGTGTCCTTAGTATGAATTCACTTTGATCATAATGAATAGTCTTTTTGCTAGGATTTATTTAAAATTTTTATTGATATTCATTAATAATATTTGTCTATAGTTCTCTTTCTTGATTTTTCCTTCTCTAGTTTAGGTATTAGGACTATAATTGTCCCATAAAATGAGTTTGATAAAGTGTTTCCTTTCTCAATTTTAAGACTAATTTATAGACATTAATTGTTGTTAAATGTTATTGTTTGCCATTTAAATCCCCTCTCAATCTAGCTCTGCAGGATAGCAAGGTGGCACAGTGAATAAAGCACCAGTAGTGATGTCAGGAAGACCTGAGTTCAAATGTGAACTTAGATACTTAATAGCTACATAATGCCAACTCATTTTACCCTGTTTCCTCATCTGTAAAATGAGCTGGAGAAGGAAATAGCAAACCACTCCAGAATCTTAGTCAAACATGACTGAAAACGACTGAACTACAAACAACAACAAAGTAGTTTCAGCCTATTTTTCCAGATTCATTTAACATCATTGTCTTTCACTCAGTCTCTGTTCCGGTCAGATTACTATTTTTTTTGTCCCCCTTGTATAATATCCCATCTTCATGCCTTTGTACAGACTGTGCCCATGCCTAGAACACCCTCTCTCCTCACCATTAATTCA